>CM060974.1:24310338-24910338 GCA_030765045.1 Tenodera sinensis | reverse complement strand
CTCAAATCACAGGAAATTAATTTGTAATGTGCTTAAAACATTCTAAATGCCTTTTTGAGCTGATTTGCATTTCTTTTGAATTACCTAAGGTCCAGCTATGTAATAGAATTTATGCTTTAATGTATGCCTTTAATTTCTTAACAGGATGTTTTAAATCTATGAAAACCATATTTATTCTTTTAAATCTATGAGTTTTGTTTGAAATTTAGCAATCCACTTCTCTAAATGAATAAGTATGTAACTGTTCACCCAGATGAAGATTAAATCTTGAGTACTAAATGTAGCAAAGTGTGGGCAAAATATAAGGACTATGATGGCAAACGTCAAGATACTGCTTGCCATGTTGTGTATAAAAATTGCCTGCAGTTCAGAGCAAGGAAGGGTATGTATGTTTTATACTCTGTCCATCTCAAGCACAATTGGCAGTGAAATTGAATTAAATAAAAGCAATCCCTGTCACATACACCAACAATAAAACAATCAATTGCTTGACCAAACAGGTGGTAATGGATACAGTTTAGAAGTGTCAAAATTTAAAGATATTTGGCCATTTTAACAGTCGCTGACCATTTTGTTCTGCTTTACGCCAAGATGGAAACATAAAGCAACAGCTTAGAGAGCTCATCACCATGTTTAATTTATTGGTTCGTGTCAACAATAGTACTAATATAAAATTTGAAGGCAGTGGAAAGGTTTTACACTACTTTCTTTACACGCAGTAGTAGCCTATTTATCACACAACATTTTGGTGCCGAAACCCGGGAATATAATCATGCAAAGGTGTGTATTAACCACGGAAGGAACATCTTTTACAAAAAAACAGGATCACTCTGCTGCAAACATTTAGAATGAGATAGCATGGAGCACCATTAAAGAAATACTGCACATCGCTACTACATGTAGATAAGAACTTACACAAATATTTAGCTGAACTTGTCTCAAAATTGATTATGTATTAAGTTATAAACACGACTGAAAATGAAAGAGGTAGAGGAAATTTGACAAACATTGAGAAAAATTAAGAAATAATGAGAGAAACTCAAGATTGTTTGACAAGCAGTTAAAGTTATAATAGTGTTTAGATTTAAGAACATGTCATCTTATTAAACATTTGCAAACCACAAATTTGGGATAAAGTTAGAAAACATTGTTTCTAGGCTATTTAAAGTTTAATGAGTGGCTTTTCCACTGATAATGTCACACATATGCTCATAAATTTGCCTCTATTTGTATATTTTTAAATTTATTCAAGAAAAAAATTGAAAAAATGTTACCGCTTGTCCCCACTAAACATTAACTACAAAGCAGCAAGTGTTTAGTAATATTCATTGTGTGCTCAGTTGTTTACTTTACCATTCATTTTGTAACGCTCGCAAAACTCGGTTCTTCTACTATTCTCGGTATTATTTGCTTTTTGTTCCAGTTCAGAGCCTCTCAGGGTGCATGCACCAGTGCAAGGTGCAGAATGCCACCACAAGAAGTTGACCAGCGCAAACCTCCATTCGCACTTTCCTTATGCTTTGATTTGCTGTCTCACTCTTCCACTTTCAGTGCTGTTTCTTCCTCACTGCGTAATGTTTACGTGTGGTGTGCAATGTTAAAAATGGTTAATTTGGTTTTTAGTGCCAAATCTGGTCTCTGGTTTTAATGATCTAGAAAACACTGCTACAAATCTTATTTTTAGATAACCTCTTTAATTGTTCCTCTCTGACATCCCTTATGACTTCACCATGTTTCTACACGTACTCTTGTTACAGTATCTTTCAACCAATAAAACATTGTACTGCACATGAGGTACTTGGCTCTATTATCATGACTTTTAAGAAATTAAGTTCCCACTCTGATTTAAATGTACTTTCAGCATTCTTTGGAGCAAATTGCTCCATAATTAACTATTTTTATTGCATGTATCTATTTCACTGATAGGCAAACCATCTATCAACAATGGCTTCCTCAATTCTTTGCTTCTTCGCTCTGCAAAACACAAGTAGAGCCAAGTTTAATTACATCGACATGATGCAAGGTATAAGGAACCTCTGGATTGTGTCTGGTGCAATTTTAAACTTTGAAAAGCACTGTACTAGTCAGTAATAAACAAACTGAAGCCACCAACAGTGAAGAAACGTAAATCTATAGTTGTAATAATAACTTAGAAACTACAAGCTTCGTTTATTTTAATATCTGTTGCAAGTACTTGAAATTAAAGGAAGACTGCAGTTTCTGGAATACTCATTTCTATCTTCGGTGTCATATTTATTTATATTGGTCACTATCGTAACCAATACAAAAATATATAATTATTGGTAATTATGATTGGTAACAAGGAGGCCATAAACCACTGGAGGAACTTAAAACAACAGAAATTAGGGACATTACATTAGAAGCACTATAGGATGTGAACAATGTACCATAAGCCGAAGGCATAGAGCCTAATCCAGCCTTAAAAATACCTTCCATCTCTTCATTGTTCTTCCTTGGTCTTTGTCTTCCTCTGATTTATATTTTAGAGCAGTTTTAGGTATACTGTCATTTGATTCTCCCATCTATTTTTCCCCAATATATTCTTATCTTTCCACTCAATTCAAATATATATAGTTCTTCCCTAATGTCTTATCCATGTTTCTGTTTTTACCATTTAGAATGTATCCTGCCACTGATTGTAGAAACTTTGTTTCTGCTTCTTGTATTCTTGATGTGTCTTTCATTGTTAATGTCCAGACCTCATCACATAACAATGCAGGAACTGCTGTAACCTTCACATACCTTCAGTAACTGTTAATGCTGGAGCTGTTTTGCTACATATGTTGCTCTTCCTCTTATTCTTATACTGGCTTTCATATCCCTTTCAAGGCACTACAACTGCAGCAATTCAAATAGCAGTGATTGTTAAGTAAAATAAAATGGACTGGCCATCCATCCAAACCCAGACTAAGTTTCAATCCCAGCAACTGCAGTAAATGTTTTACGCTGGATGATGGGGAGGGCCCAAGTAAAATAACTGGCGTGATGGCAGGCTTGGATTCTGACAGTTATATCTGACTGCAATTGCATGGATTTTGCATCTTATCCACACGCATGAAAAACACATAAAAAAAAACACAATTTTATTGAAAAAATTTAATATTTTTGCAACATAAAACAGTTATAAATGCTTGTCTTTTATTGTTGAGTGTTAACTAAAACTTAACAAAATACTTTATATCAAATATGCTTACCAGACTTATAAGGGCTTAGCATAACATTTAAGTAAACTAAAGCTTTTATTCATGGCCTTTGGAAGAGGGTCGTCATCTGCTGTACTTATTCATGCATCTGCGAGCAAATTATTTTTGGGTTCCCTATTCATTCCTCACCCAACTATTAGTATGCTTTAATGCAGTTCTTCAAAGTTAATGTTAAAATTTTAAGGTATAGGACAAGATATTGCTCCTTTTCTTTCAAATGTAGATGTGATTAGCATGAAAGCTCTGACAAAACAGTTTTTATTTATGGATGATCTTTATTTTGCTCAGAGGGCTCTTTATCAGACTTGAGGTTCTTTTACATCCCATAAATCTATGGTGGTGACATGAAATGGACTGGCTATGCATTCAAAACCAAACATTCCCAGCAACTGCAGTCAAATATGCATATGTTAAAGGATGGGGAGGGCACACTGAAAATTACAATTAAAGTAGTGTTGAAATTAATATGCATGATATAAAATAGCTACAAATACTTGTAATTGTTTTGTTAAAGAACAATAAAAATAACAAAACATGCTGTTAAATTTTCAAAATATTTTATTAAACCTCTTTTGTTACCTGAGGGCACCACTATACAGAAGTTGCAGCTGGAATTCTATCATAAGAAAGTTATGTTCAAATTTAATAACTATTTATTGCTTTGCAAATGGATAGATTGCATTTGATCTGATCCTCTAAGGCCTAATTTTCAACAGAACATTTTTCTCCTCTGCCTCACCTGTATATCATAAGCACCAGTATGCAATTAAACTCTTTAGATTTCGAAACTTACGTGCTGTAGTGTAGCCAACATATTTATGAACCCTTTAGAAACTCATACACACTTCACCTGAATAACCACACTGTTTGGTCAAGCTCAAAAACATGGCAGGAAATTTTGGTCTAAATGATGTACTTACTGTATTTTCAACTTTTATTTGCTCTAAAACTCCGAGCACATATTTTTGCATATGCTTGCTAACCTGCACAATTACTTGGGAATGCTGTTTGCAGGACTGATTGTAAAATCCTCATAATTAAGATAAAGCCATAAAAATCAACACTGGGTATCTACAATTGATTTTTTTTATAATTGCGCCACATTAATTCATAAAACTACCTTTTTTTAAAATGTTATGTTAGAATAGGTATGAAAAAAATTAAAGCTTAGTAAAATTTGCTTTGAAGTTCAAACACAATGACATTTAATTGCAGTATATGCTGAACACTTAACAATACAGTGCCATTATGCTATGTATTAAACCATGCACATTTGAGCATTATTTTATGCCTTTGTTTTAGATCAGTGATGACACTGATTAAAATATGTGAGCTTTTCGAGCTATAAATTATCTTTTATGCAATAATAGCTGTAGAGAGGCTATCTAAACACCTTAATACTAAACACAGACTTAAAGAAATAAAGGCTATATATGCAACTTTTCAAAACCGTGCTGATTTAGACCTTATGTTGACTAAAGATAAACATATAATTACCATCTAAAGGTTATTTAAACCCAGGACATATAGTACTTAAGATTGTAAGTTGAGCTTGGGATAATTGTCTCTGATGTGACACTCCCTTTGTGTCTACTGGGAGAGATACAAACTGGTTGGAGAATTCAATATCATTCTGGCAAGTTGTCACAGTAGTTTAATGGTTAGAGCAACACACTGCAAGTGGAAAGTCTGTGGTTCATATCCCAGCTGTGACATTGAATTTTTCGGTTCCAATTCTACCTCCCAAAGTAATGGAAAGTTAAAAACTTTGTCAATCTTTAAAGTCACTTTTGCTTCACTTACTGGTCAATTAACAATACATGTTTTAAGGGGACATCCTCGTAATTCTCAGCTGACCAGTCAACTGGCTCTCATCAGATATCTACTTTCTTCTTCCCTTGTTCGGTTTGGTGACATTCTCATTGGTCAATTGCATGATGTTAATGCTAGTATTTAAATTCTATGCAAATTCTTGATAATATAAATATTTTCTCACACTATTAGATCTCCATGAATCTTGCCCAATTTTGAAGTTTTATTTCTTTGCTAACGTTTTGATTAGATAACCGAATGTGATAGACTACGAGTGATTTAGCTGTTTGTTTGAATTTAATATTTAGGTATTCCTGCAGTCGTTTCCAAATTTCTTTATCTTTTTCCAAAATATTTATTTATCTAATGGCTGGGTTTGACATTTTCAATTTCCCTTATGGTTTCTCAATACTGTGACATCAAATCACCAATCTGTTGTTTTTCCTTGCTTAATGTACCATGATCAATAGGTGACCTTTGTCCAGTACAGTTTCTTGTATTTTACACAACACACACACTGGAGAGTCCCAAATCTCGATTCGGTGTAGATGACGGACAGGGCAGTCATGTCCTGTGATGAGGCGGAACCGCCCCCTACTTCTGGGTGGTCCTGTCTTTCTACTGTTTCATACAATTGTGTGATTTTTCCCATTTCTTTCCTCTTGCTGCTATTTTCCAAAATATTATCAGTTAGAAAATACTACTTCTAGCAACAAATAATCAGGAATATGTCTTGTCAATTGTGAAGACTGCCAAAAAATGTATGTTAGAAAAACAAAAGAAATTTGAAACAATACTGAAGGATACAACAATTATAATAAATACTTGTAATGCGACTGCAGATACACGCCTCAAAGAATGCTCAAGCTACCACACACCACTATGTTGCTAGGCAACATGCAGCCAGGACAATAACTGGGCCAGAACAAAGACTGATTCTAGATGGTTTGAGAAGTTTTCGACTGTCGCCTGTTAGAAGTTTCGAGAAAAAACATTCCCAGAGAAATTGGCAGTATCTAATTTTCGGCTATATAAGCGAGTTGCACAAACAGAGAAGCCAGTTTTTAAGTGTGTATTGAGAGTTTTAGTCATTTAATCCTCAGAGTTGTTTGTAGTGTGCAGTGAGCAGTATTTAGTGTCAAGGTTATGATAGAACTGAACATCTCTGAGTCACAAGGTCACGTCAAATTGTGAATTGTGATGATAAAACAGAGAATTGTGTTTTGGAGTTCAGTTTGAGAAGAGAAATAAAATGACATTAAAAGAACTTCATTTTTCTTATGGTATAATTAGAAATTTTCCATAATAAAGGACATAACCTGAAAGTACGGATTCAATTCCCAGTTGGGATGGGAATTATTCTTTAACTAGGATTATTCTGTATCTTCCATTAAATCTGGAAGCATGGATATGAGTGAATGTTCACATGTACATCATTGAAAAAAAAAAGATAAAAGTCCATAAATCATTCACAGAAGAGAGAAAAAAAGGAACACCAATTGTTTCGGCTCCTGATATAATCACAGTGGTTAAAAGGGGCTGCGCACACAAACAAAAGAAGAAAGGAAGAACACCTGAAAAATATTAAATTCAAACAAACAGATAAATCAGTAGTTTATCACTTTTGATATGTAGACATTTTCTAATATCCAACGGTTGACAATGAAGTCATTAATCTTCTTACACTCCAATCATTTTGTATATTGAGAACTGGTGGACAACTTTGAAGATGAATATAGTTCATTTCTTCATTTAGATTGCATAGTGGATAAATTGGGGACTTGTATATTCCGATTCTATGTAAATGTTTAGCCAATCATGTTCTGTTAATAATCGAAAGGCTGCAACTGTTGTTTTTGTGAATAGATCTTGTATCACTTTTGGATTCTGAGTAAGAACTTTCCATTTTTCCTTGAGATATTGCTATTTATTGATTTATTAATAAAATAATCAAATAAATGATTAATAATAATTAAAATAATTATTTTGTTGGTCTGTAGATGTGGAAAGACCCTTCCTACAATATAAACTTGTATTAACATATAAACGTCACAGACTTACACCTGAGCATTTGACAAAATGATCACTGCATACTGCAAATCAAATTAAGGGAGAATGTGGGAAGCTCCGTAGTAGTTATCAAATTCGCAAGCTAATCAATTTAAGTTCTTTTTTTTTTTTTTTTTTTTTTGCTTAGTCACCAAGGTCAATACAGATTATTGTATATTTAAGACCATGACCTGAAGTTCAACCTTAGGCATAAAACAACATAACAGTAAAAGAAAAGAAAACAGATATTAGCAAATACTTTGCCATTTATCCACAAAAAGCAGGTAAGCTGGATAGCATCCTAATGCCATCTGCACAGTACGTGAAAAAGCAGAGGCTCAGTTGCCTAGAACTAAGGCCTCTATGTACACATGACATAGCAGGATGGTATGGTATAGGCATGAGATCTGGAAAGTTAACCCTCTATTGCATGAATTATTTTGCTACATATGTCACTCTTCCTCTAACTCCTGGACCAGTTTAGGTATCCCTCTCACAAGCACCATAATGGAAGTAATTCAAATGGCATGATTGTTAAAGGCCAGACGAAACGGATTGGCAGTCCATTCAAAGCAGAACATCGTGAGTTTAATCTCAGTGATTGCAACCAAATATGCCTGTAGTAAAGGATGGGGAGGGCCCACGTAAAATTACCAGTGAAATACTACGCATGGATGAAGACAGAGTTACATTAGACTACTGCAAGGACTTTTATTTACGAAAAAGAAAATTAAGCAAAAAGGACTACAATAATACCGAAATAAATTGATACATTTATTATATAAATAGCTACCAATACCTTTATTTTATTGTTAAATGCCAATACAATGTGAAAATAAAAAAAAAAAAAAAAGCACTATTACAATATTCTAATAATTTGACTAAACATCTTTGTTGCCAAATGACAACACTATGCATTAGAGGGTTAACTGTTTGCTATACATTGAGCCATCAGATACCACTTAACAACTGTTTGCAATATGACCATGTAGTTACAGCGACGTTAAAATAAGAAGAATGCACTTCATCAATACCAAGAAGTATAAGCTTAGAGTCAATTTAAGTATACATTTAATGCATATTTTTAATTATTTATTTAGGCTAACAAATTTACTGCTGGTATTTTTAAACACACAAGCTGTACGTGGGCAATGTCTGAGAGGTAGAATCGGAACTGAAAAATTCAAAGCCACAGCCAGGATATAAACCACAGACCTTCTGCTTCACGTGCAGCTGCTCTAACCACTGAGCTACTGTGCCAACTTGCCAGATGGTAACAAATTCTCCAATTGATTTGTATTTTTCCAAGTAGACCACAAAGGGAATCTCACATCAGAAATAAATACCCCAAGATGCGAGATTCTCTTTGTGGTCTACCAGGAAAAATATGAATTGGTTGGAGAATTCAATATACTGGCAAGTTGTCACAGTAGCTCAGTGCAGGTCTGTGGTTCATATTCCAGCTGTGGCAATGAATTTTTCAGTTCCAATTCTTCCTCTCAAGCACACTTCTAAAACTTATACACCATATTTTGAAGACTTTGACAACACAAATCCTATATATTTTAGGTATTTTTAGTGCACACAAATCTGACATTTTATTATGACTGATTGCTCTTGATGTCAGCCCCTGGCTTTATGGCAACATGCTTCGAGTAGCCTTCTTTAATAACTATACTACGTGCAATTTAGAATCACAATGATTTGGTAAAGAATTTTAATTACTTTTATTTGTGCTACATTCCCATATAAATTTATGCAATTCCTTTTATGTTGTACTCTGAACACTACAGAGATTTTTTGCGAAATCATCCCATCAGCACAAAATTATGAAATACTTAACCACTTTAAGCAAATTCCAAAATAAACATTCTTAATTATAAATTCTTAATGTACAAATGAACAAATTATCACTGGGCAAACAAAAGAAAGCATTTCTTTCTCTGAAATGCACACATTATTTAACTTTTGCTTTGTGCAATAAAAACAAATACACAACTTAAGGTCCTTTTTCTGACTTTTCTTACTTGAGAAATATACAAATACTGCTAAAAATTTTAGAAGCTAATAAACTTCATTTATGCTAACAAAACTTCTAAGGGCATTTTGACACAAGCATTTTTTTCTTTCCGAAATTACACTCAGTTTCGCAGTGTATTTCTTTACATCTTTCTTTCCAAAATTTCCTGACCCTTGCAATACACATATTCTTAACATTTTATGCTCTATCATATTCTATTATTATTAACTTTATCACATTGTTAAGCTTATAACAGTAACATATTTGCAATTAGGCACCACCAAAATTTCAAATTTGTGATGTAGATGCAGATAGTTTTTGTACTATATATCTATGTAAAGTGCTGGCTCCCAAGTAAAGGCAAGACGTCCCCGTCTTGCTATACATTCACCTCTTTGAGAAAGACTAGCTTCTAAACATTCTAGATAAAGCAAGGTTCTTGAGTATGACCCATATTCTACATGTCCAAATCAAAAATCAGGTCACTTTTGAAAGACAGGTTCTGTGCAGAGCCTTTTCGATACTTCTTCTTACCTTTGACTGGAGAGTGTTTGGGAGAGAGTGTTTTGCTACTCTCGGATTGAATTTCATTCTTCTTTGTGTCCGTTGATTGGTCTGTCTCATTCAGCTCCTGAATGAGAGTTATCGTACTCTCATTTTCATCAGTCTCATTTTCTCTCTCCTTCTCTGCTTCACATTCAGAAGTTTCGCTTTCACTGGCTCTGCGTTCTATACCTCTCTTTTTGTTTCTAACTTTTCTCTGGTTTTTCTTTCTCTGTCCCAGGATGCTGGAATTTGACCTGTAATTTCATCACAAAAAAAGTTATTACTTCTTAAAGCTAAATAGATACATCATTACAAAACACTGTCTTTCATTGCATAATCATTGTACCTTAATTTATAGACAACCAATCAGGTAATTGTTATTTTATGCCAACCAACTTACTGATGGTTTTAAACACACAAGCCATGTGGACAATGCTTGAGAGGTAGAATCAGGACTGAAAAATTCAATGTCATAACCGCGATCTGAACCACAGATCTTCCAGTTTCAGCCCAATTGCTCTAACCACTGAGCTACCGTGACAACATGCATGCACAACATTAAATTCCCCAAATGGCTCACTTTGTTTTGGAAACAACAAGCCTATCTCAAATTCATTTTGATATGACATTCACAATCACAACTTACAATGTGACAAGACTCAGTCTTCATAGTTTAACCAGTATGGCCTTAAATTCAAATGCAAAAAAGTTGAGGAATTAAGGTTGTGCTGGCATATTGCCATGGTAGCTCATAGTTAAGAACAGCTGTACACACAGCAGAAGATCTGTGGTTCAAATCCCAGTTATGGCATTGGTTATTTCAGTTCTGACAGGGTTACCAGACATCCTGAAATTCCCGGACATGCCCTACATTTAAGCATTTGTCTAGCATCCAGGCAGAATTTTTGAAAAGCCTCGAAAGTCTACATTTTCAGAAACAAAACTGTGATCGTTAGAAAATGAACTGCAAACTGGGAAAATAGAAACAAATAATTGATTATTGGCTGGCCCTGTGCCCCAGTTGGCAGAGCACCAGCCTGCTGTGCAAGGGGTCCCGGGTTCGATTCCCGGCAGAGGAGTAGGAATTTTTCTCCAGCCAGGATTATTCCTCATCCTTCCCTGAGTCTGGAAGTATAATGGTGACGCTGTGACTTAGTGGTTAGATCGCTCGCCTACCACCTAGGCGGGACCCGCATGTGGTATTCGTGGTGCATGAAGCGGCATCTGGGTGGGTTTTCTCCGCCATTCATTCCATCAATTGCTTCATTATCACCCTTCCAATCATCCACTTTGCCTGCATTTCATATCATCCCCTTCCTCACTATCATACCTGGTGCTTGGCTGACCACCTGCTTCCAGGTCTTCACTCTGGTCCAGAGGTCCCTCTGCTTCCCGCCAGGTGTCTGACTCTAGGCTGGCTTGTAAGTCCTACATAAGGGGAGGGTAATCAGGGAAAGAAATAAATAATTGGTTATTAGCCATGACTGCAACTCGCTCTAGAAACATGGCTACAGTCAAAGACCATACTCACGCATTAAAAACATTGAACGAGGGATTGGCAATGTAGCATTTGAACTCTGAGGCAAAAGACTTGTGTCCTATAGAGGCAAACAGATGCTTTACTCTCACTCACCCTACTTTAGTACATTTAGGAACAGAAAAGAAACGTGTTGCATATGGAGCTGACAATACAAACACAAATGTGGATTGAAATTGACCAGAGGTTAAAATTGTATTCAACAAATTGAAGTTATATTAATTGCAAGAAATTAATTCTTCGGAGAAGTATGACTAACTCTTTATGATAAAATTTAACATTGTATGTTCCAAGATTTTAAGAAAATATAAATATATATGCCTGTGGGTATGTAGGCATATTCAAGGTTCTTCATTTAAAACCTAACAGGCACACAGCATTTCACCTGTGCGCAAGTGGGTGTCCCACAGACAGCTTTCCTCCAACAAACTCCGCACATAAAGTATGTATAAGACTTACCTTATAGAAGATACTGGAAATGTCGTCCACCCTTGGCTAGACAAGCATTATATTAGGAGAACACATTCTGATTCATACAATTAAGTTGGGCTACTGTAATGCTATTTATTTCACTTCTAATATTCTGTTTTAGTTCTTCCAATGTATGAGGATTTGTCTCATAAACTTTGTCTTTCAGCTTACCCCACAAGTAGAAATCACACATGGTTACATTGGGGGAGCAAGAGGGCCTTACACCAGCACTAATCGCTATCTTCAAACACTTCCCTAATTTTATTTATGAACTCCTCTGTTGTATGGGCAGTAGTAGAATCTTGTTGAAACCACTTATATGATTTCTCTTCTTCTATCAGTTCAAGATAAAGTGGGGTCAAAATGTCATTCGTACCTCTCTGGATGCTCGACCGATTATGCGCCTAGCGCTAACAGCACACCAAACTCCAACTCTCCGATCACGAGGTATTTTTTTGAACACGATGTGGATTTTCAGAGGCCCAGTAGTGACTAGCCATGCACACAACGGTAGCCAGTAGTGAGGAAATCCAGCGAGGTCGCAGGAGAGCCAAACCACTGTGTGCTCTGTTAGGTTTTAAATGAAGAACCATGAGTATCCTTGAAAAGCGGCAGTTGCAACCTTCAGGTTGATTACAGGACATGATTGCCGGCAAAACATTTAAACAGAATTGGGATATATTCTTCACCACTCTGTCCTCTACGTGATCTGCAAGAGGAAATGGACCGAGACCACCTTCAAATATGTCCAGCCACTTCTAGTGCCATGAAATTTAACTAGAGTTGGTGCAATGAAAACTTGCTAATCTGCAGGATGCGCAGAACACTATTTTGGTAAATGTACTGTTACGCTTGTTGCAGGGTGACAGAATCCCTATTAGGGCTCCAGTATCAAACATCTCGAGGTGTGCATATTACAGTGAATGACAGGAGTAGATAATGGGAGCAACAGATACAATGCAGGGTGTGGAAATGGTACATGGCCTTCAATCATGCAAGATAACCCAACTATCTGAGTGGTACCAAAGTTTTGCACAGCTCTCGTTGGCAAGCTTTCGTTGTGTTACATCTATCATCAATCTGTTTACAATTTTAATAAATTATGTATCACCTGTATGTTTTCCGAGAGACTACAGTGCTGAAGCGCACAGTTTTCTTTGCTTCTTGTTCTTCCTCTGCCGTTTCCTCAGGAATGCAAGACTCTGATCCTGAATTGGTGACAAGATCCAGAGAAGATGACCATGCATAGTCATCTGCACTAGATTCTGACAAACTGCGACAAACTCGATTGTGCTTCAGTATACCTTTCTTTGTTGGGCTAAGACTCTGCAACAGTTCACGAAAAAGTATTCCAGAATCATAAAATTTGGTAAAATATATATATATAAAAATGTCCAGTTCTTTAAAAATGTTTATCACGCTTATAACTTGTACTTTTGGGTTACACAATCTAGTTTTTTAATATAAAAAACTTCAAGGCCACTAATCACTAATTGGACCTGCACTTAGATAAAGCACTGCATTGTACTTTAAATTTAATTTTACTCTATTCCTTTTTCCTTGCACACCGACGATGCTGATGTGATCCTGGCAATTGACAGCATCGTTAAACAACAATATAATTCTTTTGCATGCATACGATTGTCATGAGAGAACCAGCACGTCGTGAAGGAAAATAGTAAAGCAGTTAATGAGTGTTGGGTGGTCAGTAGTTAAGAGTTTTTGAGAGACAGAGAGAGAACTGTAAAACAGAAAATTGTATGCTAAGGATACAAGAAAAAAACAGTTGTGAATTGTAGTATCAAGGAGGACTGAAGACTATTAACATCAATAAAAGAGATCTGTATTTTGCATTCAGTTAAAAGAAAATAAAAGTGAGAAAAAAGTAACTGAATTAATTCTCGTCATTCTGTCACATGGTGTCAGAAGTGGGATTCATTGAATTGTCATACTGTCACAATACATTGCCTTAAATTCAAATTAAAGTATGACACAGACAATATATACATTAGCACTACTTACCAGCTCATCCCCACTGGATTCAGAAAGCGTTCTGCACTTTTCCAATGGAGGTTTACTCTGTACTGGTCCAGCAGTACCGTTTTCACTGGGCCTTTTTTGTTCTGATGGATGTACACTTGACTCTGTGCTGTCCTCATCGTCATCACCATCATCTTCCTCGTAAGCATCTTTCCTCTCGCTTGAAGAATGTTGGTCAGCCAACAACACATCTTCATCTGAACTTTTCAAACACTCTGTCTCTGGCTGCTCATCGTCGCTGTCAAGCTGTAACAATAATTCAAACAAATTATATTCTAGCTTTCATTAATGATTAAACCTTGACTTTTAAGGCTAATTCACAATAACCAAAAATGGTAAAAGAATGACAAGGTTAAAATACATGTATTATAATGTCAGCATTCACAATCAACAGAAAGTTTTCCTGAGAATGGAAAGGATCTAGTCAAGTTTTAACTTTCTTGTTCACATTCCTAGGCACAGCAAATTATATACATATTATGCATTTTAAAACTCTTCACTATAAAAATTAATCGAGCCTGCCTTGACATGAAATAGCCACTACAGTTCCATTAAAACAACAAGTCCATTCTGACAGCTACTGCATGGCTGCAATGCACAAGCGCTTTCCGTAGCAGAGCCATGTGCCAAGCAAATAGGGGACAGCCACAAACACTTTATAAAATGCATTACAAAACAAATATTACAAATGTCACAAAACATTAAATCCTGTCATTTTCTAATAGATTATGATAAGTTACTACAACATTAACAAACACTTGGGAAACGCACATTGTAGCATTATTTCCAACTACCCCCTTTAGAGAAGAGATCAATACATATGAAATATAAATTTATTAATTATTTTCAATTATCAAATTTTGAAATATCTAAAGATTTAGAGAGATTTGTCCTTTTGAAAGGTGATCGAATTTATGTATCTATAGTTTAATCTTCATTAATATTTGTAAATAAATAACAACACAGTTATGCAGAGAACCTAGCAAGATTAGTAGGGGATACAAATTTAAGTCATTTGGAAATATAATAACAAAGTGACACCATTTATCTTGCGAGCAAACTTTTGTTCAACGGATATTATTTGGATTTGAATTTTAATTCAGAACCAATGGGAATATAGCATCATATAGAGGACCATTCAAAAGACGTAAGAGTCATCCTAGTGGGGGAAATATAACATAGGTTATTCCACGATATATATACTTTTAAAGATATTAGAAGCATTCTGAAGGCATCATTTGCCAGGATAAAATGTAATAGCTTCTCCAGGTAAGATATAGATCACACAAGAAGTGATTAGTGAGAAAAGCAGTGCGTGTAAAAAATTATGGTCATTAAACATGAGCTATTCTTCACAAGAAGAAAATATAACTTCAAGGTAATTATTATTTATTTATGCCAACAACCTTACTGCTGGTGTTTTTAAACACACAAGCCATATGTGGACAATGTTCCAGTTCTACCTCTCAAATAACTTCAAGGGTTTAAAGTATAAAGAGTATAAAGATAATTATGTAAAAACAAAAGTGACTTGCAGAATCCTCACTAATTCAAAGTGTTGTTCAAAGTGTGAACCTCAATCCTTGTGATCCCTGTTAACTGAATACCCACAACCAAATCATAAAGTCCTGGAAATCATATGCCGACCCTGAAATCACAATCCTCCTCGCATAACATCCAATGTCAACAAAGATGGACATTCCAGTAACAATGTACTCATTGTCCACCATCAGGTTTGAACCTGTGACCTCAAGAATCGGAGGTTAGGATGTTACCCATAAATCATGGAGGATGACCAGTGCAAACAAACCAGAACTGTATGATATGGAAGATTGTCAGAGTATTTTCATCACAAAACTGTCCCCATTAAAACTGTTCAGTAACATTTCCAATATTGCAAAATGGTTAACAAGAAATAAAATAGTCCAAACAATATTATATGCACATGATTGAGTTTTACTCTCAAATTCTGTAAACAGCTTACAAATGGCAGCATGCCAATATTAAAAATTGCCAGCAAATATGATATGAAAATTTCAACTTCAAAATCTAAAACAATGGTAATGTGTGGAAAAAAAACATACATGTGAAAATTGAGATTGATGGAAAATTATAGAATAAGTGTCTGATTTCTCATACCTAGGAAGTATATTTGCAGATCACAAGAGTGATCATTCAAAATTACAAAATTATGATAAATTGAACAGAGTAATAAGGAGACATTTTGGCAAACAGATGAAGACTGATGCAAAACTAAGACTACATAATATCACAACAAAAGCTGCTCTCAGACACACAAGTGAAATTTGGATTTTAAATAACAGAAATTTACATAAATTTGAAGTAGCCCAAATGCGTTTTTTGCGATCAGTGTTAAGAGCTACTACATTGGACCACCAAAGGAATACGGACATCAGAGAGAACCTTGGAGTACCAAATTTGACTGAAGAGATAGAAAAATACCAACGAGAATGGAAAGAACTAGACTCCCAAAATTGGCATTCTTGGAAGGGAACAAGGAAGACCAAAACAGCGGTGGAAAGACCAAGACCTCTTCACTAGGTTTATCATTACAGGCCATATGGCCTAAAACAAACTTCTTTATGACGATGATGACATATACGAGGTACTTTAGAGAATTTTAACAAATAAAGCCATCTTTACTCTTTTTAAAGCTTTTCCTTCTTTCTGTTAAGCTCATTTTCTGGTTAAAGAATGAGAGCTTGTTGATACTTGCTGACCCTTCAGCCTGAGTGTCATGGCCAAAAGCTTGGTACTGTCCCAGATATTCTTGGCTCATTGCCCATGAAACAAGCATTTCCTGATCCTGTAATATGTTACAGCAGTAACAACACAACCATTTGCCTTCTGATTATATATGAATTTAAACAATAAATAATGCTGAATACAAACATTCTTTGACTCAGAAACAAAAATTAAAAATAAATTTTAGAGCATGAATCTCATATTTATACACTATCATTTGCAACAGGTTACAGCAAAAGAGAGGCTTCTTCTGTATGAATAAACTGCTTTTAAAACATGTTTACCCTCTTACTTGATCAGCTTTCCATTATTACTTACCTATTGTAAGTAGGGAAAGTATTGCATCACCCAAAAATGTGATACCAAGATTTCACTAGAAACTGCATGTGTACATATGTGAATAGCATTAACTCAAAAATAACAAAATAACAAATAACTATTTAAGTTCAGCATCTTCCAAGAATATGACAACAGTTTTAAAGAAAATCACCCCGCTACAAACTATCCTATATATGGAAAAATGTTAATTATTTTGGTAACTATGTATAAAATCACCCCCTCGAGAAAATGAATGAAATATAGTGGATAGATTTTTTTATCCCTGATTATCATTTTGAAAGTTTTATTTGGCGGTCAAGCTTCATTTTTTATTAATGAGCAAATTCTGTACATGTTCTGCAACGGTTGCTTGTGCAGTGGTTACTTAGCACATAAATATTTATTAATGACTTTATGTGTGCTAAAATATTTTAATAATGTGTTTATAATTAAATTTGTACATAGGCACTGTGTTTCTAAAAGAATAACTGGTTTCCTGGACAGTGGAAGGTGCTGAAACTGTTGCAGTGCAAAAACGTCACAAGTCTCTATTTGCAGATTACCGTATGGCATTGTGTTTTTACACGTAAGCATAATTATTACAGCCAAGTTTAGCTCATGTTAGGGGAGGTTAGTTTATCTATATGATCGGGATGACAGGGTCCTGTGTCATCGAAATTTACCCCATGTTTAGGCTACTCATCATAAATACATTTTAGTGCAAATAATGGTCGTTCATAAATATTTATTTGCATAATATCCGCCACACAAGTGAAATAAAACATTATAGCCCATGTACGGACAGGTTGTCACAGTAGCTAAATGGTTAGAGCACCCACCTGGTAAGTGGAGGGTCTGTGGTTCAAATCCCAGCTATGGCATTGAATTTTTCAGTTCCAATTCTACCTCTTAAATGATTAACAACTTGCCATTTGAGGAAGTATTGAAAAATAACGAGGAATATCTATGAAATGGTATGCTCCACCACAAAAAAAAAGTATTTTACATAAATCATATGCTTTAATGAGCTCTACTTTTTTTTTAATAAGAAGATTTTGCCTATCTCTTATGGTTTGCCAGTTATGCAAAAGTCATCCAGAATGAAGATATTTCATTTGTCCTGAAAATATTTTAAACATATGACATTTTCATCAAAATCATTTCTGGGAAAATCAAATTCTTCAAAAACTGTTCCAATGAAAGGGTAGTCTGTGGTGGGGATTTTGTTAAAAACCTCCATGTCACATCCTTGGAAGATGTTGAACTTAAATACCAAAACATTTATTTCCAATGAAATTTCAATATCAAATTTTTAGGTGGAATGCAATACTTCCTCTACTCTACTTACTATTATGTAGTGGAGAAAGTAAAAATTCCTCAGATAAGAAAAGCTGGGTTAAGGTTCTGTATGGTTCAGGAATCGCTTTGTAATGCACAAATACATCATTCCTTTATTTCAGAAGGTATGCACGTAATTAACCACAATTATCAAAATATATGAGGGTCCTAAGCTACAAAGTGTAGCCAAGGAATGTTTACGCTACAGCTACAAAACAACGGGAAAACGTAGCTAAAACTAGAGTGTAGCTAAAACCCAATGATCGCCAACTACCTACTCCTTGTTAACGCAGGATTATTATGCACATACCTGGAATTGCAAATGTCTTTCCCTCCACAAAACTTTACTGGGTTGGCATATACTAATGGTTCTCACCCATGAAGGGTATGCAAAAATTGAAGGAGCTGCGTGGCAGGCCAATAAAAAATTTGGCCAAACTTCCAAAGACCAACCCCATCAAAAATTAATAAAATGACATTGAAACTGTACAAAAGTTACTATAGTGTTCCACATAGTCGAAAAGCTGCTTAATATTGCATCAGAGAGAGATATTTATTGTCGACTTTGGTCACCTGTAGTAGAAGATTGTTTACGTTACGGTTGGAAATGTTTGGTTGTTGTTGTTTAACGACGCTGTCAATTGCCAGGATCACATCAGCGTCGCCGGTGTGCCGGAATTTTGTCCCGCAGGAGTTCTTTTACATGCCAGTAAATCTATTGACATGGAGCTGTCGTTTTTAAGCATACTTAAAAACCATCGGCCTGGGCCGGGTTTGAACCCGCGACCTTGGGATCCGTAGGCCAGCGTCTAACCAACTGAGCCACCCAGACCGACAGGAAATGTTTGGGAGCACCATAGTCTAGTATATAGCTTATGTACAGTTTGTAGCTTAGCTTTGGTTAGGTTAGGTGTAGCTTAGTTTTGATTAGGTTAGGTGTAGCTTAGTTTTGGTTAGGTTAGGTGTAGCTTAGCTTTGGTTAGGTTAGGTGTAGCTTAGCTTTGGTTAGGTTAGGTGTAGCTTAGCTTTGGTTAGGTTAGGTGTAGCTTAGTTTTGGTTAGGTTAGGTGTAGCTTAGTTTTGGTTAGGTTAGGTGTAGCTTAGCTTTGGTTAGGTTAGGTGTAGCTTAGTTTTGGTTAGGTTAGGTGTAGCTTAGCTTTGGTTAGGTTAGGTGTAGCTTAGTTTTAGTTAGGTTGATATACCAAAGAATGAGGAGCATCGTGGGATCGAATATGCGTTAAGAAAATGTGGAGTATATGAAGAAAGAAGAAGATTAGGGTGAATACTAATAGATGACGTTGTGTGCAAATATGATGATATGCAAATTCGGGGATCAAATCGAGAAAGGTGAGGGACAAGGAGAGTGTAGAGAAGAAGAGTGTAGAGGATGAGAGAAGAAGCAAAGTGTAGAGAAATTGCATTTCAATGTCTTTTTTTTGTGAGCGTTATCTCTAAAAATTTTCAGTTTTTTGCAGTGTTGGGAATTTTTTTTTTGGCTGTTAGAGGCATTTTTGGAAGCTAGAATTTTGGGTACATATTTATATTTATACAAAGGTACCTAATGGATATTTTGGGATACATTGTTTTTTTCCGACGGGGTTGGTCTGCGGATGTTTGCCCAAAAATAAAAATGGATATGGCACCACCCTTCTACAAGTCACTTGAACATCACCTCAATTCATTGAAGACCTGCGTAAGAGAATATTCCCCCTACAGACAAAAGATTAAACAGGATCTGTGACCCCTTTTCTTTTGATGCTTCACAAACTTCTAGCAACTACTTCCTAGAAGGAAAAGTCATATGGTCTAACCTTAAAAAAGAATTATTTGAGTGCTACATTGTTAAATTTTTGGATTGGTGTTGAATGAAATGCAAAGAACTTTTTCAAAGTTTTCTGTAAAGGTTCTTATTGGATGCTCAACTAGATACTTATGTAAAAGAGGGTTTTCGAGTTTAGCTTATCTAAAAAGTAAGCAGAGAAACAAGCTTAATGTTGAGGATGATTTAAGGTTATATTTAACAAAGCTAGAGCTGAACATTGATCAAGGAAGAAAGCTCATCCTTTCATTTATTTTTTGTAAAGTGGGCCTATTTTAAAATATTGTGTTTGTCTTGTCAAAAGAATGATATAAGAAACATCTCTTTGTTTTATTAAAATGTATTTCTTAATAAAGGTACTGAGGTTAAACTGTATCAATTGAAAAAGGTTTTAACAATTTTTTTTAATAACCGTGCTTATTACTTAAGAAGAGGTACACAACATTTTTATTTTTTAAAAGAGGTACGGTGTTTGAAAAAGATTGAGAACCACTGCCATACACCATACAGAAGTGGTACCAAAATCTGAGAACAGACCATGCCACCATACATTTTAAAGCTAATAAGATAAATACTAACCTCCAAGTTCTGAAGCTTCTTCAGAAATACTGCAGGATCTGGAAAGTCGTGCCTTTCCAGCTGAGTGTCGTCCACTCCCACGTAGTATTCAGTCAGACTGTTATCACAGGATTTCAACTGCATTTGTACAACAACATTATTATCCCAAGCTTCTGCAAAAAATGATTCTTTGTCAATTGACACAGTTTGGGGAAACTTGATACAAAACGCGTAATTAATAGGAAAAAAGCCGGAGCCTAAGGAGGTAAACTTCAGTTGTACACCATTCATATCACTACTCATGAAACAATGCTCAACAGAGCTTGGCTCCACATTTTTAACATGGATGGTATATGCTATCAGATTTTCTGACACGTTGCACGTAAATGCTGGGAATGAATACTTTATTTCAGGGTTTAAGAAGGTTATTTCACTGGCACTGCTAGTCCGATATCCTTCATCACAAACGATATGTGGTATTGATGTTGTTTCATCTGCAAGACAACACACTTTTGGCTCTTCCTCATCACTGCTAGCTTCCGAGGTTCTGCGACCAATATCACTCTCCACACCACTATCTTCACGTCCAATGTCTGCAAGGCTGACCTTATTACTGTATTTCACTGGGAGAGTTATAAACAACTTTCGTACTGCTTGATCAAACTTTGCAGTGCCCAATTCCTCATTCACACTGTATGGCAAAATTATATCCAACTTATATTTTGCTGGCTTCTCACTGACAAGGCATATAGATTTTTCTGTTACATCCAAAGTCATGTCTGCTGAGGATTTTAATAACGGCAAATGCACTTCAACAACCAACTCTCTAGGCACTGTTGCATTCATCTTCGAATCCCTGTCATTTGTGTAATCCTGCATATCAAATGGATACCTGTATTTTATCATGTACTTTGGTGCTGTGTAGGGAGTTTCATTCACATTCTTGTTTATAACATCTGAGTGAGAATTTTTCGCTGGTTTAGGCTTCGGTTTTTCAGGTTTATCATAGGGGTACTCAGAATCAGGAATGGAAAGTTCTCCCTTATCTGCAGGAGGATCCGCAAATCTTTTTCTTATCACAGTAGCTTTAGCACATCCTTTGTAAGTCATTTTTGGAAACTTCAAGTTTTTTCTATCAATCTGACATTCAAAACTTTTTTCTACAGCATCCAATGCTGTTTCATTTAACATGTTCTTAAAGTGTACACTATTCTTGGCCAATGTAAGGGTATCAGGATGAAACACCACATCAAACACTAAACACATTTTGTTACTTTTATCTACATCATCCCTTGGTGGAGCTTGTATATAAGGTAGCGACCAGTTTACTCCTCTCGAGCCGTCTTTCTCCACAGACTTAGGCACTGGTTTACCTACCTTGTCATTCTTGCAGATATTTATGAATGCCTTTTTCAAACCGTCAACGCTCGTTTTTAGCACGTAACCTGGTTCAGGGTCGATAAATGTCACATCAACTCCTCTTTCTTTCTCCAGTTCCGTGATTTCCTTTTGATATATCTTCTTGTTTTCTGGGTCATTAACTTCGTTAACGTAGTCCTGAAATAAATTTCTGAATTCTTCTTTCTTAAAACATTCCGCAAAATGATTTAACTCGGCTTTTGTTATGTCTAAGTCTTCAAGAGGTCTATGCACATATTTATCTGCCATAATTTCACGAACTTTTCTGATTTATTACGTCTTAACTTGTAGTGCTTGCCTACTTGCGGCCACTGCTTAAAACACTAGAAACTTCGGTGCTGTGATCAAAACAGCAACTTACACGTGTACGAATACCTGCTCCAGCCGTAGAGCGTTTACCGGCTTTGACCAATCTGACCAAAGTATATAATAATACCAATGTATGTACACTTTCCAGGAGGAGATATGTTACTATTATCGCACAAAAGTTTTATCTTCCGCAGCTGTTTTGTTATTTACGTTCTAATGGATAACTGAATCAGCTGTTATATACCCGGATGTTCCACTTATACGATGTCGTTTCTCGCGTCTATTTTGAACGATGTAAAGTTGGCTTGTACCGCTTGTACCATGCACCAGTTCAGTTGCCTAGGAAACTTGGAATAACGAAATTGATTTATGCATGCAAAATTTACGCATCAAAAATAATCAACTGCGCTTTTTACTTAGTTAAGGAAGTACACGTTGTAACTTGTAACACGAATATCTAATTTTAAGAGGAACCAAAGCCAGAAAATTGCCGAAGAAATTCGATTTATATTACCTATGTTTCCATTTTCCGTTTTTACTTCCTCTCTCTTTCTCTAGTAGCAGACATGGCAATTGGCATTTAAATACCTTGTGTGTATATGCATAATAAATACCGACATAATGCACCGCGTAAGCTGACAATCTCAATAAAAAATGTAATTTAGTCAGTAAGTCTGCCTGTAAGACTACAGTACCTAACATGTAATTCCTATGTAGCGTTAATTAAAAACAACTTAAAAAAAATAAATAAAAACAACTGACAAATGCTCAATTGTAAAATAAGTAAATAAATATTTTTGTTTGTTAGCGCCGCAGGTGTGTCGGAATTTCGTTCCGCAATTATTTTATGTGCCAGTAAATCTACTGACATGGGGCTGTCGCTTTTAAGCACACTTGAAAACCATTGGTCTGGGCCTGTTTTTTATTCGTGGCCTTGGCATCAGCAGGCCAGTGTGTAAAACATATCTAATATGCAATCCCTGAGTAACAACCAATTAAATTTGACAAATGCTGAACCATAAATTTACCATTTTCTACCAGAAAATTCCTAACTAAATTCAGTTTATTCAAACTGATCCATTGACTGTTTCCAACTTACTTTTCCTATTGATTCTTAGCATTTCATAATCATACATTTTCTTAAGCAACCTTTAGCCATAGATACCTTGTAACCATAGTGAGGTTTATTGAAACTTACTGAAGCAGGTTGCTAGTGCAATCCTTGATATTCCTGCATGACGTTATAAGAAATAAGAATGATTGTTGGGAATTTCAAAAGCATACATTAGCTACCTATTTAAAAAAATTAGTACTTCAAATGTGTAATTTACAAAAATGAATGGAAAAGCAAATGAAGAGATTTAATGCTTCAGAAATGACTAATGCTACAAAAACTTTTATCTGATAGGACTTCAATTTCTTAATAAGCACTACATTTTTCCCATAGTCAATGTTTTGTGTGCTTGTATGCTCATATGATCTTTCACTTATGTAAGTAAAATTCAGAGAATATGAATATGCCTTGACAGGATACTCAACAAATTCAAGATGGTACCTATACAGTTTATTCTCTGCCGATGATTCAAAATATGCTATTTTAATCTAAAGGGCTTATTTTTTGAGGAAATAAAAATAAATAAAAAAATTTTCTGTGTAAAGAGATATTTGGGGTTAAGATTTTATTGAAAAATCTGTGTCAGCATCCTTAAATAATGTGTAATACAAGGATGAAACTGACTTTTCATACCTATTTGACTTATTCTTGAGGCATGCTGTCACCTCTCTCTTTTCTCTCAAATACATACTTACATTCTTTCTCCAATAATATAGCTGGTAGAGGAAATGTTGATTCCAACCAAACATTTTATACCAAGATTTTACTGAAATACACTTTCTGAGACTCTCTGAATAAAACAAAGCATTTTTACAAAATACTTCTACTTACTACAGTAAACTCTCGGTTCAGCAGACCAAAGGGGCCAGGAGTTGTCTGGAAAATTGAAAGTCCATTAAATCGCAAAATGAATGAAAATGAAACAAATGCAATTGAAACTGTTTTATTAGTACATACCATTTACTTTACATGATCTACTCTTGGTTAGAAGTCGTTTCCTGTGAAGTTGTGGGTTTGAAAAAAGTGTCAATACCCATTTGCTTCCCACTTGAATATTGCTTCTTTATGATTAAGGAGCGAAACTGTCTGAAATGTTCATAATAGAAGGATCTTTCCACGTAAGAAACCACATCTCTTATTAAAGATAATTTAGGTAAACACATCAAAGATTCATCATCACTGTCATCATCTTTATCTTCATCCTCTTGTAGAACACTTGCAGCGATCTCTTCATGACTCAGAATCTGGTAACCTGGGAATGCCCAGAGAATGCCCAATTCAGACTGAAGCTAAGTCATATGAGCTCTTGAGCGCATGACGCGTACATGAATGTAGCTGAAGACGCGTGAACTAGCCTTCTTGATCAGACAAACAGTTGAATGCCACAATTTCATCATCGTAGATCTTCTAAATTTCATTTAAATTTATTTTATAACCAACACCAAATTTAGTTTGTTAAATCTGAAGTCCGTTGAACAGAGGTTTGTTAAACCAAGAATTTACTGTATATGTAGTAGAAAAAGTAAAACAGAGTTGACTTCATTTTCCCTTCAAACTTTCTTTTGTTTAATGCCTCCTCTACCTCACAGTATACCACAGTTTCAGAGTGTCTCATGCCCACAAGTACTTCCAAGGTCACATACTTGTGCTTGGGTTGACGTGACTGTTGAAGATTTTAGAAATATTGACCTTCTACTCTCAAATGGGCAGAAAATCTTGTAAAGCTGTTGTTGCTCACTCGCCTCAAGCTCAGCAGTAGGATTCCTTGTTCTAACCCTTTTATACTATAGGAACTTATGATAATATGCAAGAAACCACAAGGTAAAGCACCTAGCTGCTGTGCAAGGGGCCCTGAGTTCAACTCCCGGCTGGGAGTGGGAATTTTTTTCTAGCCAAGATTATTCCCTATCCTTCCCAGTTTCTGGAAGTATGAAATAGAGCATGAATGTGTGAGTGACCTAACATACTGAAAACCCAAAGACCCTCAAGTTAACACCATTGGCAGGGTGGTCAGCCAAGCACCAGGTATGAGAGTGAGGAAGAAGATGATATGAAATGCAGGCAAAATGGATAATTTGAAAGGCGATGATGGAGCAATTGGTGGAATGAATGGCAGGGGAAAATCAGACCCAGAGAAAACCTGCCCAGATGCCACTTCATCCACCACGAATACCACATATCGCTCCCTGGGATCGAACCCAAGCTGCCTAGGTGTAAGGCAAATGGTCTAACTGCCTGGCCATGGCACCACCGAGTGGGTAATCATAAGTATTAAAGACCTGTATATCTTGAATTTTCTGTAAATAACATATTATGAAGTTTTTAAAGTAAGAACAAAATTAGAAACTAAAAACTTCACTTATCTTAGTAATATTGCAAGTTCTTTGGTGCAAAGCTGACAATGTTTCGAATTGACTCCAACTCATTCTCAAAGCTATACAAACAAATTGGTAATGATAAGTGAAGTTTTTAGTTTCTAATTTTGTTCTTACTTTAGAATCTTGTTGCTTCACTGTTAATAGCTTCAATTTTCTTAATTAACATATTATGAAGTTCTCTTCATTCTGAATAAATTTTGTATAACTTATAAACCATAAGAGATAGACAAAACTTACAACACAAATTTTACAAATCTAGTTAAACGATACAATTTACATCAACTACAATTTTTTGTACCACATTTCTGAAATCTACATTATTGGTTTTAATTGTCAAATACTTTTGAGTTTTTTCAACTGCTAAATTACTATTAATTTTTTCTCATGGCCATATAGAGGGAACAGAATTTCAAAACTATCATATAGCAAGCCATTTTTAAAAATTTAATTATCCCTCAAGCCTACTGAATTCACCTTATAGGTATTCACAATGAAATGTATAATAAAACAATTTCTATAAATGTTTGTCTTGATTAATGTAAAGTATATGGAGTAATAATGGTTGCAAACATTCATCACTGGCCAAGAAGGACAGGAGCACTGACCATGTCCCACTTCCAGTACTGCACCCCACTCATGATACCTGTGACGGGCAGAGGGGTGGACGCAGCAGTTGGCTGGTAGGCTTTTGCCCAGAAAGGGCTGGGGTGCCACAGAGTTAGTTATATAGACTAATAAACTTAATAAATGCAGCATCAAACGAAATGTCTGGAAGGAGATTTTCTACTAGACCATGGCCCACAAGCCTGAATAATCATTTTGTATTTAATGACACCAGCCGTGAGAACTTACACAATATATATTTGGTACAATCTGTTCTACTTTATGAGAGTAAAAGTACTAATTAGGTAAAATGAAAGAGATGTATACATTCTAACCAATATAATACAAGAGGTGCATCCAGAAAGTAAGTTCCAATCATGTCCAGAGAGGACACCAACAGTTGGATAGCAATGCGCATGTGCTGGAGTGAAGAGGAAGCATGTGGGGATAATGTCAGTCTTGTGACGGCAGTGGTTACTGCACTGTGCTAGGAGGAAATAGCTGCTCTGATATTGTCTCCTGCCAACTGCAAGGTTTGTGCAGTCATCCAATTTTTGCATGCTCAAAAGCAATCTCCAGCAGAGATCCATTGCCAACTGGGTCATGTGTACAGATGGGACATTCTGTGCGACAGTATGGTAAGATGATGGTTGCAGGTAATTCACTGAAAGACAAACCAATATTCACAATGAAGACCGTAGTGGCCGACTGTCCTTGGTGATGCCCGAAGTGTTGGAAAGTTGCAATAAGCAATTGAACAGATGCTTCATAATTTCAGAACTATCTTGTCAATTCCCTCAGATGTCTTGCTCGCTTTTGCACAAAATGGTCTCTGGCAGGAAAACATTTCCACAGAATGAGGTGACTTCACGGCTCCAGACATGGGTGGCAGACTCCTATGATTTGGGCATACAATTGATGGTGCACTGTTATGATAAATGCTTCAACAATGGCGGTAACTACATTGAAAAGTGGCCAGTGAATCTATATAATTATTCCAATAAATATTTCTTACTTGATGTTTTTGTTCTGTTTATCAGTCATTGGGACTTATTTTCTGAATACACCCGTTACTTTCATTTTTCTGAATTTTAGGTATAAAAGTACCCCACAAAAATATTCATTACTACATTACACTATTTTTAATCTCATTCATTACCGAGGTGAATAACCATTATCTCACACACTTTTCACAAAATTATATTACAGCTCTTAAATGGTAGCAGTGTTATTTATTGCATTATACAGCTTATAACAGAAATATCACAATTAGCTGTACAATTAGCAATTAATCTACATTTACAGTGCATGTTCTAACTATGGAAATATCCTATGGCTCCAGTATTTGTACTTGATGTATCAGTTTTTTGAACGACCACATTCAAAGCCTTGGTCCTCATCTTTATATATCATGGGCTTGTGTGTGGTTGTCATTTCTCACTGCACATAAGTAAAATCAATCGTTATCAATCGTTCCTTGAACCACCACCAGAGGAGACCTCAGAGAAAACGTTGCCATCCACACCAGGGAGAACCAGTCAATGTCCAGTTGATAATGAAGGAAAGTCAAGTCTTCAAAACATGTTCCAGTAAATTATAATTAAGTGTTGTGTAGTGTTATTAAGGAATTCACCTTTTTGGTTTAAATTGATTATTACAACACTTTTCAAACTTCCAAGAAAGAAGATAATACAAATAAATGTTTACCTTCACTAACGGAAAAGGTCAAGGGGCATCTGGTAGACTCCAGCAATGCAGCTTTTGGAACTACCTTTTCCCTCAACACAGCATTACAATTTTAGTGCTGAAGGGCAAAACATGTTAACATTTAGTTAACTGAAAGATAGATGGCACCACAAATTTGCCAGTGTATCTGTTTAACAATAGTGAGTAAATACAGTAGAACTCTGCAAATCTAAACTAATTGGCGCTGTGGTCCATTCAGATTCGGAAATGCTCATATCATCCAGAAAACAAAAAGAAATGTATATGAATTCAGTAATAGGATTAGCAACTACAAGATAACGTAGTGTAGCGCATCCTCTAGCAGGTTTAGTTCTTTATGGCAGAAGAAGAGAGAGAAAGATATGTAAGTTTATGGATACTCAACTGCATGGTCATCATGCCCTTAAAAAAACAATTCATGGCAAAAGCCAGATATAAATATCAATCAAAAATAAAATTAATAGTAAAAAGGAAAATAAATATACAAAACAGAGAGGCAAAAGTCACAATTAAAACAAAGTGATATAGACGTCAAAAGAGCATAAAAACTAGATATTTCAAGTTTCAAGTTCTCAAGCTCATGTTAAACTCCGCTAAAAACTTGAAAACCTTTTCAACTGTTTGCTTATTGTCTGCCAAGATCTCTGCAAGACTGACAGGGAGCTGCAGAGAGTTTCGAAGGTGTGCTTGGCAAATGCACTCTAGCAGCATGTGACAGACACAATCGACAGAAGAAATTACTGATTTTGCAAGTTAAGTGAAAATTACTGCTTCATAAACATGTGATAGATAGTACCAGTATGCTTCCTAAGTAAATGCGAAAATGTTTTACAGCGACTAAATGCAGTATGTCCTGCCTATAGCAAAATTCAGCAAAACATTTTGTTCGAAGGTGTGTAGTTTCAATAAGACTGGCAGTTCTATAATAAAAATGCTTTCTCTACACTACAGATAAGTTTTTTATTTTATTTGAATTATGGATTTTGTGTTCAAATTATCCAGAATTTCGGATTTGTGGGGTTCGGGTTTCAAGGATTCTATTGTATAGTGAGCATGGCACCTGTGAGATGGCTGAATTCTTGCAGTTATGTTGATTTATTGTATTAAGTGCCTACTTTACCATCTTATAAATAATTATGTATCTTATTAATTTGTGTATTGCCTTTGTATATTAAACTATGTACTATTTTCTTTACTTATGCATACTTTCATTTTCATACCCTTGATGATAACCATGAATTATTGTAATTCCTATGGTTGACAATAAATAAGCAAAATGCATTCTAAAGTAAGAACAAATTAGAAACTAAAAATTTCACTTATCTAGTAATGTTGCAAGTTATTCTTTCAAAGCTTTGAGAATGAGTTGGAGTCAACTTGGAACTTGAGTCAGTGTTTGAAAAAATAACTTGCAACATTACTAAAGTAAGTGAAGTTTTTAGTTTCTAATTTGTTCTTACTTTAGAATCTTGTTGCTTCACTGTTAATAGCTTCAATTTCCTTAATTAAGCAAAATCCAGCTTGGTTTACTTTCTCAACTACGTATAGTAGAGGAAGTATTGTATTCCACCCAAAAATTTTATGTTGAGATTTTACCGGGAATATATGTTTTGGGACCCCTGAATCCAAATAAAGGCATTTCTAGAAAAAGGTCCATGTGTGTGTGTCTGTCTGTCAGCCTGTGGGCAGCATAACTCAAAAATGAAAAGTGGGTGAAAAACCAAAGTAGGTATTTAAGATCTTTAAGGTATTTAAGGTCTTTGAAGGATGTGACATGAAGATTTTGAAGAAAATTCCTTCACCCTAAAGTACCCTTTACATGGAAAATTTTTTCGAAAATATTGATTTTCTTGAAAATGACTAATGATTTTTATTAAAATGCCATATGTTTAAGATATTTTTATGACAAATGAAATGTATATCTTAAATGTTTTGGCTATAGCCCATATATTCCTATTTACTCTGGACGACTTTTGCATAACTGGTAAACCATTAGAGATAGACCAAATCATACTATACAAAAAATGTAGATCTTGCTAAAATACACAATTTATGTCTGAATAAATTTTCTTGTAGGGTGAACCATTTCGGAGACATTGCTTGTTATTAGTGTGAGTTTTGGAGAACTTATACTTCTGTCAAATGTCATTATTTTATATGTTAACCATGAGAGAACAGAAATTTGAAAGCTTTAAAAGATTTGACTATCGTTCAAAGTCTGATGAATTCCCATATTCCCATAGCACCTACAAGGAAAAAAGCAATAAGATAATTTCTGCAGATATTTATCTCAACTAACACGAAGAAGATATAGGAATAAGAGTTTGTAAGAATGGTCAGTACAAGAGTAGAGAAAATCATGTGAGTACCACACATCAGATTTTTAAAAGTGTAAAGGATATAAGGAAGTATTTGTGAAGAAGTGAAATGAGAAAGAAGGAAAAGAGAAAGGTATGAAATAATTAGGGAATGAATATAACTTGGGGTAGGAAACACAGAAAAGGGAGGAGAGGATATATAGGCAGTGAGTGAGTGAGTGAGTGAGTAGTGGGGTTTACGGGCCCGTCGACAACTAGGTCATTAGGGCCTATATAGGCAGTTACAGAATGAAAGTATATAGAGGAAATGATTATAAATGATAAAGACTTAAATAAGAAACAACAATAAAGATGGGGAGCATACAAACATATCTAACGACAAAATATAAGTATGCTAGGTACAATGTGTTGCAATGTCCAATACGAAAGGGAGAGCTGCAAGTTCAAGGACCACCAAAAATGTATAAGATTAGAATCAAACAAATTTGAACAAAATAAAATTCATATTTTCTCTACCAAACACCTGGTAGATAGAGGGAGTATTGCACTCCACCTAACGCATTCCGCATGCACACTTGCATTTTTAGAAAAAGGTCCGTGTGTGTGTGTGTCAGTCTGTGGACAGCATAACTCAAAAACGAAAAGTCAGTTAAAAACAAAAGTTGGTATTTAAGTTTAAGCTCTTTCAAGAATGCGACACAAAGATTTTGAAGAAAATAGCCCCACCCTAAACTACCCTTTATATGGAAAATTTTGATTTTCTTGAAAATGCTTTTTACGACTTTGATTAAAATGCCATATGTTTAAGATATTTGTATTGCAAATGAAATGTATATTTTGAATTTTCTGGATATAGCCTATGTAGTCCTGTTTACTCTGGATGACTTTTGAATAACTCATAAACTGTAAGATATAGACAAAATCTTACTGTACAAAAAATGTAGATCTCTCTAAAACACACAATTTATGTCTGAATACATTTTTTTGTAGTTCCTAACACCAGAGAAAATCTACTTATAAGAGAAAATCCATTGGAATTATTGCAACCTACCTTCAATTTGGAATTAATAGAGGAAATAAGTAAATCAGACACACCAAAAGATATACAAAAACTTCTAGCTCTGGAAACAATTAATACTAGATATCCCACAGAAGAATGGCTGCACATATATACTGATGGATCCTCCAAGGAAAACCTTACTGGAGCTGGAGTTACGTGTTCACATTTTTCCTTTTATCATTCTGTTGGCAGAGACACAACAAATTATGATGGAGAAATAGAGGCTATACACATTGCTCTCCAACAATTATTAAATCTTCCCTTAAATAAATTTAACAAGGCAGTAATTCTTTCGGATTCTAAAGCTGCAATTCAGGGAATATGTTCAAATACCACAAAGAAGTCAACAAAACTTAGAGAATGCTACAAAATGTTAACACAACTCCAAAAGTTAATAAGACTGTTCATCTCCAATGGATTCCAGCACACTGTGGAGTCATGGGGAACGAAGCTGCAGACTCACTTGCAAAGAAAGGCACAACAATAAAACAAAAGTCTAAATTCAATTTCTCATATTCCTCAATAAAACGCTTGATCATTAAAAAATTTTCTCATTCATACCTACAAGAAATAGAAACAAATGCCAAAGATAAAAAATGGATTACACTACTTTCCAACCCAGATATAATCCCCCAGAGACCAAGGAAAACAGCGGTTGCAGCCTTCCGACTACTGACAAATCATGACTGCTTAGCAAGTCATCTCTACAGAATAGGTATCTCAGCTTCACCAATATGTGTCCTGTGTAACGATCCAGCAGAAATGAATGAAGACCTGTGAAGCATTAAGATCAGAAGAAACTACAGTTCAAAAGTATTGGAAAGCACGGATACTAATGGCTTCATTGCCAGATGCAAGGCACTAGAAAACAACAACAACAACAACATTTTTTTGTACAGTAAACCATTTCAGAGATATTCCTTGTTATTTGCGTCAGTTTCGGAATACTTAAAACTTTCGTGAATTGGAACATCGTTGTTAATTTTTTGTATGCTAAGCGTGCAAAGAGAACGGAATCTCAAAGCTTTAAAATACTTGACTATCGCTCAAAGCCTACTGTATTCTAATATTCCCCTTGCACCTACAAGGAAATAAGCAATAAGATAATTTGTACATACGTTTATCTCAACTAACACGAAGAGATAGTAATAAGGGTTTGTAAAAATGGTTAGTACAAGAGTAGAGAAAGTCATGTGAGTGCAACACATCAGATTTTTTTTATATCCTGCCATGCAAAATGAATCGATATTGGAGGCTGTCATATAGCAACCGGCTCTTAAAAGATTGGGCTATCAATTAAGTTTACTGAATACGCTTATTCTCAGTGTACCTATAAGAAAATATGCTATAAGACAACTTCCACAAATGTTTATCTCGATTAAGATAGAAGAATAAGCTTTATAAAAATAGTTTGGATGCTTTGATGTGGGATAAAGGTGAGTAGCTCAGTTGAAATAAATGTATCTCCTGCTGGAAGAAAAAAGAATCTGATGTGTTGCACTCACATGACTTTCTCTACTCTTGTACTAACTATTCTTACAAACTCTTATTCCTATATCCTCTTCGTATTAGTTGAGATAAACATAAATACCGATAAACTTAAATGCCGAATTTGGTTTTTAACCGAATTTTCGTTTTTGAGTTATGCTGTCCACAGACACACACATTTTTTTAAATTCAGGGGATCCCAAAACATATATTACCGGAATACTTCCGCTACTTGCCAGTAGAGAAAGTAAAAAAAAAAAAAAAAAAATAAGACAGTCGTGTTAGAATAATCGGGAATATACTTTGCAGTAGGAGCAGCACTGTGGGGCCGCTCGGGCCTTAAGCCGTCCGTACCTGGGTCTCAAGTCAAGCGGAAGTTGAAGATCGCATCCAAAAGCTAGCGAGAAGGTTTAGACCACGTGACACTTTCCCACTCATCATGACCTACAAAAGGAGACGAATCTGCCGTCATCATGTTTGCCTTTCACTCCGCGATGTGGTGAGCAAGCAGCATGTTCTACGTCTCTCGGAGACGCCTGGCGTACCCGCTCTTCGCCATCCTCATCCTGTCCATGGTGGGTGCCGGCACCCTCATGCTTATGGCCCAGAAGTCGCTGGTTCAAATAGTTCCGCCAGTGTCGCCGTCGCGCTTCCAAGTCACATCCAACGCGGTAAGTTCTTTTGACTTTATCGCCTCTTCCCGGAGATCCGGGAATCCCACCCAAGGAATGTGTAGACATCAACAACTACAGCGTTTTCTGAGAAAGATTACGGCTAGACTTTCAACATAGAAGCTTACGCCTCTTAGAAAATATACGCTTCTGTGCTAGATGTGCTGGAGTAATAATGTTGCGTGATATACAGGGCTATTAAAAAAAAACAGATTTCAAACATTTATTTCTTCCAAACTACAAAAGATAGAAACATGATTCCAAAGTTCATGGAGAGAGAAAAGTTTACAATTTTGTATTATGCATTCAATATGAGAATCCTGTTTTGACAAAATGTCAAATAGGTGGCTCATTTCTTGCCGCACACGAATCAGCTGGTCTCCAGTTATCAAATTCACAGCTTCAACAATTCGATGTCGTAGATCTTCAAGAGTGCCAGGCATAGGAGGGATATAAACACCGTCTTTTACCTAACCCCATAGATAAAAATCTGATGTGTTGCACTCACATGACTTTCTCTACTCTTGTACCAACCATTCTTACAAACTCTTATTCCTATATCTTCTTCGTGTTAGTTAAAATAAACATTTGTACAAATTATCTTATTGCTTATTTCCTTGTAGGTGCAAGGGGAATATTGGAATACAGTAGGCTTTGTGCGATAGTCAAATCTTTTAAAGCTTTGAGATTCCGTTCTCTTTGTACACGTAACAAATAAAAAAAAAGAACAACGATGACCCATTTCATGAAAGTTCCAAGTTTTCCGAAACTCACACACATAACAAGGTATATCTCCGAAATGGTGCACCCTACAAGAAAATTTATTGGCACATAAATTGTGTATTTTAACAAGATCTACATTTTTTGTATAGTATAATTTGGTCTATCTCTAACGGTTTACCAGTTATGCAAAAGTCGTCCAGAGTAAATACGACTACAGGGGCTATAGCCAGAAAATTCAAGATAATACATTTCATTTGTCATCAAAATATCTCAAACATATGACATTTTAATCAAAATCGTTAGAGCCATTTTCAAGAAAATCAAAATTTTCGAAAAAATTTCCATGTAAAGGGTAGTTTAGGGTGGGGCTATTTTCTTGAAAATCTTCGTGTCACATCCTTGAAAGACATTAAACATAAATACCAACTTTGGTTTTTAACAGAGTTTTCGTTTTTGAGTTATGCTGTCCACAGACTGACAGACAGACACACACAGACACACACACACGGACCTTTTTCTAAAAATGCTTTTTTTGGATTCAGGGGGCCTCAAAACATGTATTTCCGGTGAAATCTCGACTTCGAATTTTTGGGTGGAATACAATACTTCCCCTACTTACCAGTAGAGAAAGTAAAAATCACACAAAGTATTTTGAAACGTTGTTTGTTTTTGTTTGTCTGTAGTGAAATGGCGGCGACACCGTTCATTGTTATCGTTATCATAACAATGATCAAATCACAAGAGAAATTGAGCCAATATAGTTTGGAAGAAATAAATGTTTGAAATCTCCTTTTTTTTTTTTTTTTTTTTTTTTTTTTGGATTAGCCCTGTATTAATGCAGATAGTAGATCCGTTATTTATGAGATCCTAAATTACGTCTACCATGCCCCTTTCCCCTTCAACCGTCAGACGTTTTCTCGTTAGAGGGCTATAGTATCCATGGCGTTTAAACAGTGACGTGTGTTGACAATGTATAGTAATGAGTACAATGGCCAACAAAATAACTTAACTATACATCATAAACGCCTATCAAAATGTCGCGCACAGGTTTTTATTTTCATTTTCAAATTTTTAGTGCCTTTTCCGGAGATTTCTTTCTTCATTGCACAGGTAAATGAAGAGAAACCTCGATTCAAAATTGCACATACAACACAGCACTCTTCATTCACTCACATTTCACTACTCCCCGCTATATTACAAGTAATTTGTAGTTTCAAAATTGCTTCCATTACATTACCAAAACATGAGACATTATGTCTTTAAGAATGAAACATGTCAAACTAACATTCTATTACAAATATATGCAACATCGCCTAATATTAAACTGCTATTGTTATGTTATTTGTTATTGTTCTTGTTATTTAGAAGGAAAATATAAATTAACTTGATTTTCTTTCCTAATGTGTAAAAAACAATAATCTTGCTTTCGCAAAATCAAAACTAATCGACAATGCATCTAGATATCGACCATAGACAAACACTACATGCCATCTGTCGGAGCTCCAGAAAACTACTAGCCAAAGTCTCTCCTGTGTATGAATTCCCGGGCACTGTTTGAAAACTGATCACTAAAGTTTCCAGATGGCTGACTTTAATGAAAATATAGAAATTAAAGTGCCTATTACAAACAATTAAAGCGGAAGCAATTGCTTCCTGGAATGCACACCCCTGCTTTTAAATAGCATGAAGAAGATATGCTTCGCTTACATACGAGCATTTTCTATTTCTTCTTACTTTCCCTACCACATAACTAAACTAGATACAGAAGGTAGCTGAAAATCCCGCGAACCATCCTCTGCGACGCTTTCTCAGGTTTTCCACAATCTTTATGACTGGCAAATGCCAGGGAAGTACTCTAAAAGTTTTTCCTCCCAAAAACCAATTATCCTTTCATTGAATGTATAATCAGTATCCATCACTTGTGGTGTATATGGTAGATAAATACGGGCATTGAACATAACTTAAAAAATCTGATGTGTTGCACTCACATGACTTTCTCTACTCTTGTACTAACCATTCTTACAAACTCTTATTCCTATATCTTCTTCGTGTTAGTTGAGATAAACATTTGTACAAATTATCTTATTGCTTATTTCCTTGTAGGTACAAGGGCAATGTTAGAATACAGTAGGCTTTGTGCGATAGTCAAATGTTTTAAAGCTTTGAGATTCTGTTGCCTTTGCCCACTTAACATATAAAAAATGAACAAACGATGATCCATTTCACGAAAGTTCTAAGTTTTCACAAACTCACACACATAACAAGGAATATCTCCGAAATGGTTCACCCTACAAGAAAATTTATTTAGACATATATCGTGTATTTTAGCAAGATGTACATTTTTTGTATAGTATGATTTGGTATATCTCTAACGGTTTACCAGTTATGCAAAAGTTGTCCAGAGTAAATACGACTACAGGGACTATAGCCAGAAAATTCAAGATATACATTTCATTTGTCATCAAAATATCTCAAACATATGACATTTTATTCAAAATCGTTAGAGCCATTTTCAAGAAAATCAAAATTTTCGAAAAATTTTCCATGTAAAGGGTAGTTTAGGGTGGGGCTATTTTCTTCAAAATCTTGCTGTCGCATCCTTGAAAGACATTAAACTTAAATACCAACTTCGGTTTTTAAGCTACTTTTCGGTTTTGAGTTATGGTGTCCACAGACTGACAGACTGACACAGACACACACACGGACCTTTTTCTAAAAATGCTCTTTTTGGATTCAGGGGGCCTCAAAACATGTATTTCCGGTGAAATCTCGACATCGAATTTTTGGGTGGAATACAATATTTTCCCTACTTACCAGTAGAGAAAGTAATACAGAGTGTTAGGGATATAAGTGCAGATATTTGTTCTAGTAAGTGAGGACAATGTAACGAACAATATTATCAATATTTACTTAATTTGCGAACTTAAAATTTTACATATAGGTAATTAAGGATATTTCGAAAATGCTAATGGCATAAAACTGTCATTTGAAATCAACCGTGTCTCTTTTTTTTTTTTTCTTTTTTTTTTGGGAGGGGGGGGTAATTTTTTATCTCACTCTTAAGTTTATCTACCAGTTATACAAAGTTATACAAAATTCATTTCGAATGAAGAGAATCTCAGAGACTATAATTATTCTCAGAAAATTCAAGATATACATTTCATTTATCATACAAATATCTTGTGCATCTTTTTTTTTTCATTTCATTCTCATAGTATGGAAAACTAACACCCCTTGGATTTACAAGTTAGCACCCGGAATCAGACGCCTGTTCGAACCGAGGAATCCAGGATGGGTGATCAGCCTGAAGCCTGGTATGAGAGCGAGTAAGGTGATTATATGAAATGAGGGCGAAATGGATGAAAAGAAGGGTGACTGTGGAGCAGTTGATGGAATGAATTACGGGGGAAATCGGAGAACCCGGATAAAACTTGCCTAGATGCAGCTTTGTACAATACAAATCCCACATGCGGTCCCCTAGGATCGAACCTGCGCCGTCCTGGTGAGAGGCGGACGGTCTATCCACTTGGCCACGGAGCTACCATCTTGTATATGCAAGATTTTAGGGATAAAGTGAAAATATTCGTTGGTAATTGACGACAGTGTAATGAACAATATTATCAGTATTGCTTCATATGCGAACTTATAAGTTTATTTATTAAGAGTAATGTTTTAGGTTGATCAGTAGCTTCGAGTAGGCGTGGTGCAGAAAACATGATAGAAATCATGACGGTCTTGTGATAGTGAATGGTGTGTATATATTTTTTTAAATTAACGTCCTCCAACATTGTGTCTTATGGGACGAATGAATGAAATGGGTGAAATGATGCTCAAATGAGCCCGAGGTCCATGGAGCTTTAAGTTACCCGACATTCGTCTTCTCAGGGTAGGGAAAACCTCGGAAAAAAACCTTACCCGGATAAATTACCCTAAGCGAGATTCGAACTCGCGACCTCTTGAAAGTGAGGCAGACACGCTAACCATCACGCTACCGAGGCGGGCAAGTGTGTGGTGTTTATGAACCTAGTTCCAATGTTTTCTGCAAGGGCAATGACCTCACAATATCTAGGCCAGTAAGTCACCATTAAGGTGGGAACCAAACAGATAGTCTATGCGAATAGGCGTTGTTCATTTCGCGGTGCAGTTACGACCATGCAAAAAACTTCAGGTAGTACTTGTGATTGGTTTGTGGGGAAACTGTTAGACGAAGAGAAAAAACAACTAACACAGCAAAATGGATACACATTAGGATACAAACTACCAAAATATCTGCACTTACACCTCTAACATCCTGTATTTAGCATCTTAATTAAAATCGTTAGCCATTTTTGAGAAAATTAAATTTTTCGGAAAACTTTCCACCTAAAGGGTAGTTTGGGGAGAGGGAATTTTCTTGGAAATCTTCATACCGCATCCTTGGAAGATGCTGGACTTAAGTATCAATTTTAGTGTTTAACCGACTTTTCGTTTTTGATTTATGCTTTTCACAAGTACACAGAAAAGGGAACTATATGAGCACGCATGTTTTTTGGCTTCAGGGGACTTCAAAACATGCATTTTCAATGAAATCTCGGTATAGAAATGTTAGGTGGAATACAATACTTCCTCCATTTCCCGTGTACGTAGTAGGGAAAGCAATAATGCAATGCCTATTATTTGGGGTTCGCAGCCTGTTGGGTCGGCTTCTTCGATGATCCGGGTCACGAAGTCCCTCGAGCAGCTCAAGGAGCAAGTTCCTATCACCAGCGACCACGTGTTGTTCTTCAACCATGTGCCAAAGGCCGGGGGCGAGATGTTGGTGCTACTTCTGCAATGGCTGCAAGGAATCAACGGGTTCCGTCACATCCGGCTAGGTGGTGGTGACTTCCGGCTTCTCAACCGCATGGAACAGGTGAGTTACTCTATACAACATCTATTACCCATCACTTGGTTAACCGCTCGCTTCCTAACCCTATCATTCTTTTGTTTTTACTTTGTGTACTACGAGGGCGACACTGAAAAGTTGGAATGCCATGTTTCTAGAAACAATTGAGATTCATCTATACTTGACGGCTAATATCTATTGTTTTGCGAATTGGTTGCCGAGTAGTTTGCTCGATTTTCTCTAATATTTTGTTAATTATCATCATTTAAAGATATTAACGTCATTAACGCCTAAACAATGTGAAGATGGGCTTAGAAATGTATTAGTCAAGCAAGTCCCATCCAAGGCAACAATTTATAATTATTGGTACAGTGAATTCAAAAGAAATCGGTATTTTTTGTGTGATGTATTTCATGAACTGCTGTTATCGCTGTTCGAGCAACATTTGAAGAAGATCAACGGACATCTTATGTATTTATTCGGATGACATTGGGCATTGGTATGAGTCAAATCATCGCAGTTGTGAGAAAACTTTGTTGTCGACAGATTCCATATAAACTAACTCCCGAGAAGAAGAAAAAACGTTGATTAGTGAAAAAAGGCAAAGCTCCACTTCAAATTTGCCTTGGAACATCGTCACTGCTAATGAATCTTGGATTTATTGTTATAATCCTGAAAAGAGAAGTCAACTGGCACCATAAGCCTTTCGAACAGTCTAAGCTTACAGAAGTTCGACGTTTTCAGTGCTGGTAGAACTATGTTTACTAATTTTTCCCACTAAAATATTTCTAGTATTGCATAGAAGATAGAGTCGGTCTGGGTGGCTCAGTTAGACGCTGGCCTACTGATCCCAAGGTCGCGGGTTCAAATCCGGCCCGGACCGATGGTTTTTAAGTGTACTTAAAAACAACAGCTCCATGTCAGTATATTTACTGAGATGTAAAAGAAGTCTTGCTGAACGAAATTCCGGCACACCGGCGACGATGATGTGATGCTGGCAATTGACAGCGTCGTTAAACAACAAAATAAAAAATAGAGATAGACGTACAATTACTGCCGATTGGTACACAAATATTTGTTTACCACAACTTTTGTGAAAAAGTTCGTAAGGAACGCCCAAAAGGAAAACTAATTTTACAGCATAATAACCATCTTCGCAAAGGCCAGCACCATGGACCTTCCACCATACAGCCCTGGCATAGCACCTTGTGATTTCCTTTTGTTTCTAAAAGTTAAAGATAGAAATACCTGGTTTCAGAAGTGCCTCAGGAAGAGTGGCATCATTGCTTCAAGGACTGGTTTTATCCAATGTAAAACTGCATTGATGCTAAACTAGAATATTTTTAAAAAACAATAAAAACATTTACCATTTTTTAAAACTAATCCTTGTTTGATTTTTCTAAAAATGTTCAACATCGCCCTCAAATGCATAGTAAGTAGAGGAAGTATAGCATTCCGTCCAAAAATTTGATATCGAGACTTCACCGAAACATGTTTGGAAGCCCCTGAATGGGAAGAAAAAAAAAAAAAAAAGATCTCGCGTGCGTATCTGGTATTTTAGTAAAAGCCCATACAGATTGAAGAGGATTTCCGAGAACATCCCCAAAACATTCGAGATATACATTTCATTCGCTATGAAAATATCTGGTATTTTAATCAAAATCGTTAGCCATTTTTGAGGAAGTGAAAACTGTTGAATTCATGTAATTTTTTTTTTTTTTTGGGGGGGGGGGGGTGTAATCGGGAACCTCAAAATGTATGTTGCCAGTGAAATCTGGGTATCAGCTTTGTCAGCTTTGGTGAAATTGAATATTTTCTCTACATACTATGTAAGTACGTGATTGAAGGAGTAATACGTTTTTATAAGACATTTACTGAGGATATAAAATGAATGATGGCGAGCACAGGAGGACATTATTTTTTCCTACGGTATCTTTAAGTTGACGATCCTTGTACCTCACAAGTCGTCTAACTTATAATTCACGTGCTGTAGTCGGCTGTCGGCAGTAAATTAAACCAAGATGTTCGGAGACAATTTCACCAAGCAAAGAAAGAGAAATTTGTAACGTTACGCGCTTGTCTTGCATGATTTTGTTACTCAGTTGCATCTTCAAATCATCTGTGATGAGTGACGGACGTCGGAGTCGAATTTCGTCATACACATTTGTTCGTCTATTGTTGAACATTTCACGCCTATTTCTCACATTTCTTTCGTTCATCACTGTAACTTCATATACTTCCTTTAGCTGATGGTAAATGTATACAGCTTTCAACTTCCGAGCATTCATAAATCGAATCCCATACAAAGTTCATTTTAAATAATCACAGAAAGCACAGTAACAGTTTATTTCTACTGGCATGCACAATGCACCGAGAAAAATGGTCGAAGAAAGCATTCGACTACAGATAGAAGCTCGATATTAAAGTTCAGATCTCCCAAAGTTACGACACGAAGATTTTCAAGAAACCCACCCCCTCCTCAAACTACTCTTTACATTGTACTATTTTTTTTAATATTGAGAAACGATTTTGATTAAAATACCACATACTAAAGACATATAACATGTATATATTTAATTTTATAGGAATAGCCCCTAAGCTCTGTTCTTTCGGAAGGGATTTTGTATAACCTTGCGTAACTGATAAATGTTATTTGATAGACGAAAACGTACTGCATAAAAAACGTAGATCTGTTTAAAACACACAGTTTACTCCTAATAACTTCTTGTGCCACAAGCATTTTCAAATATATTCGTTATTAATGTTTTTGTCATATTCTTAATATCCTTTCGATATTCAGCGGTTTCTCACGATTGCATGGAAACAGTCTGTAGCGTCCAGGTCTCAAACATTTGACTGTCGCTATTCCCTTACAAAATGACAGACGCAGTAACATTTTAAAATTTGTTTTAAAGATAACTATTGTGCTTAAAATTCCAACTATTTAGACAGCACAAGAAATAAAAGGCATTTTTTCTAGCATTTTTAGCTATTTAATCTTCTCTTGAGTTAGGAGGCCCTAAGCAATGATTCAAAGAAGTGATTTAAAATCTTACTTAGTCATTTTAATAGATTTAATTCTAACTATATTTGTTATCTATTAACATATCTTATATTGCAGTATAATGCAAACGATTTTCTGTTGCTGATTGCGGATTGCATTAAATAGAAAATAAGACAGGTGGCTCTCTGGCATATGTTTTCCACGTTCAGCTGTTAGATGCCTTGGTCATTTCTCACAAGTCATAACAATAACATTCAGCTGTTTGAGTAGTGTTTTGTCACCGCTTGTAACTGCTAATGCGCTTTTACGGATGCAACAACGAAAACAAGAAAGCGACATCTGATTAGCGTATTACACAGCTTTCTGTTCGCGGGTACTTTCTCCAACGCTCAGGAGAAAATGAAAAACCCGATAAGTTGACAAAGTCGCTTTTATCCTTCCTACCGGTTTACACTTTTCTATTACTTGACTGTATAAGCAGTACGCATCAAACGTACACGTAAACATATAAGTATTAGTTTTATTTCTGAGAAAAGCACCAAACCTAAGGTTCATTTAAGTGCATTTCTTGTGTTACAAGCAATTAGAGAAGGTATTGCATTCCACCCATTAAGTCGATACTGAGATTTCATAAAAATACACGTTTAGAGGCTCCCTCAATTAAAGCCTTATGTGTATATCATAATTTAAAAGCCAATAGTATTATATTTAACAAACTCGATTTTAAATTACTACCTTTCAAAGGTGTGATATAAAGATTTTAAAGGAAATCCTCCATCCCAAAATACCATTTACACGGAAAAAATATTCCGTTTTTATTTTCCCAAAAGTGGTTATAATTCTGATTAAAACAATATATTTTGTGCACTGAAAATATGGTTTTCTGGAGTATTCGGCCAATTTAGCTGAAAATTTAACTCAAATGTTAACGATTTTGAAGAAAATCCCTCTATCCTACTACCCTTTAGATGGAAAATGTATCGAAAATTTTGATTTTCTCGAAAATGGCTCCAACGATTTTGATTAAAATGTCATATGTTTGAGATAGTTTTATGGCAAACGAAATGTATATTTTAAATTTTCTGGCTATAGTATACGTAGTCCTGCTTACTTTGGGTGACTTTCGCGTAATTGGTAAACCGTAAGAGATAGACCAAATCTTACAATAGAAAAAAATTTAGATCTCGTTAAATGTCCTAATGCATTTTTTGTGGAGTGATTCCATTTCGGAGATATTCCTTGTTATTTGTGTGAGTTTTGCAATAGTTCTACTTTTCTATAATGGAAGGTCGTTATGTACGTTTTATCTCTTGGCCGTGTAAAGAGAACGGAAAGCCCTCATATAGCGACCAGCTTTAAAACATTTGACTATCGCTCAAAGCCTACTGCATTCCCATGTTCTCCTTGCAGCTACACGAAAATAAGCAATAAGATAATTTGTACAAATGTTTATCTCGACTAACACGAAGTAAATAAGGAAAAAGGGTTTGTAAGAATAGTTAGTACAAGAGTAGAGAAAGTCATGTAAGTGCAGTGCAGTAAACATGGTGCAAAACATTGTTTTTAAGGTACTTCAGAATCAACTTATTTTTCTTGGGAACTGCTTAAGTTGAATTGAAGAACTTTGCCTTTAATGACGGGAATAACAAAAGAGAATCACAGTATGCAAGATCGGAGCGTGTACACAGGTACCGTGGAATTTACGCAAAAACTGCACGACTTGTTTAGCAACGTGAAGCCGCAATGAAGTCACCACCCAGTCCAACCAAGTTCTGGTTGTTTGCTTGCAATGTGCTTCCTCAGTTTACCAATATAGTGTAGTACTCTGCTGTGAGGGGGAACTGCTGTTGGTAAATCATTCCAATCACTTTGTGCTATGTGAAATGTAAGCAGGGTCCACAAAATAGACCATTACTACCAACCTAACGATACTAGTGCCGCCACTTATGGACATTATAAATAAAACCTCGCTCTCTTCAAATATTTATGATACAGACAGAAAACCTTCAAGGAAACTTCTCTACTCTTGTACTTAATCTTACAAATTCTTATTCCTTTACCTTCATGTTAGTCGAGATAAATATTTCTAGAAATTATATTGTTTATTTCCTTGTAGGTAAAAGGGGAATATGGGAATACAGTAGGCTTTGAGCGATTGTCAGATGTTTTAAAGCTTTCAAACTCCGTTCTCTTTGCACGGTAAAGGTATAAGAAACGAATAACGATGTTCCATTTGAGAAAGTTCAACTATTCCAAAAGTCGTACAAAAATAGGGAATATCTCCTAAATGGTTCACTCTACAAACATTTTATTTGGGCATAAATGGTGTTTTAGCAAGACCTACATTTTTTTGTGCAGTAAGACTTGGTCTATCTCTTACGATTTATCAGTTATGCAAAAGTCATCAAGAGTAAACAGGATTACATGGGCTACAGCTAGAAAATTCAAAATATGCATTTTATTTGCTATAAAAATATCTTAAACAGATGTTATTTTAATCAAAATCGTTAGAGCGAGTTTTGAGATACTCAAAATTTTCGAAAAATTTTTCCATGTAAAGAGTAGTTTAGGGTGGACGAATTTTCTTCAAAATCTTCATGTCGCATTCTTGAAAGATTCTAAACTTAAGTATCAACTTTGGTTTCTAACCGACTTTTCGTTTTTCAGTTACGCTGTTCACCCACGCACACACACGCACACACACACGCGCGCGCGAACCTTTTTCTAAAACTGCCTTTTTTCAATTCTGAGGGCCTCAACACATATTTTCGGTGAAATCTCGATATCGAAATTTTGGGTAGAATACATAACTTCCCCTACTTACTATACGTAGTAGAGAAAGTAAAAATATATCTGCCTAGGTTATCTACGAGTATTTACCTATGAGTTTCACAAAGACTTTGGAGTAAAATCTCCCTTGATCTTATTCGAGTCGTACGTGAAACCTTTGTGATTAAAGTGCAAACCTTCAACACACTGGCAGAGAGGGCAGACGAAGGGTCATGTAAAGGTTAAGTTCCCAGGACTCCACCTGAAAGGTTTGATCTCTTTCTACTTTCCAATTCTTACCGTTCGTACAACGCCTTTGTCTTCGCAGAAACGATTTCTATTGCAGATTCTACATTATTTACGAGAGTACGAAGCGTTAGATCAAGATAAAGCGCAATAGGGAAAATTGTCCCACTTTTCAGTAACTTTTGAGGTGTGGCGGAGGGCAAAATAATGAAAGGTTTGTAGTAAAATGACCAAATACTTCAAAGTTCCAAGCAAATTGTCTTCAAGTTTATTTTGCCACAAGATGGTATTTTTATTTCTTGCAAACTTCACTTGTTTCGCTTTTTAATTTACAATTTTTTCTTGTTACTGTTTAGTTATAAACGAGAACAAGCTACATACAATCCACCACTATATTTATTTTATAAACAATACAACACAGACGCAATAAATCTGTGTTGATACATATTACATTAAGTTGGAAGAGTATTTAATGCAATCATACTTTTCATGAATAATGTGCAAAATGCATTGTTCTAAACCTCCCAGGTCTTACATATTATCCCATTCTGCTAATTTTGCGATTTAAAATGGCTAAGTACGGTGCAAATAAATGTTACATGTGTGTATTGAAACTTCAGCAATGTATTTTAAAATATGACACATGCTAAGTTCATCGAAATCCATATTTCGTAATTTGAGATTTGTAAGCGATAAGGGAACATGACAAGAATAATTACATCAATATGAGATATCGCTTTTTACTTTTTCTACTACGTAAAGTAGAGGAAGTATTGTATTCCACCCAAAAATTCGATGTCGAGATTTCAGTGGAAATATATCTTTTGAGGTCCCCTGAATACAAAAAAAAGTGTGTGTGTGTGTGTGTGTGTGTGTGTGTGTGTGTGTGTGTGTGTGTGTGTGTGTGTGTGTGTGTACAGCAAAATTCAAAAACGAAAAGTGGGTTAAAATCCAAAGTTGATATTTAAAATATTTGATTCGCTCAAATCCTATTGTATTCCCATATTCCCCTTGCACCTACAAGGAAATAACCAATAACGTAATTTCTGCAACTACTGTATGTACGTCACTAGTAACAATGGGGGCGGCAGAAACAAAAGCGGTTTTTCTAGAACTTCCGAGAAAGATTTGGTTGAGTAATGTCCGGTGCGTCTGTGTGTGTGGAATCGAGAAAGGTCCGTGTGATGTCAACTCCAGTATATAAGGAGGCCAGAGATTAAGCTGCAGTGAGTTTTAGACTTGAGTTAGTGTGTGTGAGACAGCTGTGCGTGTGTGTGTCATCGTAAGAAGATTCAGTAAGCCTCGCGGGTGGTTGTAACGTCGTAATTAGGGTATGGGAGACAGAGAAAGTGAAGAAAGACACTGAAAGGATCGAGCAAGGTTACGAGAAGAATAGTTGTGATAGCCCGAAAGGCTGTAGACTGTATTAACGACGAGAAGAAAACTGTGCATTTGTGCTAACATTTTAGAAGACAAGGGCTGATTTTGTCAGTGTTTTAATCAAAAATCAAATCCGTAAGAGCAACTTTTGAAAAACGGGGTGTTTTGTGTTTTTAATCCTCGTGTCACATTCTTGAAAGATACTTAAATTAAACTACCAAATTTCGAATTTAACGAACTTTTCGTGTTCGAATTATGCTACACACACAGACACACATACACACACACGCACACACACACACCTTAATTCTAAAAGCGCTTTATTTTTATTCAGGGAGCCTCAAAACGTGTATCTCCGGTTACATGGCTGTATGAAATTTTTGGCTAGATAAGTAGTAGGGAAGGTAAAAATGTACTTAATAAGTCTAGGAGATTTCTATAATTTCCTCAGAAGTGAATGTCCAAGTATAGTACCACCATGCCTTAACGGCCTTTCATCGCATGTTGCCAAGTCTTTTATTTGTTTTTAACTCTACAAGGGGAATCTTCAACAACACTCTGAATGCAACAGTAAATTCTTTTGCTAAGAGTATATTGAAAGGACCCTCTGTATTCTGCTCGTGTCATTAGGAAGAAGGCTGACAACTTCTTGTAATGTGGTCGTTAAGGGATGGGCGCTATACGTAAGCAGATTCTCGTTTTATTCAAATAGCAAGTCATTGGTCAAGGATTTCACTCCTAATAGCTACTGCAATTCGGGCACCTCATGAACATCTTCAGAGAAACCGTCGCGTCGGTAAGAATAGCGGGACTGTAATACCGATAAGTCATGGTCGATGCAACCTTTCTCTTCACTTTCATGCCAATATATTGTTACGTAACCCTTGCATTCCCGGCGCATTACGCGAATATCGTGTTAGTGTGCAGTACGTTCTTTGCGGGCAGTGGACCTTCAGAGGAAGCCTTACAGATTTATTTGCAACAATACGTTTTTATGTAACACACTCAATGTGCTTCCTAGAGACTGTAACTTCGATTTGTTTTAAATACATTTCTTCTTGAAATATTTATTTTCAGTGGTGTACTTATGGTGTTTATGCTCAACCATGCTATAATAAAGCGCTTATATGCCACTGTAATGAACCTCGTTATATCCACTTCTTCATAACGATACTGTTTTCAGCTCAAAAAGACACTGCTAACTACCAATCAAAATATCCACATATAGCAATCAATACTTCACCATCTGTGTACATTTCCACGCAGCTGAAAGCGAAACTATCGATTCCCTATATGAAACAAGGCTACTCTGTTTATTTAATGATTAGTGTTATGTTGTAAATAAATTCAATTTGTCTTCTCGCTTTTGGAAGTCTACTTTTTTAAAGGTTATAGTATATATACTCTCTATATCATTGTGTCAAGGCTAACATAATAAAAGTTGAAGGCGCACCTATCGATTCTCTTATGTGCACCCGAATAACAAATGCATGATTAAAATGTCGGACATCAGTGACAATAACAGTGTAGAATATTAACGTTTTATGTTTTAAGCTCGACTCATGGTGAAGCCGAAATAGTTTTAGCATAATAGCAATTAAGGTGCTCTTATGAATATTATGAAATTTGCTACCGCTCATTTCATAAAATATACTCGCATCTAAATTGCTGCCATTATGCTCTCATTTATTATTTCACTGTTTACATTCTTTAAAATGATATTCTAATAAATCTCTCTTCACATTTTACAAACTTAAGTAACAAAGACTTTAAAAACAGAGAATTTGTTATCTACCTTGTTAATATACACATTTTGTGTGGTGCAATTTGCAAAGATAACTTCTGGCAGTGATCCCTTATAAAACACAAGATTTGACATTTTATTCTTGTTGACATTTCTTCAAAGTAAACTTATGTACCTTTCCGGCCCATTTTTTTCACGCTCGCCAAATCATGCAGCTTTTAATACATGTTCTTTGTTCAGGAAGTAAATTTTTGCTTATATTCCTCGCCTCCTCCAGATGTTGGGAGGCGTGAAACTTTCACCTCTTCAAATTCACTAATAAATATTTCTGTCTCCATCTTGTATAATCAATAGCTGCGACCTTGAATCGATTTTCACTTGTCGAAGCGCATTTAAAATACGTGTCGAGAAATTGTTTTGTCACACTTTCTTCTTTCGTATGCATATTTATTCAATATCTAAATGTCGTAGACAAACTATGAAGCTCTCCTATAATGGTTATTAAAGACGCTCGTGAAGTTTTCAAAGGTATTAATGTAGTTAGTTCATATCGGACGATGAACAGAATGGGTGAAATGATGCTCAAATGGGCCCGGGGTCCACAAAGCCTAGGGTTAACTGACATTCATCTGTCAGGATAAGGGGAAACCTTGGAAAAATCTTATTCAGGTAACTCACCCTGGCCGAGATTCGAGACCTCTTCAGTATGTTAGCCTCTGGTTCCTAAGGTCGCGGGTTCAAATCCGACGGACGACAGATTTTTTTCAGGCGTAAGAATCCTTAGCATGGCTTCCTTCGGAAGAGAAGTAAAACCGGTGTTCCGCGTCGTAGATTTATGGCGCGTAAAAGAACCTCAAGCCCGATAAAGAGGCCTCTGAGCAAAATTAAGCGCTCTTTTATGCCCAATATACAATGGGACGCAGAAAACCATTGCAGTTAAAGAGCGTCCATAAATAAAAACTCAATTTCAATTTCATCGCCTGAATGTCAGGCAGACACGCTACCTTCACGCCACAGAGGTGGGTTATCTAAATCTTATTAATCCAAATAAACTTTAAATTCACATATGCATATTTTGTCGTAGAATAGCTACATTTCAATGAGTAGTTAGTTGCTTTCTTTTTGGTTAACAACGCTGTCAATTGCCAGGATATCAGTGCTACCGGTGTTCCGGAATTTCGTCCCAAAGGAGTTCTTTTGCGAGTAAATCTGAAATGGGACTGTCGCTTTTAAGCACACTTAAAAACGTGTGTGGGTCGAGTTGAACCCGCGACCTTGTGATCAGTAGGCCAGTGTCTAACCAACTGAGCCACCCAGACTGGTATTTCAAATAAGTATTATTTTGTGATGGCTTTGAAAATTCATGCTCTATATGAGCGAAAAAAAAGGATGAATAAATGGCTTCCTTTTTGAAAAAAAAAATAAGTATTTTAAAACTGAAACCCATAATAAAGAATATCTAGGAAACGGTATGAAATGGTGAACTCATACACCCTCCCCCAAAATGTGTTTGTCGTAGTGTGCTTTAACAAGATCTACCTTTTTAGTTTCTCTACTACATATAGTAAAGTATTGTATTCCACCCAAAAATTCGATGTCGAGATTTCACCGGAAATATGTTTTGAGGTCTCCTGAATAAAAAAAGCATTTTTAGAAAAAGATCCGTGTGTGTCTGTGGACAGCATGACTCAAAAACAAAAAGTTGGTTAAAAATCAAAGTTGGTATTTAAGTTTAATGTCTTTCAAGGATGCGCCATGAAGACTTTGAAGAAAATTCCTCGACCCAAAACTACCCTTTACATGTAAACTTTTTTGAAAAGCTTTGATTTTGTTGAAAATGGCTCTAATGATTTTGATTAAAATGGCATATGTTTGAGGTATTTTTATGACAAATGAAATGTATATCTTGAATTTTCTGGCTATAGCCCCTGTAGTCGTATTTACTCTGGATGACTTTTACATAACTGGTAAACCGTAAGAGATAGGCAAAATCTTACTGTAAAAATGTACATCTTGCTAAACCACACAATTTATATCTAAATACATTTTTTTGTAGAGTGAACCATTTCAGAGATATCTCTCGTTATCTGTGTAAGTTTTAGAGAACTTATACTTCTGTCAAATGCAACATTGCTATTCATGTTTTATAACTGTGCAAAGAGAATGGAATCTGTTTAAAAGATTTGACTATTGCTCAAAGTCTCCTGTATTCCCATATTCCCTTTACATGTGCAAGAAAAAAAATTAATAAAATAATTTCTGCAAATGTTTATCTCTACTAACACTAAAAAGAGAGAAGAATAAGAGTTTGTAAGAATGGTTAGTGCAAGAGTAGAGAAGGTCATGTGAGTGCAACACATATTTTTTATGTAGTAAGGTGTCTTATGGTTTATAGTTAAACAAAAGTAGCTTACTTCAGAGGGCATTCCCAAAAAATTCGTTTAATTTGTCCCAAAAATATCTTATACAATATTTTAATCAAAATCATTAGCATTTTTGAGAAAATCAGGTTTTTCAAAAACATATTCAGGTGCTGGTGGTACATTCAGATCGTCTGAACCTTTTTAAATTACTATTATTATCATTATTATTACTATTATGATTATGATTATTATTATTATTATTATTATTATTATTATTATTATTATTATTATTATTATTCTCTTTGGCAGGAGGAACTTGTGGAGGAAGTTACGAGGAAGATCCGAGATGAGGCTGTACCTGTATCATTTGATCGCCATGTGTATTTCCTGAACTTTAGCCAGTATGATCGACAGTCCCCCATGTACATCAATCTTGTGAGAGATCCAGCTGAAAAGGCTGCCTCAAGGTATGTAATTAAAATGTTTTCTACCAGTGATGGGATGATGGCAATACCTCATAAAAATCAATATTGGTGTTGAGTGTTAAGCACAGATACTCAATACTAGCTTTTGAAACATGTCCCATTTTAATAAGTGATGTAGTGTCAGTTAACCTGATTCACTTTATTATCTAGTAATATTACACATCACTGTAAGCAAAATCTTCTGACAAAGTAGTTCATAAGGGTCTACTATATCTGGTAGGGGAAGCAGCAATCTGTACTTCTAAGATCTTCTTGATTCACTCTGGTGCATATTTTAATAACAGAAACTTGTCTGTTTCAGATTTTATTATGCTCATGCAACACCTAATCCAAAGAATCCTGATTTGAAGCATGCACCTAAAAAAAAATATTCAAAAACTGTAAAAAGTTTCGACCGGTGTATACGAGAAATGAACCAGGAATGTTCGTTCATGAGTGGAGTACCATATGATCTCACTATACCTTACTTCTGTGGACATGAACATTGGTGCATGTAAGTAACCTTTCAGGATGCTCCACTGAGGAAATAAGATGTTACTGTTGGTTCTTGTATCTGGAAAGCATTGGAGAGTTCAGAATTAATTTGATTTTTCACAGAAACTTTCTTGATGATGAGTCAGAATTAGTAGTACTGACATTACTTTTGTTTTACTAACACAACATGTTTCCGGAAATGGTTGTTTCTATCATCAGATGATCTTGGACACTTATTTAATTCTTATACTTGTATTTAATTCTATTTTCATACTACCTGTGTACTTTCCCATAAAAGCCATCACTTGGATTTAGCTGTGGATATTTTTAAATTATAGTTTATTTTAGAAGTATACACTTATAGTTTCAATTACACTTATTTTTGTCCGGACAGAAGACCAGTATCTTCATTCTCAACGGTTTCTCAACTCTCGACTTAAGTGGAATTATAGTTTATTGCTACTTAGAACTTATGTATAGCTTTTTGTAAACCTTCTTCAGAATCTGAGAGGATAATGTGATCGTCAGAAAATACAGTAGCATCTACACTAAAACAACCTAATGTCAAATATTTTTGCCAATGATCTATGGCTACATCAATATGTTAAACAACCATGTTGACATAGGGTATTCTTGTCTAACACCATGATTTACATTTTCTTTTTTTTTATGATTTATTTAGACAAATGGATGTATCTTTGTATAATTTTTCTAAAATGTTTGTTAAATGTTGTGGATATCTTTTCTGAATCATTATTTCCCACAGTTTTCTGCTCTGCCTGTATTAAAAGGCTTAACGTAATAAACATTATATGAGTTGGGAGATTAAATGCCCAAGATTTTAAAATGTATCCTACCATTTATTGCATACAATAATGATTACAGTTGCATTGTTATTTTTCAGGATGCTGAACAATGTGCAAGCACTGGAGACTGCTAAAGCAAATGTTGAGCGCTACTTTCCTGTTGTCGGAGTTCTTGAAGAACTCAATGCCACTCTTGCTGTGCTAGAGGAACAAATACCATATTTCTTTAAGGGCATTCAGGACTTGTACTTCAGAGAACTCTTGCGTAAGTTGTACTTCTGCTATATCCAATGATTTTGTTGATAAATCATTCACTTGGCACAAATCTTATGAAACAGGAACCTTACGAACTATTCTGTCTTAGAAATACTGCCTCAAAATGTAGACATAAAGAAGAAATGGCACATGTAAAATCAGAGCTGCCAAGTTTTTAAACTGGAAATAGGAAGACTTCAGGAATGTCTCCACAACACCTGAACACAAAATTACTGACCTTTTATTGTACTGATTTTCAAAGATTTATGCCTATATTCTGAACGGAATTCATTAGTGGTACAAGTGCAGATATTTTGATAATTGATACTGTAATATGTATGTATTTACTTCCATGTGCTAGTTGTTTTTTCTCTTTGTCTAACAGTTTTCCCACAAACCAATCACAAAGTTTACTAACTTATGTATTTTGCATAGCTGTAATTGCTCCACGACATGGACTTTGAGATAAACTAGCCATTTTGCTTCATACCTCAATGCATGACCCACCAATCTAGATAATATGAGGTGATTGGCCTTGCAGAAAATGTTGGAATTCAGTTACAGTATGTCATTTGTTATCACATGACCAGTCCAATCTGCATCATGTTTTCTGTGCCACACCTGCTAAGAGGTACTAACCAACCTGAAAACAAACTCGAAATAAGCAAAATTATAAAACTGCAAATGAAGTAAATGCTGAGGTAATATTGTTCAGTACCCTGTCCACAAATACCAAGTAAAATACCTGCACTTGTACCACTAGCACCCTGCACAAAGTGCATTCCAAAAGTAACACACAAAAAAGATTCTCAAAATTATTTATTTGTACATAGATATGACATACAGATGTTACTTCTCCGCATAGTCTCCTCCTTTATCTAAGCACTGCTGCCAGCGTTCAATGCACTTCTAATAACACATTTTGTAGCAGTCTTAAGGTAGATGTTTTAGAGGCTGGTAAACAGCAGAACCCAGACTTGCCCTTGATGAAAATTGCCTCCTATGGAGACTGAGCTTCAATGTGGGAAACAACCAAAAATCACAGGAAGCAAGGTCAGGTGAATACAGAGGGTGCCTCAGTGTTGCAATACCATGTTTGATGAGAAATTATCTTTTTTCATCATCCAGCATCCTGGGCACTCAACATGCACTCACTTTCGACATTTGCAGGTCCTCTTTAATAACTCTCATCACTGTTCCATTGCTTAAGCCTGTTTAAAGACAAATTGTTCAACAGTCACATAGCGATCATCCATAATCAGTTTTTCAACATGTTCCCTGTTCTGATTGGAGTGCACACAAGCTGGCCCGCCTGCTCGCGACAGATCACAAGTGGACCCTCTTCCCGTTTGAAACTTTGCAATCCACCTATTCACATTGCTATAGTGCACAGCTTTATCCCCATACACCAAGACAAGTTTACAATGAATATTAATGCAGTTTCACCTTTTGCACAAAGAAATTTTATGATTGCTCGCTGTTCCTCTAGCAAAAACTCCATAACTCCCAGTATAGAAAATACCACTCAAATGTTTATTACACCTTCTTCCCCTCACAGAAATGGACTAACTGGCATACCTGCTGCTAGCAGAAGGTCTGACCTTGTATACTCTCATAGTGCTTTGCAGCTAAACAACATGTAAAGTCATCAGTAAAATTCTATGCTGCTTATTTATTTATGCCAACAAACTTACTTGTGGTGTTTTTAAACACACAAGCTGTGTGGGCAATGTTTGAGAGGTAGAATTGGAACTAAAAAATTCAATGCCACAGCTGGGATTTGAACCACAGACCCTCCGTTTACCAGGCGGGTGCTCTAAATAAGCTACTGTGACAACCTGCCAGAATGACACTGAATTCTCCAACCAATTCATATTTCTCCTGTTAAACCACAAAGGCAGTCTCACATCAGAGATAATTACCCCAATGGTGACTAACTATTGCAAGTACTTTATATCCCAGGATTAAATAACCTTCAGATGGTAATTAGGTTATTTAATCCTGGGACATAAAGTACTTACAATAGTAAGTCATCATTGGGGTAATTGTCTCTGACGTGACACTCCCTTTGTGGTTTACCAGGAAAAATACAAATTGATTGGAGAATTCAATGTCATTCTGGCAGGTTGTCACAGTAGCTTAATGGTTAGAGCACCCACCTGGCTCTGGTTCAAATTCCAGCTGTGGCATTGAATTTTTCAGTTCCAATTCTACCTCACAAAAATTCTATGCATTACTTTTGGAGTGCACCTCGTATTTATTCATTACTGATCTCAAGTACTGTAAGTATTTCATGTAGTTTTGATTACTACAGTTAACCTATAAAGTTTTTTTTGCAGAGCCCCATCGCAACAAGAATCTGAAGCGTCCACAAATAAGTGAAGCATCACGTGAATATCTTGAGAAAGCTCTGCAACTGGAATATGAGTTTTACTACTGGCTGAGAGCTCGGTTATTGAACCAATTCTACAAGCGACCTGTTACTGTTCCTACTATACCCAGGAGATATGCATAGTATTTAGCAGAGCATAGAGATCACCATTTTAAAATCAGTGAACCAAGTGTTACCTAAGAGTGGAAGTGTTAAATTTGACTAAAAAATTCTACAACAGATTTCACTGGAAATATATTATCTTAATTCCCACTAAATAAAAATTAATCATTTTCAGAAAAGTATCCATGTGTATGCATTTCTGAATAGTGTAATCCAAAACTGAAGTCACTAAAATGAATAAACTTTGTTTTTTAAGTCTGGCATTGTAGGGTTGCAAATCTAACAGTCCCACTGAATTTCTGCAACTCAAAATGCTCTTTACATAGAAAAATTTTAATAATATATTTAATTGTTTCAAAATGACTGTATTTATATGGATTAAAATATAAAATCTTCAAGTTTATTTGGCCTTTACACCAGTCAGTTTAAATGAATGTCATTGTTAGTTCAGGGAACCTTTTGTCTCAAAGGGGAGGTGCAGGTTTGAGCCTCAAACTGCATGAATTTGTAAGACCATTAATCAATTTTGTTTTCTGTTGCATCATGTTACCAATAAAACCTTATATTAGATCAATATTGAATGTGAGGCTAGTCACTTTCAGTTACCCATACAAGGAGTAAATAACCATAATTACGGTATTTGTACTAAAGGGTAATAATTGAAGGTTGGAGGCATGTGCATTTTTCCATAGGTATACTGCACATGGACTTCACTGTTATCGCTCATGCATATAACAACTGCAGGTAGGTACAGTCTGATCATGAAAACTGCCTCACTCCAGCACAACCTATAAGCATCATAAACTATGCATTCTGGGACTGCACTTAAACGTTTATACATAGCTATTTATTAACTATCATATCATCACAGAGTGCATTACACTGGGTTATAATCTACATTCGTAAATAATTAAATGTGAAATTTTGACACCTATCACTGAAGCAGTTTTTAAACAGTGAAAAACTTCTTTCTATATCACACAATGTCAGAGGTGCATATGTAAAGAATTACACTCTGTCGTCTGGCGCGTTTTCCTTCTTATTGATTTTCAAAATTTCACACATAGCTTGATAACCAATATTTTCGTTTAGAACTTTCTGGAATTTAGCTTTCACCTTTTCGATATCTGGCACAAGAGGTATTCTGTTAATTGAATTAGCTAAGTCTTCTATTTCGCTTATGCTCTTGGACATTTTCAAACCCAATTTTTCTAATTGTTTAATAGCTTTGGCAGTTGTTTGCACATTTGATGACCATGCTGTACTTCTGACATCATTCATACTCTGCGACCAGCTAACTTGTAAAGCATGTGAGTGCACATCTCTCCGGCCTGTATTAATAATATATGGTAATGCATTTGCAGACTCATTCCACAGTGCAAGAAAACCAAGAATTGCTAGGGAAATGGCATTGGCAGAGGAGCACTAAAATCCTTACCTCACAAACAGGCAGCATATGTTTTATCACTTCATTAAACAAAATGGGTTATTTTCCTAGCACTTACCACACACCACACTCTAATTTTCAGGTCATAGTGAGACTTTCACAAACTGTTGATGAATTTGAAGCTTTGGGTTCAGTGTTAGATAGGAAACATTCTACATTGGTTTTAACACAAAGTAAACTAGATGAAACTGAGGCCAGTTTAGAGCAATTGTGTCAAAAATTGTATACAAACTAGCTCAACAAGTTAACATGAATACATACAATTTTGGGCTTCAGAAAAACCTGTGTTATTGGGTGAAACACATCACTATGACCTGAAAATTGCAATTGTGGTGTATGATAAGTGCTAGAAGAATAAAAAGACTCATTTTGTTTAATGAAACAATAAGAAATATGCTGCCTGTTTCAGATGTAAGGTGTGCCTCTGCCTGCACCATTTCCCTGGCAACTTGCACAATGGAAGAGCCCACAAATGCAATACCATATATTTTATGGATTCTATATTTTGAAATAATTAATGAAAAGTATTAAATAAATATGTTAACATCATTAAAATTATTTTGTCTCATTTTCTAAGTTGGAAAACTAAATCGGTTATGAAAATTTCAAAGAGAGGCTGTTTTTTTAATTCCTACCCTAGCATTGAAATTTTCCAATAAGATCCAATTTTCTCATTCCTGAATATAAATAATGATTTATGTATTGCTTGGCTTTTATACAAGTGCAAGTGTCTTTATGCCTTGATTTAGTAGAAGCAACTTCATGGTAGGACTTCATACAAAATAGAAAATGGACACACATTTAGCAGAGCTGCAAACAATGGGTTCAGAAAACAAATAATAGACAAGAAAATATGTAAATTTAGAAACTAAAAACGTAAAGTTGGTGCAGTAAAAAGAGGGAAAAAAAGAAAGAACCCTTCAAGATATTCATATATCACTAGTTTGGCAACATATTAAAAAAAGAGTACATCATCTCAGCTCCACAGAATAGGTTTAATGTGCAAAATTTGTTATACAATAACCTGAAAGTCTCCACCTTGGTAATGGCAAGGTTACATGCAGTTCAGGGCACAACTCGGTAAAGAAGTGGTCCGCACACTAGTGATGTAACACATATCAACAGGAGAAAGTTATCAGCCGTCACCTGTCTGTATACCTGCAGCTTGGCTGCATCCACAGATAAAACCTTACCTTATGAAATATTTTCCTTCAGAATTGCCTTGGACTTGAAGGACATGTAACACAGATACGGGGGTCACTATGAAAGCTTTGAGATACACCAAGAATAATTATTTTAAAACTATTCTGATTTTAGCCCTCAAAGTACTCGTCACCACACTGTATACACTCTTTCATTCGCTGAAACCACCGCTGGAAACACTTCTACCACATGTTTTCTTTGATGGCTACAAGCTCCCCTTTGTAGTTGGTAACAGCATCTTCTAGGGTTGAAAATCTCTTTCCATGCATGCACCTGTTTATTGTTCCAAACAGGAAAAGGTCACATGGGAGCAGGTTGAGAATGTATGGTGGATGAATAAGTTTGACCTCTGTAGACTCCAGGAACAAAATGGTGATGTTGGCTGTGTGTGCAGATGCATTGTCATGATGGAGGAAAATTCCTCACAGTCCCGTGCATGGCTGCCGTTCTTGAAGCTTGGGAAAAACTTTTGGCAAGCAAATTGTGGTGTAGCAATTAGCGGTAACTGTGCTTTGCTTCTCCAGAGAAATGGTTGCTACAAGCCCACCCTTTAGGAACAATGAGGCCATTTTCTAGTGGGCGCTTTGGCAAACTTCACTTTTGTTGATGGTTGTCATGAGAAAAGATCCATATCAGTGATTGCCACTTGATCTCTGGATCAAACTAATAAATCTAGGTTTCATCATCTGTGACAATGTCAGAAACCCATCTATCTGGAGTCCCCATTTTCTCACACCATTCTACAGGGCAAGTTTTTGTTCTTCCATCAAACTGTGAGGCAACCATCGGGATGTGATCTTCCTCACATAAAGGAACTCATGGAGGATTTTCAAAACTACTGGCAAACCTATCTGCAACGCTGCCTCAATTTCTTTAAATGTTATGCGATTATTTTCATGAAGCATTTTGCTCATTGCTGTGATGTTTTCCTCAGTTACTAGTGTTGCTGGATGCATGCTTCTCTCACCTTTCAAAGATGTTTGGCCCCTTTTAAATTCCTGAAACCAATGGAAAACTGTCTCCAAAAGACTACTGCAAATGCTCAAGACTTTGGCACTGGTTTAACTCACTTTAAAGATTGTAGAAAATCAAGCGAAAATACTCTCTTCCAGCTCCATTATAGGGAGCGACTACGTACGCGCTGCTGTTTGTTCATCCTTGTGCTCCTAGAATTCCTGGAGTGGTAGAGTCACTACCTGATACCAGTTATATTCATAAAGGATGGAGCTATCCCATCCTGCATTTAATTTGAGTGGATCAACTTTCATTTTCTCACATCTCAAATCTTTCGTTGTGACCATCATACAGCTTTGATGTGTGAAGTGAGCAGTGTTTCTTAGTGTGTCAGCCATAAATAGAAGACTACTTATTACGAGGGTGAGTCAAAACGTAACGGGAAAGAATTTTTTTTTCGGACACCATGATTTCCTTTTATTGAAATTTAATTACAAGCTTTCAAAATTATCTCCGACATTACACACTGGTTCCAACGTTCAATCTACTTTTCAAAACACTCAGAGAAGCTCTTGTTTGACATCCTGTTCAGTATTCCTGAAATAACACTGTTTAGTTCTGTATCAGTTTGAAAATGGCGCCCACAAAGATGTTTTTTCACTTGTGGAAACAGGTAGAAATCGCAGGGTGCTAGATCTGGTGAATATGGTGGGCGGGGCATGATTTCAATACCTAGTTGAGTGATTGCCTCTTGTGTTGCTATGGTTCAATGAGCAGGGACGTTGTCCTGATGGAGGATCCATCCATTGGCGGCAAGTTCTGGTCTCTTGGCTGCCATTTTCCTCTTGAGTGGTCCTTTAAGAACATTACTGTAGTATTGAGAAGTTACTGTGGTGTGATTAGGAACCACGTGATCATAAATTACCCCAATTTTGTCAAAAAACAGAAGATGCATGACTTTCCCTGCAGTTGGTTGCACCTTTGCCTTTTTTGACCTTGGGCTGTTGGGATGTTTCCATTGTGCGCTTTATTGTTTGGTTTCCAGATCATAGGGATGAAACCAGCTCTCATCACAAGTTACAACCTGGTCCAGAAAGTTGGGTTTCCTCCAAAGCCTTGTGATCCACTGCTGGCAGGTCATGACCCGATGACACATTTGTTTCTCATTAAGCACTCATGGAATCCATTTTGCCGCCACTTTTCTGTAGCCCAAATCATTACAAATTATGTCCTCAACTGACCCATAGGAAATGTGCATAATGTCTGCTATCTTCGCTATCGTTAATCGTCTTGTCTTCTTGCAACAGGACATCAATGTGTTGCTGTTTACCTCAGCTTTTGAAGTGGATGGCCATTCTGAATTTGGAGCATCTTCAGGACTTTTTTCACCACCTTGAAATTTTTTACGGCATTCAAAAACACATGTTTTTGATAAAGCTTGGTCTCCATATGCTTCCTGTGTCATTTGCAGCATTTCAGTTCCAGATTATTTTCAGAAGAACACAAAACCGCTCGTTCTTCTACCTTGAAATCCATGTCGGGTCACTGAAACACGTGCTTACACAATGGCTCTCTCAGACAAACTGAACAGTGCATGGACAGTGTGGCACCTATCCCAGTGTCAGTCAAGGTCAGACCTCTCTGTTACCGCGATTGGTGAATTTTGACAAGTGCATGTTTAAACAGAAAAAAAATAATTTCTGCTGCTTTTTGATACACCCTCGTAGCTTATACAGTTGTTCAAACTGATTAAAATAACAAAATATTGTTACAACTTTCTAACAGTTTGGCTCACCTTATAGAGATTATTAAGTCTTCATAGCCCTTAGGTTAGAGGTTATCAAACTGTGAAGAACAATCATTTGCATATTTCTATACCTCTTAAAGAGAGATGTATTTTATGACCTCACTCTCATACCTGGTGCTTGGCTGACCACCCACTTCCAGGTCTTCACTCTGTTCGTCGGCCTGGGTGGCTCAGTTGGTTAGACGCTGGCTTACTGATCCCAAGGTCGCGGGTTCAAACCCGGCCCAGGCCGATGGTTTTTAAGTGTGCTTAAAAACGACAGCTCCATGTCAGTAGATTTACTGGCATGTAAAAGAACTCCTGCGGGACGAAATTCCGGCACACTGGCGATGCTGATGTGATCCTGGCAATTGACAGCGTCGTTAAACAACAACATATTTATTTCACTCTGTCCAGTCCATAGGTTCCTGTGCTCCCCTACAGTTGTCTGACCCTAGGCACAGGCTTGTAATTTAAACCAAAAAGGTGAGTCGATTAATAACACTACACAACCCTTATAATTTCCTGGAACACGTTTTGCAGGCTGACTTTCCTCTGAAACATGTTCTGGGAAATTATAAGAGTTGTATAGTGTAATTAATGAAACTTTTTTGGTTTAAACTGATTACAACACTGTTTTTAAACTTCCAAGAAAGAAGAGAAGCTTGTAAGTCCTAGGGGGTGCAAGTCCTCCACATGGGGATAAGGAAAAAGATGCAGCTTTTGACATGTTTATCTTTATTCAAGAACACTGTTTTAAAATAAGCTTCACTTTTTTATGTCATAAGTGCTCCAAAGAGCCTGTACATGAAATTACAAACAGAAATGCAGAAATGCTAGCAAAATACAGTAGCAAATAAATTAGCTGCAAGGAATTTAGGAATTTGGAACATGATCAGAACTGGGAAATTTGTTTCATCTCCATCCTTTCTCAGTCTGCTGGTTTTTCCTAAATGACCATGCAAGTTGTGGTTCACATATGAAATTGACAAACATGCTTTTTGTTAAAAAGCTGGACCATTGAAAAAGCACAATTGTAATGAGAACATCTGGGAAAGCTATCAGTGCACTTTAACGTCTGTGAGGTTATTCATCGATGAACATTCATTAACATTCATTAGTGACATCTTAGCAATGAAACAAAGAGTGACAAATTAACTGTTAAGTAAGGAACATTTCACATTTATGGTTTGAATGTAGTTTTTTTAATTTGATGTCAAACTTTAAGTAGAAACTAACATTTTGACACTTGATCTCACTTGGCTCTGGCCACCTTGAAAATTGAAAATACCAAGTGCGATACAGTTTGTACTTAGAGTTGGCAGAAAAGATATTCCTTGATGGATGTTTTTTTAATAAAGATATACACAGGACTTGAGGTGGGGCAGGATAGCATATGGGTTCTTTTTAAAATGCCTGGGAACCATTCTGCCACCTAATATTTATAATGGTACTATCTCGAAAATGACTATTTTCATTTCCAAACTAAAGTGTAGCATAGCTCATAGGCTTGTACAGTAAATATTACATACAATTTGAAAGATATATTGGGTGAGCTTTTTAACTCAACAGAACGATGAGCCATGGATTCCATGGATGGAATTGCAATGGATGTATTTTCCGCTGAATTGAAGAACAGCTCGATGATTCGTGCAGTATGGCCAACATGCGACGAATGAAATCTTTGTTTTGCTGACTTTGCATGCTGTTTATCTCACGTGATTCCTGAGTTAATTTAGCCACTAATATCACACAGGCTGCAGCTTCCATTTTCAATCAGCCGGCTTAGTTGTTTACAATTTAGTTAGGTTATGGCACTGTCTATTGGTCTTTTGTGGAAGATGGAACCGATGGTTAAGCGCTGAATTCAGCACTGAAAATGGTGGATCTCAGCTATGACTTAAGGAATCATGCGATAAATTTCCCATGGATATAAAAACATACCCATTGTTGAATTTAATGTTTGCAATTATCTTCACTCATCCCAGAAATTGCTTTCAGCTAAAACGTTTGGTTCTAAAGGAATTTTTTAAAAATGTATACTACTTGGACAATTTTGTTGTTGTTGACCTTCTTGAGCACTTCTGCTTCCTTTTTGTTGAGGGTAGGGTTACCAGACAATCAGAAATTCCTGGACATGCCCTAACTTTTAATCATTTGTCCAGCATCGATGGGGAAATTTTGAAAAGTCTGATGTCCTAGAAACAAGCTGTGATTACTGGAAAATGTGGTGGAAACTGGGAAAATAGAAATGAATAGATGGTCATTAACAGCAACTGCAACTTGCTATAGCAACATGGCTACACCGGCTATTAGTAACATTGGACGAGAGATTTGCAATGCAGCTTTTGCACTCTGAAGAAACAGGCTGGTATTATGTAGAGGCAAAGTGATGCTTTACTCTTACTCTTTCATTAGCATTTTGTTTATCAAAGAAAAGGTAGTGGAAAGTTAATAGTCATCTTCTAAGAAACAAAACTTCACAAAATTCTGAAAATTCTGCTGCAGAGGTAACACACCCTCATCGAGAGCCATGACTATTTTTTTCCTTTCAGTCATTTTAACTTACTGGTCTCTGTTAGTGTATGAATATGATAGTTGCTATGAGTTTTCCATTATATTCACTTTACCACTGGATAATAGACTTGCATAGCTTCTAAGTTTTTATACTTTTTGCAAGAAAAATACAATTGAAAACTTAAGCTATCCAAGTCTTGTCCCCAGCAGCAAAGTAAATATGATGGGAACAACATAGAAACTTTTAAATTTATAGTTATGGGAGAGCAATATATTTAAATGACTGAAAGGAAAAACATAATCATGGCACTTGATGAGGAACATCACTTACATTGGGCCTGATGCTTTTAAGACGAAGGAGTGTTCAATGAAGGAAGTACATCCAATTATCCAGAAAGCAACTGGGAGAGCATCCCTCAACAAGACATTTACTACTGTCTTTTTACAAGTCTTATGGGATTTTCATCTGGCGGAACAACTCTGGTGTTCACATAAGTTTAGTATTTCAAAACAAGGCAATCCATATCTTCTCTTAATCCTATACAATCCAAATATGCACTTCAGATCAAAGATTCGTCACTATCCTACTAGGCACAGTTATTAAATAAACATACCAAATGTCAGGATGAAAAAAGTAAAACACGGTTTCATATTTCTGCTTTGGATATGTCCAATACAGTGGAATACAGTGCCAGTTTTAACAGATTTATTGTGTTTTAGAACATCGGCTGACTGACTAAACTGCAATATTTTACTGAAATCTTAAATTTAAGCTTTAATGCGATATTCCGGTATGTGAAATTGTATCCAGTTGTAACTATATCCTGTGAATTTATGTTATTTTTTTATATTTAATCTGAAATCAACTATGTCTATAGTATGATTACTGATGCTCGTGACTACACAATTTTCTGAATTGAATATGGAATACTACCCAAGCCAGTCAGGTGTTTACATAAAATAGCAGTGCATTTTTCTGTTGTGTGTATGCAACTTGGGAGAGCAACAAACATGTCTTAATCTTACCTCCGGTTTGCAGCCACCGATTAAAATGGATAAGTAGCTAATGGAAATTGAACTAAATTATAGTGCACATCAATTGCACGTGGAAGTACAGCCAAAGAAAACACCAGTAACATAACAGAATATAACTAATGATATGGATGTTAACATTGATATGTGATTTCACATAATTATGATAAGACAACTTGTTTTGGACACAACATGCATCACTTACTTTTAAACATATGGGACATTTTGGAAGCATGTTGATTTCATCATTGTATTTTGGAAAGTAGCCTTTCCAAATCCAACTCATATTTCAAAGTTAAAGCAGTAATGACATGACTACATCAAAATTACATAAGATAGTGCTTTTTATTTCCCTAATTAATACACAGTATCAGCGGCTAGATAAAATAAAACTTAAATCGTTGATAGTAAAAAAGAGTTAAGTGGTATAATTTATATATCTGTACAAGCACTAAGAACTTAGAAAAGTTTGAAATTAGTCATGGAATGATGGGTCATGTGCAGAACTTATTTCCGAAGTGTCTTTATTGATTTTTCATATTTTCATAGCAAAAAATAATTTATATGTTCCTTTATCATGTCTCAAAATATCCCGTTCCTAATAGTGTATATTCCTTATTTAAATGCTTGTGAAAATCTAGTAATATTAATTTATAAATTATGTTTTATATTGCATTTGGTTTAAGTTGTCTCATGCCCAAAGAAAGAAAAAGACAGTCAGGTGCTTGCCTATCTGTCTTTGTTGTTATGGTGAAGGCGGGAGTTATTAGACTCCTTCCATCCAATCAATGCTGGACTGAAGAGCCAAGCATCAATGGATTTCCGGTAAGTACATGTTTTTTACTCCTTGTCTCTAACTTGCATGGTGGAAGTAACCTTCCACTTTTATGGTCCTCGAGACAGAAAACCCACTGCAACTATACTGCCAAAATTTCTTAATACGTCAGGCGACCACTTCTATTAAGTAAGGATTTGGCAAGTGTGTGCCAATATCAACAATAAAATTATAAATCATGATGATTCATAATTGCAACCGTTTAACATTTTTATCTGAAAATAAAGAACATACTTTCTGGAAAAATGAAATGAGATACTTAAGAAGACAAGAAGGTAAAACTAAACGAGATAGAATTAGATATCAGACAACAAGAATAAAATTGAAAACTCAATCTTTCCAACAAAAGAAAATAAGCAATTGAGATGGTTTGGCCACGTTCAATGCATGGGTGAAGGGAGGATTCCAAAACAGGCTTGGGAAGCTAAAGTGGAGGGAAGGGGATCACAGGAAAGGCCTAGACTTTCCTGGGAAGATTGAATTGACAGGCGTTTGAAGGGAAAAGGGCTGGATATGAATGGAGTAAAGAAGCTTGCAAGAGACCATGTTAAATGCACGGCTCTTTTAAAAACCTTAACATCGGAAGGTACAAGAAGATTGACTACGTAAAGTAAGTATTCTCTGGAAATTCCTCTGTCAAGTATTTAAGACACTTGAGAGTAAGCTCTTCATGCAATGTACATTACTATGAAATATAGAAGACAACATTTTAGTATAGAACAGCAATACTTAGAGTGTAGGGGCACCCAGGGGTACACATCTCACCTCAACATACTGTGAGCAGCTTGAATCACATGTGTCATAATGGCAGAGCGGCCCGATTAGTTTGAACCCGTTCCTTTTTTATTCCACCTCAAGCCTGTATATATATATATGCACATTTACTCAATTTATCAGAACAAACCTCTGCTACAAATCAGTTTTCTGGGACGTTTAGCAACATGTTAATCTATATGGCAAGAAACAACACAACTATACGACAGCACATGTTACTGGCATGGCCCATTATTTTAGTACTGTGTCCTGCAAATTGCCGAGCAAGGCACTTCTAATGAGACTTAATGCCAAATGTATTAAAATACTTCTGATCAACATCAGTCTTGTGGATGAAGTTTTCCTGCATGGTCACATTGGTCACACTGAGGGAGGATGCACAAAACAGCATGAAAAGAGGATGAGGTTAAGGTAAAGATGGACCAAAATCACCAGCAGCATTATCTGCCATCACTTTTTCTTTGGATCTTTTAACCCTGCGCCAGCATTGAACTTGAAGAAAATTATATCGCCATCCTCAACCACATAGTTTCTCCCTTGTTGTCTGTATTTTCCAGCAGCCTATAACAAGAAGTAAGAATTAATGTACATACATCACATCTTAAAGCTTAAAATATAAAGGATGCATTTTGCAGGCTACCAAGGCTATAAGGGTAGTCATTTAGTACTTTCTTTTGCAACTACTTATAACGGAAGAACAAAAAACTTAAGAACCGGCTGCACGCGTTTTGCCTATCTGCATCCTTGGCACTTATTGCCATCTGCCACTAACAGAAAGGTGCGGATGAAACCATACAACATTTTTAAAACTACTTTATTGGCTTTATTCACCAACTTCATGAAAGGAGATGCTGAAACTGGTCATCGTCGCTTATTGTAGCTCCGCTAATGGCGCACCATACACCAATTTTTTCATCATGAAGGGGTACTTCACAAACAACATATTAATTGGTGTTTTTAAACACCAACAGTAAGTTTGTTGGCATAAATAAATAATAATTACCATCTGAAGGTTATTTAATCCTGGGATATAAAGTACTTGCAATAGTAAGTCACCATTGGGGTAATTGTCTCTGATATGAGATTGCCTTTGTGGTTTACTGGGAGAAATATGAACTGGTTTGAGAATTCAATGTCATTCTGGCAGGTTGTCGCAGTAGTTTAATGGTTAGAGCACCCACCTGGTAAGCGGAGGGTCTGTGGTTCAAATCCCAGCTGTGGCATTGAATTTTTAAAGTTCCAGTTCTACCTCTCAAACATATTAGGTTTTGAGTTACAGGGCCAAGTTTTTTTTGAGTCAACAGCTGACACCCGTACATAAGGGAATACAATTTTGTCCTCCTCCTTTTTAGAGAATTAACAGACAAGGAGTGTGATTTTGGGTTTTTTCAATAAGATTCTACAAGAGGTCGTATGCTTAATCTTTTGATGACAATAATTGAAAGTGTGAGAGGTAGAACTGGAACTTAAAAATTCAATGCCACAGCTGGGATTTGAACCACAGACCCTCCACTGTGGCATTGAATTTTTAAGTTACAGTTCTACCGCTCAAACATTCCCCACACATGGCTTGTGTGTTTAAAAATACCAACAGTAAGTTTGTTGGCATAAATAAATAATAATTGAAAGTGTGTTTCAGGACAGCACTATTAACAGAGATTTGTGGGCCACTGTGTCCCCCAACCTAATCTCCTGTGATTTCTATATCTGGGGTAACTAAAACATAGAATGTAGAAGACAAAATCCACACTCTGGAAGAATTAAAACAAAATATCTGCCAGCAATTATCTGACGGATAATTTCCTAAAGGGGCACCAAAACTGTATGGACAATGATGGTGACAAATTTCAGCATCTCCTTTCATAAAGTTGGTAAGTAAAGCCTTTAAAAGTAGTTTCAAAACTGTTGCATGGTTTCATCCGTGCCTTTCTATGATAGTGGCAGATGGCAACAAGTGCCAAGGATGCAGACAGGCAAAATACTGCACAGTCATTTGGAAGCTTTTGCTCTCCCGTTATATTCCTCATATGTAGAGGTACCCTTGTCACACATCAACAGAGTTAAATGGTCAGGCTATTCAATGGAGGAACATTGAGTTCTAAGGAGATATTGGAGTAGGAAGGCTTAAGGGAAGACCACATAACAGGTGGGAAGATAGTGTACAGCAGGATGCAGCACAACCTTAAGATCAGGAACTCGAGGGTTGTAGTGAAGATTGTTGCAGAGAGCAACTAAGAAGGCCATGGTCTAAAGTTATGGACAGGCTGGTTATAAACATGCAAGGCAACTCAAGCAGTGTCACTACTTCTGATTCCTAGCTGGAAATTGCTCTGATACCTGAGGACTCTGAAAAACACGTAAGTTTTCAAGATAAAATCTATTTCATAACATTTCTTCACTCATTCTTGAATTAGTACATTTAGTTTACATTTTAGGGGTGTAAGGGGTAGTGATGTGCCTCCTATAGCCTCTCCTACCCAATTCCCATCCTCATCCTGCCCATGGTGCACCCTGCTTTTAACAGATGAGGCTCGGGGGACCCAATCACAGCGGTATAACTGTTTCATCTAAAATGGAGGAAATGTCATTTACATATGTGCTGGCCTATCACAGCATAACAGCGTCCTTCAGAGGCACATGAGGGGAAGGTCGGTAGATCTAAATACCACCTATTTAGTCCTCCCGGCTAGGTCCGATGGACCCGTCGACCAACGATAGGTGTGGTCCCCCTTGCAAAATGGGGGTTTAAGTCGGGTGATGTAACTGCCACATTGTAAAACTGGTGCCCGTTAAGAAAACAGTTACATGAAAGCCACATATTATGTGGCTTCAATCTACAAATACTTGCGAAGACCACTTGAAGACCTGTGAAGCATTAAGATCAGAAGAAACTACAGTTCAAAAGTATTGGAAAGCACGAATGCTAATGGCTTCATTGCCAGATGCAAGGCACTAGAAAACAACAACAACATTTAGTTCAACAAGTATACCAGAACGTATAGTTCTTTAACACTCGGTGCTGGTGTAGTGCAAGATAGCACATGGTTAACCTTTTGGTAGGCGTGCCATTGTAAAAAGTGCAACATCAGCAGTATTTACACTTTATTGATGACTTCAGCTTGAGTTATTGTGCCCAGAGTTGCCAATTTGGTGCTTTTGGTACCAGACCTGGTGCTTTTTAAATGTGTCTGGTGCCAGATTTATGCAATTAGCGCCATGGTAAAAATTTGGTGTTTTCCTAAAATAATTAGCACTTAATAAGCACTATTGAAAATAAAAGATATCAAATAATTTCAATTGATGCGGAAGCATGTGACAAAAATAGCTATTTAGTGTTTATAAAAGCCCTTCATCTTCGTCCCTCAAAATATTCTGTTTTGGAAATTATAAATGCGGGGAAATGTTGCTGCAACTATGATTTATCTAATGACATAGTTGAAAAAATCCAAAATTTACAGTTACCTGTAATCACCATCGTCAAAGGACCATGTCATTTGTGTGCAGATGCTGACAAAGCAGATCATTTTTAAGTGAGTACAACTTTACATATCCTGTAGTACTCTACACAATTTTTTATATTGTTCCCACCATATAATATTGTATAATTGTAACATTAACTCCATTGTTTCACCTTTCAGGTTTCAAACTTCATACACTTTTTATATACCTAGATTTTCTATTTTGTCAAAATACTTATACGACTGGAGAGGTATCAAACTTTTACCTACTTGTTAGTTCTAGTGCTTTTAAACACAGGACTTGGTGCATTTTCATTTCCCAAGTTAACAACACTGCTTATACCATGGATGTAATGTATTCCATTGTTGATACTTACTTGACAATGTAATGACTGTTGCTGTTTCTTTCCTCAATGTTCTCAGCAGCTTAATGCATTCTAAATAACGAAGAGAGTGCACTACTCATAAAATACACCATAAAGAGCATGTAAATGGTTATTACACTTACCTCTGAATATTCCTAACTGCAGAACTGAGCACGTATCCACTACAGCAGGCATCTGTTGTACTTTTTACATTTTCAATCTAGCATTGTTATTACTTAAAAATGTCCATGTTGTAAACTTTAACAATGTGCACCTGGTTGGGTAACAGAACTAAGTGCACCTGCCGGAAGGTTAAGATAACATTGTCAGGCAACAATGGTAAATTCTTGAGTTCCCAAAAGAAAACAGCTAATCAGCTGTTGAGGTGCACAAGAGAAGCTCTACCATGTACTCATTAAACATCAGCGCGGGGAATGACACTAAGTGCATTTATAAATTGAAAAAATGTTGATATTTATAAACACATTCTACTTCAATTTACTTGTAATAATATTAACCACAGGACTGGTTTCGGAGAGGGACCTCTCCATAATTCAACTGTTTTTTGTTTTGTAGTGTTTAACGCCTGCTTTTACTACATACAGCACCACAGGCAGTGACACTTGGTATGTGGAATGAGATGGTGGGGGAAACTGGAGAACCCGGAGGAAACCCACCCCAGTGCCGCTTCGTCCACCGCAAATCCCACATGTTGTTCCTGGGATGGAACCCGGGCCACTTTGGAGAGAAGCGAATGGTCTAACCACTCGGCTATGGTGCAGTCTATTTAACTGTTGATAGACTGGTTGAACATCAGGTAACTGCCTCCCCCTTATCTCGTTGCCTGGTCTGCTGTTCTTCCTATTGGTTAGTCACAAGTCATTTATGATTGATATGTTGAAATTCATCAGCCGATCTCAATCCTTAATGTTGTAAATATTTTCCCACGCTGTTTACTCCCAATAATTTTTTGGTAGTTTTAAAAGCTGGATATTTATAATTGCTCCACCCTTAGATCCGCACTTGGTGTAAACACAAACCGTCAACAACTAACCCTTGATATGCCGAAACCAAAGCACACCATAAAATTTAGTACCCTAAATATCGGTGATTATCTGTGAGTTTTCAAGAAGTATGATAACCCTTGTAAAGACTGCTTGAATGTAACGCGATACCTAGCAGCAATATTCCTAAAATTCCTGAGTAAATATTGTTCTGTTGCAACATAAACACAAGGCATGAATCCACGTGGTGTTTGTTTTGTTTTGTATTAGTTGCAGGCTGGATTGAGTATAGGTTGATATTATGATTGCAAGACCAAAAGTGGTGAGCTATGGCTGGTTTATCTGCTTCTTTGTGTTTGATGTTTCTGATGTGTTCCTTCATTCTGGTTTCCAAATTTCTTTTTGTTTTGCTGATATATATCTTACGGTAGTCTTCACAGTTGGCACAGTAGATTCCTGATAATTTAATATTTGGGGTTGTATTTTTTAGAGGGTGAATGAATAAATTTCTCACACTATACTTGTCTTGCAGAGCCAGTTTTATAATTCTTAAAAATTCTGTTGAATCTGTTGACAAATTTTGAGTGATCTGTAAATTTACAATATCCTTCTTGGATATTGCTAATTTTAATTTGCATGTTTATGAATATCAAAATATTTTTCAATTTATTAATATGCTTCACTGCATTCATTAGTTTTATACGAGGTACATTGTTTTATCCTAGGATCTATTCTCAGGCTGGAAGGACTACAGTTTTTTTTTTTTTTTTTTTTTGTATCTGATACAATCAATTAATATCTTGTAGGTTTAGTCTAATGACAAAGTTTATCATAAATGGCTACGAAGAAATGAAGATCCGAACAGGAATGTATCCATCAAAGCCAATGATATTGGCACAGACCTGCCTGAAAGGAATGATAAACAATAGCAAAACCTTACACCAGAACTTGTCACAACACTATGTGAACTTACTTTAACAGCTGATTCTGAGCCTTCTTCCTTGAAGTCATCATACTTCATCACCTCTGCCATGATGAAGCCCTTCTCAAAGTCTGTGTGAATTTTTCCAGCAGCCTGTGGGGCCTTTGTGCCTTTCTAAAAATAAAGAAGAATAAAGAATTAAAATTACGAGTACTGCAATATGTCCAGAAAGTAAAATATTAAAGAGCAGTTATATTCAGAGATGGCTCCGAGGGTAGTGCCTCCGTGCCATGGCGCTACCTTAATAAAATGAAGAAATACTTGTTTGTATACTCTACAGTTACATCGAGAATAAAAGAATTATTTTTATTACTCATAAAGGCGCAATGAAATGGCTTGTCTGGCAATGGAAAACCATAGAAGTGAAGGAAGCGAGAGCGAGTTACAAGAAAATTCTATGGACCCATACCACTTCAAAGTCGTCAGATTTACAGTGTTCTGGACGTTAAGTCTGGGCACTAGTGGGGACTGAAAGGGAAAGGGAATAGCTCATAGTCATACCAGTTAGTATCTGTCATGGCCACTGTTAGCAGCACATGCAAATTATTTGTACTAACTTTATCACACACTTAGCAAATTGTACCATATTAAGAAATGAGAAATAAGACATCAATCACTACTGTAGCGTAAAAACATAGAATCGTATTTAATTATATCATATTGGTCATTCAATTTGCATTGTTTATGGCTAAAATTATATGAATTCATATTTTGTATAATGCTGCCTGCACTGCTAGTAACACTAGACATTTGAAAGAAAGGTTTGCTGAGATTTAGGAGCAGTAAATATAAACACTGTCGAACGCATGAGTGATTATGCGTGCAGTGTGGTTTGCTTTAAGTAAGATGAATAAAATGAGTTCTTTACTAAGTAGCTCATTTTCTGCAGTATTGTTAGAAGACAAGCTGTAAGTACGTACTGCTGACCTGCACGTAAACACAGAACAAAAAAGCGTAGGGGTTAGCTGTGTTAGAAAATTCAATGGGAACATTTACACAAAAATCTGATGTGTTGCACTCACATGACTTTGTCTACTCTTGTACTAACCATTCTTACATTCCTATATCATCTTTCTGTTAGTTGAGATAAACATTTGCAGAAATTATCTTCTTGTAGGCACAAGAAGAATATTAGAATACAGTAGACTTTGAGTGCTAGTCAAATCTTTCAAAGCTTTCAAATTCTGTTCTCTTTGCAAGCCTAACATAAAAAATGAATGATGTTCCATTGGACAAAAGTATAAGTTCTCCAAAACTCATACCAATAACAAGGAATATCTCCGAAATAGTTCACTCCACAAAAAAATTTATTAGACATAAATTGTGTGTTTTAGCAAGATCTACATTTTTTGTATACTCTACAGAATAGGTATCTCAGCCTCACCAATATGTGTCCTGTGTAACGATCCAGCAGAAATGAACGAAGACCACTTGAAGACCTGTGAAACATTAAGATCAGAAGAAACTACAGTTCAAAAGTATTGGAAAGCACGAATGCTAATGGCTTCATTGCCAGATGCAAGGCACTAGAAAACAACAACAACATTTTTTGTATAGTAAGATTTTGCCTGTTTCTTATGGTTTGCCAGTTATGCAAAAGTCATCCAGAGTAAATAGGACTACATGGGCTATAGCCAGACAATTCAAAAAATATTTTTCATTTACCATGAAAACATCCCAAACATGTGGCATTTTAATCAAAATCATGAGTCATTTTCAAGAAAATAAAAATTATGGCAAAATGTTCCATTTAAGGGGTAGTTTAGGGTGGATCAATATTCTTCAAAATCTTAGTGTTGCAGCCTTGAAAGACTTCTTTTTTTTTATTCAAGGGACCTCAAAACATATATTTCCGGTGAAATCTCAACATAGAATTTTTGGGTGGAATAAATATTTCCTCTACTTACTATACGTAGTAGAGAAAGTAAAAGCTGCTCCTTGAATTCATACATTATGACTGCATACAGTATCAGACTACCATTAATACGTAACTCTGATTTGCACCGTAGCCCATCTATCTCGTTAACCACGCAATGAACTGGACTTCACAGGCTATTTTAAAAAAAAAAAAAAAAAAAAAAATCAACATATACATTTAATTATGCAAATAACTGAAAGAGATGGTACTTTAATTCAAATAGTTGATCCATTTTAGAGAAAACAAAAAATAACGATTTTTTTCCATGTAGAGGTGACAAGTATAACTCAAAAGTCTGTAAAATAGCAAACTTAGTATTTTGGCTCAGCGTGTTCCAAGGATGTAAAGTGAAGATAAAAGAAAAACTCCCCAAACTATAGAGGTAGAATATAGACGGAGGGGATTCCTCACTGAACCAACTGTTGAGGCTGCTGCATGTCAGACTCCGGGAGGAAGAGATGAAGTGAGAGCGCTCTACGGGCGTGTTACAACCCGGGCGAGTAGTGCAAGCCAGCTTGAGGGTCTCTAACATGTGCTGGAGATTCTTTATCCGATAACACGGTTCGCCAAGCAGCCACCCATCCGCCGAGAACAACAGTTACAGTTCGGAAAGTCTCCACACAGCAGCGCCAATTCGCCCATCGCCAACACTTCCTAGCCTAAAAGACCATATTGAAATTAAGGTGAAATGAAAGGGGCAGGCATTTTCTGGGGATGCAATTATACTTCCCAACATTTGCCTGGTGAACCAGGAAAACCTTCGAAAAAAAGTATGAGTCAGGAAGGCCGGCCGCGGGAATGAACCCGCGACCTCCCAAATGCGAGCCTTATAAGTTACCGCGGAACCATCTTGCTCGGTGTTCACAGACAATTCTGCATACGGAATATTTCAAGGATCTACTTTTATTTCCCCAAAAATGCCCAACAATTTTGATTAAAATACAAGTTTAAGATATTTTACGACAAACGACATGTGTATCTAGCTTTTTGGGAATGTCCTTTGAAGTGCTCTTCATTCTGAATTACTTTTCCATGACTTGAATAAGCATCAGAGATTGCCAAAAGTGTACGTCTTTTTAAAGCACACAATTTATGTCAATTTTATGGTGTCCATTTCCGAGATTCCTTGGTTATTGGTTTGCATTTTAAAATACTTATATTTTTCTCACAGGGAAGTCGTTATTCGTCTGCCTGTCTCTCCCGGCCAAGCAAAACGGATTTTAAAATCATCACACAGCGACCAGCTTATAAAACATTTGACTATCACTTAAATTATATACCTCTTGCACCTACAAGAAAATAATCAGTACGATAATTTCTGCAAAAGTCTATCTCAATTAACATAAAGCAGATAGAGGAATAAGAGTTTGTAACAAAAAAATTATGTAAGGGTGAGTACAGAAAGTCACGTGAGTGCAACATAATTTTTTGTTTATTAGATGGAGTCTCAAAACTTGGATATATTTCCGGTGAAATCTCGCTATCGAATTTTTGGGTGGAATAATTACATGTGTAGTTGAGAAAGTACAAAGTTTTTTAAATAAATACGTTACTTAGAAAATACAATAAATTCCTACAAGTTCATCCAGAAAGTTGAAAGTAGCATTTTGTGGTCCCGCGAAGCCGGCAGTTCCAACATTTTGTTCAGCGCCTCGCCGCCAGATGCCAGCAACTGTCAGAGACAGAGCCTGGTGGAAAATTACACGTTAGGGAAACTAATGGGCTGCTTGGGGGGCGGAAAGGGGTGGTCAGGGAGGCGGCACCTTTGGGAGGGCTGACATTTACTGAGTATCCCATCACGTACAAAATTAACTGTCTTCCCTAGTTGGACACCGAAATGAGGCTTGTTGCACAAGCAACAGAATGGTATTTGGTGCTAGGCTCACATCTTCCTCAAGATAACAGCATCTTCAGCTTCCTCTAGATTTAACATCATTTCTATGTCTTATGAGTGCTGTAATCGAAGCCTAGACATGCAATTATGTTCACATGCATCGATGTTTTCCACTCGCGTTGAAACATTGCACTCTTCTGGTAACGACAGTCAGATGTTTTTTGCAGATCCGTTTGTAGCAAACGTGTCCCAAACACGACCTTTTTAACTTCATTTATGCTGGTTCTCGTAGCCGTGGTCGCAGGAGTGTATGTCTTCGGCGCTCCGCAGCGCAGAGGGTCGCGAGTTCGAGTACCGCCTCCGTGTTTGAGTGTGTATGTTTGGAACTAGAGAGAAGTGTATATGTATGCATTTAATAATATAAGTATTGAAAATATGGATTGTATTCCGCTTGACATTTTGAACGAAGCTACGAGTGCTGAGAGTTTTTTAACTCCAGAACAATTAAAATATGTTTACGAAAAAGAATATGAAAAGTTAAGTGGATGGAGAAACGAAAATTCTGATGTGTTGCACTCACATGACTTTCTCTACTCTTGTACTAACCATTCTTACAAACTCTTATTCCTATATCTTCTTCGTATTAGATGAGATAAACGTTTGTACAAATTATCTTATTGCTTATTTCCTTGTAGGTGCAAGGGGGATATTAGAATACAGTAGGCTTTGACCTTTGACCTTCAAATTTCGTTCTCTTTGCACGGTTAACATACAAAATATGAATAACGATGTTCCATTTGACAAAAGTATAAGTTCTTCAAAACTCACACAAATAACAAGAAATATATCCGAAATGGTTAACTTTACAAAAAAATTATCTGGACATTCCACATTTTTGTATAGTAAGATTTGGTCTATCTCTAACGGTTTACCAGTTATGCAAAAGTCAGCAAGAGTAAACAGGACTACAGGGGCTATAGGCAGAAAATTCAAAATATACATTTCATTTGTTATAAAAATATCTTAAATATGTCATTTTAATCAAAATCGCTAGAGGCATTTTCAAGAAAATAAAAATTTTCGAAAAATGTTCCATGTAAACGGTAGTTTAAGGTGGAGGAATTTTCTTCAAAATCTTCGTGTCGCATCCTTGAAAGACATTAAACTTAAATACCAACTTTGGTTTTTAACCGACTTTTTGCTTTCGAGTTATGCTGTCCACAGACACAAACGCGCGCGCGGACCTTTTTCTAAAAATTTTTTTTTATTTTTATTCATAGAGTCTCAAAACATATTTCCGGTGAAATCTCGACATCGAATTTTTGAATGGAATACAATACTTCGCCTACTTGCTATACGTAGTAGCGAAAGTGAAAATGTGAAAAACGCTCAAAAGGAAAAATAATTCTACATCATGACAACGCATCGTCGCATGCAGCAAAACTAACAATTGAGCTACTGGATGTCCTGAAGGTCAGCACCATGGACCCTACACTATACTGACCTAGCACCCAGTGATTTCTTTTTTGTTTCCAAAACTGAAATATAAAATACGTGGGATCATTTGTGCATCAGATGAAGCAGTGAAACCTGACGATAAACATGTTTTTTTAAGTGTCTCAGGAAGATTGGTCTCATCCAATGAAAAAATGTTTTAGTTTCTAAAACGTTTAAGTGTCGCCGTCGTATGATGGATTTTATGGACAAGTAAAAGGAATTCCATACAATGCTTTATTTACTACTGCTAGAAGTACATTAGATTATGGCTGCACTGACTATGTTGACATCCATATTTCGCATGTTGCCTTTCTCTACAAGTTTAAATCGTCTACTACCTTAAATGGCAACACCCTTCAGCCACGTTTCTATTCTGCCCTCATTGGAAGAAACAGACTTCTAAGTAGTGTGGAAATAACATAAATCCACTTCCAAGCAAAGTTGATTATCACGGAATCAGTCAGCTGTAAACTAAGTAACGGTTGGTTAAGTAGACTGGAGAAAAATTGTCTGCAATATCCGAACTTCATATTACATAGTAGGCGGAAAAAAAATCTGATATGTTGCACTCACATGACTTTCTCTACTTTTGTACTAACCATTCTGACAAACTCTTATTCCTATATCTTCTTCGTGTTAGTTAAAATAAACATTTGTACAAATTATCTTATTACTTATTTCCTTGTAGGTGCAAGGCGAATATTAGAATACAGTAGACTTTGAGCGATAGTCAAATCGTTTAAAGCTTTGAGATTCCGTTCTCTTTGCACATGTAACATATAAAAAAATGAACAACGATGTTCCATTTCACGAAGCAAGTTTTGCGAAACTCACACACATAACAAGGAATATCTCCGAAATGGTTCAACCTACAAGAAAATTTATTGAGACATAAATTGTGTATTTTAGCAAGATCTACATTTTTTGTATAGTATGATTTGGTCTATCTCTAACGGTTTACCAGTTATGCAAAAGTCGTCCAGAGTAAATACGACTACAGGGGTTATACCCAGAAAATTCAAGATATACATTACATTTGTCACAAAAATATCTCAAACATACGACATTTTAATCAAAATCGTTAGAGCCATTTTCAAGAAAATCAAAATTTTCGAAAAATGTTCCATGTAAAGGGTAGTTTAGGGTGGGGCTATTTTCTTCAAAATCTTCGTGTCGCATCCTTGAAAGACGTTAAACTTAAATACCAACTTTGGTTTTTAACCGACTTTTCGTTTTTGAGTTATGCTGTCCACAGACTGACAGACAGACTGACACACACACACACACACACACACACACACACACACACACACACACACACACACACACACACACACACACACACACGGACCTTTTTCTAAAAATACTTTTTTTTTGGATTCAGGGGGCCTCAAAACATGTATTTCCGGTGAAATCTCGACATCGAATTTTTGGGTGGAATACAATACTTCCCCTGCTTACCAGTAGAGAAAGTAAAAATGAACAACGATGTTCCATTTCACGAAAGTTTTAAGGTTTTCGAAACTGGCACAAGTAACAAGGAATATATCCGAAAAGGTTCACTCTACAAAAAAAAATTATTCAGGCATAAATTGTGTGTTTTAGCGAGACCTACATTTTTGTACAGTAAGATTTTGTCTATCTCTTACGGTTTACGAGTTATCCAAAATCATCCAGAGTAAACAGCACTACATAGGCTATAGCCAGGAAATTCAAAATATATATTTCATTTATCATACAAATATCTTAAACATATGACATTTTAATCAAAATCTTAGAGGCATTTTCAAGAAAATCAAAATTTTCGAAAAAAATTTCCATGTAAAGATTAGGGCTATTTTCTTCAAAATCTTCGTGTCGCATCCTTGAAAGAATAAACTTAAATACCAGCTTTGTTTTTAACCGACTTTTCGTTTTTGAGTTATGCTGTCCACAGACTGACAAACACAAACAAACAAACACACACACACACAGACATAGAGACGTAGATGCAGACACACAGAAAGACACACAAGGAGACAGACCGAGATACGCAGAACAGAAACACAATGACCTTTTCTTAAAAATGGTTTTTTGGGCTAAAGGAGCCTCAGAACATGTATTCTCTGCTAAACTCTGTAACTAATTTTCGGTTGGAACACAATACTTCCTCTACTCTAAGTAAACTCCCAACTATTAGATTTTCGCACGCAATTCGCGCGTTATCAATTTTCGCGCTTCATCAAACAAATGCAAAGCTTTAAAAACCAGACGCGCGCCATTACATGATCGTCACGTGACGCGCTCATCAGTCGTCTATTCAACAAGCGAACATCGCCTTAGGCTAAGACATGTACCATACAGTCCGGACCTCCCCGTTTCTTCATACATACATTTAAATTGTGTACAAAAGGACCCAGTTCTTTCAACTCTTTTTTTTTTTCTCCTCTTCTGGCAGTCTCCGTAATGTTGCGGCGTACATTCAAATTGTGGGCGGATTAGAGGGACGAAAATTAGAGCCCGCAGTTGGCTTTTTCCCCGAGCCCGTTACCGACGGAATCGAAATTGCCCCCCCCCCCCCCCCACAGACCTTACTCTATCATTTGCATGAGAATGGTCCCTGCTCAGGACGTGCCTGCTTCATGCACCAGGCCTTTTCCGTTCCAAAGAAAAAACTAAATAAAATGAGACCACTTTTAATTTGGAAAAGAAGATTTCTGATGATGGCTGGTGAAATTGCACGCGCCCTTGCCGTTCTTTTGTTCTCGTTCCAAAGTGCTGCTATAATATTCCAGTAATAACCAGTATTATCCTTTCCTGCATTCCTCGGCTGGTAAAGGACAAAGGTATTTTGGAGGCAGACCCGTGAGGTAGGTTAGGCTATGGACTTAAGTGCAACTCTACCCCTAGCTCGCTAGGGTAATATCAAACCCCAAAGTTTCGAACTCTATGGAACATTAAATATTCCATTTTGAGACAATATTTATCCTAAAATAGTGACAAATGCATCTGAAAAATACCAGGCGAATAATTTCGGTAAGAAACTGTGCAAAGCTGAATTTATTTAGAATATTATTTATTTTTCCTATTATGCAGTCTTTTTTTTTAAAATCTGTTACAAACTTTTATTCCTATATCTTCTTCCTGTTAGTTGAACTAAACATTTGCAGGAATTACCTTATTGCTTATTTCCTTGTAGGTACAAGGGGAATATGGTAATACAGTAGGCTTTGTGCGATAGTCAAATGTTTTGAAGCGTTCAAATTCGTTTCTCTTTGCATGGCTAACATAAAAGAAATTAATAAAGATGTTCCATTTGATGAAAGTTTAAGTGTTCCGAAACTCAAACAAATAACCAGGAATATCTCCGAAATGGTTCACCCTACAAGAAGAAATTCTCGGGACATAAATTGTGTGTTTCAACGGGATCTATATTTTTGTACAGTAAGATTTGGCCTATCTCTTACGGTTTACGGGTTAGAAGTCATCCAGAGTAAACATAACTACATAGGCTATAGCCAGAAAAGTCAAAATATACATTTCATTTGCCATACAAATATCTTCAACCAATGTAATTTTTATCAAAATCGTTAGTCATTTTTAAGAAAATCAAAATTTTCGAAAATTTTTTCCATGTAAAGGGTAGTTCGAGGTGGAGCAATTTTCTTCAAAATCTTCGTGTCAAATCCTTGAAAAACATTAAACTTAAATACCAACTTTAGTTTTTAACCGACTTTTCGTTTTTGAGTTATGCTGTCCAAGAAGTGACACACGCACACGGAGCTTTTTCTAAAAATGCTTTTTGTGGATTCAGGGGGCCTCAGAACATATATTTTCGGTGAAATCTTGACATCGAGTTTTTGGGTGGAGAAGTAAAAATATAAAATGTTTTGAAAAATGATAACCAAGCAATAAATAGTGTGCTAATGGAACTCGTGAATAGAATTGTTCAAATATCTCGTGAAATATAGATGTTCCAACTTTGTTCGCCACGGCCTGCAGAGGATTCCAATGTTTCCGGCTAAGCAAATTATCAGATATCATCGCACGTACCAAGGGCAGTTAAACTAATTGAAATATAAGAAAATTTCAGAGGAACAATGTTACTTTTGGATTATTAATGGAAATTCGCTAAATATCTGGGTCACATCACAAAATATTAGGTCAAAAACCACCCATGCAAACGCACACACACCCCGTAGCTCAGTCGGTAGAACACCTGCCTGCTGTCCCGGGTTCGATTCCCGGCTGGGAGCTGGGAATTTTTCTCCCGTTATGATTATCCTATTTCCAGAAAAGTGGCCGGTAATTCTCGACTATATAAGCGAGTCAGCACGGACCAAGTTAGTAGCTTTCACCTTCAGGTTATGATACAACATAATAGCTGTGAGTTGTAAGGTCACGAATTGTGATTGTTTTAGAAGAAATAAAGTGAAATAAAGTGAGTGGAATGTCCTTTATCACAGTAATGTTGAGATGGACTTACCTGGATGGTCCAAGCTTTCACTTCGTCTGGACCAGAGGTGAAGAAATATTGTAGCTGAAGGGCCTTGTATCCTTGCACGATGATCTTGTCCAGAGCACTGAAACATGTACAATTTAGAAATGCTGGGATAGCAACAACACCATTTACACGTATCAAAACAAAGACAAAAAGAGAACTATAGCAGTATTTCTTTTTTTTTTCCCCCCCCTACAGCTTATGTCTTGCAAGCAGAGGAGAAACTTTCATTCCTGCCATGATTTGATATCCATATTTCCCCGGAAGTTTATGCATTAAAGCCCTCGTTATTTTTATTATTGGTGATCATGAATTAACACTATTTATTAAGGGCAGAAAGCATACGAAGGCGGGTAGCACAGAAGACTCAAGCGAATCATCTTTGGTAGACACAACATTTAATGGCGGCTGATAGCTGACTATTACTACTCTCTCTCCTGCTGTGCAAGTAAATTTAGTGGGTACAGTTGATATTTATATCACCAGCTTTACAACATGATTTCACAGCGTGTTTAATTATACAACACCGCAAGGCAAGCCTATAATTGGATGTTGTATCGAGCCACCCGCCATTAAATTTTACCACAGCCATAGGTACTGGCTCCTCTAATCAGCATTGTCTTAGGCGCCTGAACCAAGAACATTATCTTCATTAATTACGCACGAGTAAATACTTGAACATGACAGATGCCAGTCTTGTATTACAAAAATTTATTACGCTCGGATAAATAGTTGAAAATGATGTCAATCTTACAATTACACATAATTTTTTTTCTGATTATAATAACACCTGTTTATACGATACTTAGACCGCGAACTATATTTAGGCTTATTTGTCTACCTCATGATAACCAAGATAAACATTTGTAGAAATGATCGTAAATTATTTTGTTGTTTAACGACAGTCAATTGCCAGGATCATATCGCCGGTGTGCCGAAATTTCGTCCCGCAGGAGATCTTTTACATGTCAGCAAATCTACTGACATGGAACTGTCGTCTTTAAGCACACTTAAAAACCATCGGTCTGGACCGGGATTGAACCCACAACCTTTGGATCAGCAGGCCAGCGTCTAACCAACCAACACACCCAGACCAACAGATATTATCTTAATGCTAATGCTTAGGCGCAAAGGGAATATGGGAATAGGGTAGGCTTTAAGCAATAGTCAAATATTTTAAGAGCTGGTCTCTATGTGATGGCTTTGAAATTATTTTTCTTTGCATGCTAAGAGGTAAAGGAATGAATTAGGTATGCCTATTTGAGAAAAGTATAAGTATTGGAAAAAAGAAGTATTTAACGAAATCTCTTACAGTTTACCAGTTATGCAAACGTCATCTGAGAACATTACCAGAAAATTCAAGATACACATTTCATTTGTGATGAAAATATCTTACACATATTTTAATCAAAATCGTTCGAGTCAATTTTGAGAAAACAAATTTTTTCGCTGTACTGGGATGGGTAGACTTTCTTGAGAATCTCTTATCGCCCACACCCACCCTAAAAAGGATCTTTTTGGCTTCGGGGACCTCAAAACGTGTATTTTCTGCCTACTGTATACGTGGTAGAGGAGGTAAAAACAGTGCACCGAGCTGAGGACGATCTGTCCAGAGCTTCTTATTGGCAAGGGCTGCAGACGCCTTCCCATGATACCTTCCTTCTCTATACTTTGCCAGATGAAATGGAGAAACATAATGGCATTGTTTTATTGGCCGGCGCCTCGCTTCAGCTCGCCTCGCCCGTCTCTATTACGATGATTGTCAAAGTGCGTTGTCTGTCCCTTCCTTCCGCGAACTTGCTCCGGACACAACCCGTCATTTGGCTCCTACCTGGGAGGGAAGGGATAGTTGCTGGTCCAGGAGCCCCGCTCTCAATGTGTTTCTTTCAAAATTGCTGCAATTTAACATTCAACTACGCCTTGTGTCTCCGATTTTTCGTTATACCCACAAAATTAAAGAGCAGCAGAGCCCATAGAGAACATATTACAAACCAAAATCTCCCATGTGTCTGGCCGCAACAATTTGCACTCGACGCGCAGTCAATTTCCTGAAACTTTTACGACTTTTATGACTTCGGAAATTAATTGAATGGCTCAGACCTGACTAACCCAGAAATTTCGAAATTACTTATTGCTCTTCAAAAATCCGTGAATGGGATTTGCCGTGAATGCCAGTCTTATTTGTCCCATTTAATCTACAGGGTGGAAGTGAAATGATCCGTCAGACTTTAACAGCAAATTTCTCATATTGTGAGTAACAAGAAAGTCTAGTACCAAAATGTTGAAAAGTTTATAGTTTTCTAGAAAAAAATATTTTTATCAAAAAAATTTATCATCACCTGGCTGAAAAATTATTCATTACGGCTCTTGATTTATGGCTATATTCATAGAAAATTGAATAAACGACATTTCCCTTTGGCATATTTCAACGGATTCAACCGTTTTTGTGTAAATTAAATTTAAAAAAACCCACAATTTATTGCCACAAAAAGACAACAAATTGAGGGTACCTTTTTCTAAGTTTTTTGGTTTTTTTTTTGTATTCAGGGGGCCTCAAAACATACATTTCTTGCGAAATCTCGACGTCGAAATTTTGAGTGGAATACAATACTTCCTCTACTCACGTAGTAGAGAAAGCAAAAGGCTCTTCGGCCGATTTTTTCATTGTTTGGGGATGAGAGATGGAAAGAGTTTCTTCTTTTATTTATTTAACTATTATCATTATGATTATGATCACTATTATTATTGCTATTATTATTATTATTATTATTATTATTATTATTATTATTATTATTATTATTATTATTATTATTATTACTACTACTATTATTACTACTATTATTACTACTATTACTACTATTACTACTATTACTACTATTACTACTATTATTACTATTACTACTATTATTACTATTATTACTATTATTACTATTATTACTATTATTACTATTATTACTATTATTATTATTATTATTATTATTATTATTATTATTATTATTACTACTACCTAGGTTTTATAAAATTCCAGTATAAAGCGTACTCAAAGGTTTCAGAAATGCTCGTAGCTTAAGCAAACAAGGTCATGTTGCTTTACACCACTGGGAGCTCTATCATAAACAGACTATACAACACGGGGCTAAAGCAGAACCTTCCGGGTTCCCACCTCCAGAGGCTCCAGAGGCAGTTCGGGTCGAACGGGGGACAGTGATTGCCCCCGCCCGAGTGTCTTGTCCGCAGTACCGAGCCGTCGTACGGCTTAACCTGCGCAATGAGTATTGGTGTTATCTCTACGGGGATTTTTGACTTCTGGGGAACATTATTTGGGATCAGGGGTTTTTATAGGTACAGGGATCGGGTGGGTGGGATTTGTCCACGAGCTGGCAGCGCGCGGCTTCTGATTGGTTGACTCTGGTCATATTGACCCAGAGTATTCACCAGAGGGTTAGGGTGGTTTTGGAGTTTGTTGTACATTGTGCGAGCGCGAGTTTTAATCACGTCAACAATGTACGGGATGCCGGAATGTTCATGGAGGATATGGGCAGGAAATCTCCAGCCAGTATCATAGATCATTCTTAACGCCCGATTCTGCAGCGTCTGGAGTCTGATGAAGGTGGACTTCGCCACCACTCCCTAGATCTCGCATCCGTACAAAACCAGAGGTGGAACGATCGCACGATACAACTGGAGCTTCAGGCGTAGGGGCATGGTTTTGGAACTGAGGATTGGGTATAGCTGCCGGAGAGCAGCATGGCCTTGCAGCACCTTGCCCCTGACGTGATGTCTATACGTCAGCCGCCGATCCAGCGTGACCCCGAGATACTTTGCCGTAGTGACCCAGGGGATCCGACGGCGCCGCAACACGAGGTCCCGCGGGAGCCGGTTGGCTTTCGTATTCGCCAGGAGAATCGCAGTTCCCACCTCAAAAGGATCTATGCGTATAATGCTGTGAATGAGCACTCGTGTACACCGCGGTGATGGTTGATCAGTTCTCTGTGTAAGCCAAACTGGACGAGCTGGTATAGGAGCTGGTATACATGCCAGGTTATGGAGGTGTTCTCAAAGTCCACAGAGATCGCTGGTGTCCAGGACAGCAGCCTCCACTATTTACAGGAGCTGTTCGGCAGCTGAGTGCCCAGGACGAAAACCAAATTGGTTGAATGAATGGACCAATAGCTGGATGGAAGGACTGCAGTTTTACTGGCTTCAAAATGCAAATCACACTCCACTCTCGCGGGAAGTGTCAGAATAATGTACATGTTGACAACCCTATAAAGAACACAGCGCTGAAAAGAACGCTGCGCAGCATCACCTCATTATGATGAGACGCTGGAGTGAATCTTGGGCTTCCCTTGGGCGGGTAAATTGGTAGAGGATTAGCCGCTTTGTGAACTGGCTGCCGGAGGTGGTGACGGAATTTCTGGGATCATAGTTTGTGAAGTTAACCTCCCGGCTTCTCCTCAAGGTAGTTTACAAGTACAATTGCTTTGGCTTGGGGGTAATACTGAAGGCTTTTGATACCTTGATGCGAGGAGGTCTACCGATTTCATTAGCGACTTTTGACTATCCTCCAGATATCGCAATCTTTCAGATCCTGTCTGGGCATCGTAGCCTTCCACGCTTGCACCCTGTGCTCAAGGAGACCACAGATCACTCGACACTAGCGCCGCAAGAGTTCCCAGTTGTGTGACGATCGGTGGAACTGGTTTAGTACGAGTTGTCTAGCAGTTCTGCGTTTAAAAGGTTTGCCTGCGTAAGACGGGTGGAAGAGTTTGGTATAATGCACAAGTATATTTAGTAAAAATACGAGGCGGTTGACTCATCTGATACATGTAGGGCAATGAGTATTACAAGTATAACCCATCATGTTTACCAAACTATGAGCGAACTACGAGTATAGATGTCATAAATGTATGATAGTGTACTTGCAAGAATTGATTGCTTAAAAATAGCTCCATTTTTGTTAAATGGTGAGGGTATACACATACCTTGTTGTCTTCTGTTCCTCTAAGTAAGCCTTTCTTTCTGTCTCGCCCATGTCTATAAGTCTATTCTCAAATGCTCCGGAGAAGGGGATGATAATGGCACCAGGGTCGTTCTTGTCCACCCATTCCTTGATCTTGATTAACCTGCAACATATTCAAATGCTACTGTCTCTATTCCTAACAAATGCTGGTTGGCTGACAGTTACCAACATTTATCCGTTTTGATAAGAGAAACCAGAAATTAACTCATGCAGGCAAAACACCACAATCAATACACAATTTCAGACACTCGAGATTATAGACAAATACACTATGCAGTGTTTTAGATGAAAAACACTTAAAGAGCATACGGATATAAAAGAAAATAAACTTGAGAATAACTGTATTGCAGTTTACTAGCAAGTTATGGAAAGAAACATGATTTATTGTTGACATTTCAAAGAGTGAAGACAGTGGAAGGATATCTTCATAAATTCAGAGTTACCAAACTAAGTAACGATGCCTTAACACTAATTTGTTTTGGGTTGTTTGTAAAATCATCGTCCCCTCTCTATGCTAATATCTGCGTCACTCCACTCTCTTGAATCCATCACCGTAGCATTTTAACTGGCTGCGCAATCTTCACTGCCATTCAACTGTTCTCAGTAGGTCGGGTTAATTTTAGAATTCAAATACTCCGTATCTGTAAAATATACCCCGTGTAAAAAATGCCGCAGTGTACAGTTTGTGCAGCACTTAAAATATCGAGGAGAGGAAGCCAAAGAGCGAAATGTTGAACATTTTCTTGATTGACTACTAGAAATGTTTAGTTCTTCCGGGCTTATAGGCCGTGGTCTAGAGAGCATTGTAGATACCAACGTTTCGCCAAGTACTGAGCTTGGCATCATCAGAGTAACACGATTTGCTGCACTGGTCAGAGTTTGAATGTGGAAGCAGAGAAACAGTCCTGATGATGCCAAGCGCAGTACTTGGCGAAACGTTGGTATCTACAATGCCCTCTAGACCACGGCCTACAAGCCTAAGTATACATATTTCCTTGATTGTATAAATCCCACTTCCCAGTCTAATACACTAATTCACAACCAGAGTTTGGTCTGGACAATCGATCACAGATTGCACCCAGAATTTGCAGTCCTCTGTCACTGAACGTTTTGCTAAACCTATCATGCAGTTTACTTAAAAATGCAATTTCCGACCCCAAATAAAGTGCCTAATCATCTTAACTAACACTGGGAAATTAAGAGCAACTTACCACTTATTTTTCTTCTTGATGTAATCTTTCTCTGACAGGTTGATCAAATAGATTACAGGCTTTGATGTAATGAACAAGTGTTTGTTCAAAACTTCGATCTGTAAATAGCAAAGATAGATTACACACAACAAAATCAAACGTTAAAAGCTTAAGATTCCAATATTAGTTGATACTTACATCATTGGCATTCCATTCGCCAAACCTGATGTGTTGTTTCTCATCCACTAATAACGTTTTTACTTTGCATAAAATATCCTGTAACAAAGGAAAGGCATGTAAATTATTTAAACAATATAGTACAAACATTCTCATACAGGGTCTTTGGGGTGTACATGTAAATATGTTTACTGATAATTGCGGACAATTTAATGAACAATATTACATCAATATTTTCTTCATTTGTGAACTTATAATTTTATTCATTAAGAGCAGTATGTTTTCAGACTGGTTAGTACCTCTCAGTAGGCGTGGCACAGAAGGCATAACGCAAGGGGCCGGTCCCGTGATAACGAATGTTGTACCGGAATCGAAGTTCAATGGTCTCTGTAAGGCCAATGACCCTAAGCCAGTAGCTCACGCATTGAGGCGCGAAGCAAAATGGATAGTCCATACGATAGGTGTTGTTCATTTCGCGGCGCTATTATGACCATATAAACATCAGGTAGTAAACTTTGATTGGTTCATGGGAAAGCTGTTGGAGGAAGAGAAAAAGCTAAAACACCGAAGTGGATAAATGTTAAGTTACCAATTATCAAAATATCTGCACTTATACCTCTAACAGCCTTTATATTTGGGTAAGTTAAACTTAACTTAAAACTACAGAGCAATTTCTTCGGTTTTTATGTTTCGAAATCAGGATTTAAAAACATCTTATGTGAAATATTCATATGCCTTTCTTTACCCATTCTTCAACAAACTACTTTTGCATACGTCTATTTTTCTATCTACTGAGTGTTAATCCGATAAATATTTGCGGAAATTGTTTTATTATTATTTATTTTCTTGTAGGCACAAGAGGAATACAGTAGCGATAGTCAACTCCATCGCTGTGTAATGGTTTTGAAACTCCTCTTTGCATGACCGCTAGACAAAAAATAGCATGCGCTGCGCTCACACGAACTTCTCTACTCGCTCTCCTTACAACAGCTTATTATATATTTCATTTTGTTAATCCAGATGCGCTTTCAATGCACACTTACATATTTCATTGTTGATACAGCCAATAAAGTGAGCCGGATTTTTGTAAATCATGTCACCATGTGATGGCTGTGAAATTCCATCCCCAACGACTGCGCACTCTGACTTGGCTTTTTCCGTCGTTTCCCCTTCTCACTTAGGCGAATGCTGGAGTGCTTAATTTCATACCAAGTTTTCATTTCCATTATTTCCCTTCATTTCATTTCCTTATGTGAGCTTTCAGGCGTGAGGTACTGGGAGTGTGGACAGTTGACGCGGATGCTTCCGCATTTTAACTGCTGTTCTCGGCGCTAGGTGGCGTTGGGCAACCGCTGTTCTCCGTGGGGAAGATACTTGTGCGACACCGCAGGAGGTGGCTGTATGGCGGGACCTGGCGCCAGGATGAAGAGATCTTAGTACTTACTAGGGAGTTCCACAGAAACTTCACAGAAAACTTGGTGTCCTTACCATTCAGGACTTCATCCATCATCAAGCTCAGACCTTCTTTACCAAGTTACCATCAGTTTCCGGTGCAGTCGTCTATTCCCTTGGCAGTCAGACTACAATTTCCACCAGAATCCGCAGTCACCTACCGCAAGACTTGCTCTTGCCTTCTAACAACAACCAGATGGCAGTTTAACCGTAGCTTGGGTTTTTGTCAACACAATCAGTACGTCACAGAGGGGCCCTATTGGGGTTGACCTCATCTAGTCCTTTCTATGGAACTTATTTTCTATGTATTTATTTGTTATTTTCTATGTATTTATTGTTATTTTCTGTGTATTTATTTGTAATTTTATTTTGCTTTATGCCACTTTATTACTCTGTTCTTCCTGGTTTGTAAAGCGGGAAACTGTTTATCGACCTTTAATAAATTAAAACAGAAAAAATGGGAGTTCCGTGCGTCTGTGGCACCTGTAGTTCCCTCACTTCACCCCTGTTTCCTGGGGGGGGGGGGGGTGTAACCAAGATAGCTCGCAGTGTAGCTCGCAGTGCACGAGGTGTCTCCCTCCGTTATACCCTTCCTCCTTAAATCAAGTACTTGAAAATTCAAAGGAATATCAAGAATTGTTTTGGAAATGGTTAACAAGGCATATTTTATTTGACATAAGTAGTATGTAATTATTAACGCAATCTTTAATTAACTTTGACGCTTCGGGTTCAGTGAATGAGAGAGAGGCATACATTTCAAGATCAGCTTCCATTCTGTGGGTTTTCAAAATTCAACAGATGTATTACAGTAATTCTCTAATGCACAGTGCTGATATTTGGCAACAAATATGTTTAGTCCGCGTTTTAGAATATTATAAGAGTACTTCCTCTTATTTTTATGCAATATTGACCTTCAGTATTTCTACCTATTTTGTGTCACATGTGTATTCATTTATTTCAGTAGTACTCTTTTTAACAAGTAAAATCAAGCAACTGTAGTTAAGTGCATCTCAATCATAATCACACCGGCTATTTTGCCTAGGCCCTCCCCATCCCCTACCACAGGCACATTTGACTACAGTTGTTGGGATTCAAACTTGGGGCGTTCAGGTTTGAATGGACGGCCAATCCGTTTCGTCTCAACCAAGCACATCACTTCCATTAAGGTGCCTGTGACAAGGATACCTAAACCGATTTAGGAATTGGACGAAGAGTGGCATATGTACCAATATAATTCGTATATTAGGGGGTAAACCATGTGTGGTTAGAATGTTACCCTATGGTGTGTAGGCAAAGAATAAACCGCGCATATTGGATCGGTATATGATTAATGTACAATTGGTGCAAATTTTAGGTCACCCAACTTCTCACGCCTTCTCACGTCGTCGTTCGACCAGAGCGGACGTGTTTTACTTCTCACTGGTGGAAAGACGGAATTTTCAGCCATCCCCCACGGAGCAGGAGATCCCGCAAGAAGGTGGAGTGCGCATGCCGGTGGTGCACCGTACTTCGGGCTAATACATTAGCCAAAGACAACGTAGGGTAGCTCTATAAGAAGTTTGGAAAGCAAACTTTAGAGCTTACCGAAGGCTAGCTTTCCTGGAGCGGCAACATCTGGCTCGTGATTGGACTTTGCATTGGAGTGCCTGATTGGTGCTTGTATCAAGCATCGGTATTGGTCTCCAAATACTGGAAGCAAGGTCCCGACTAACAAGCAGTAGCGGTTTGTCAACAAGGCTAGAGCCAACACCTTCGGGTGGATATAGGCGCATCCTTTGGGTGTTCGGTCCTCTGTTGGCAACGCTTCTTAGCAACCGCTGCTGAAGGTAAGTGGTCAGCCCGACAATATTGTATGTCTACAATGTCTACTAAACCCAATCCCACTGTCAAAAACAGCAAAACCAGACTCGATATCGAGAACTCAGCAATGCCCAGCACATCTGGCGCAAACAATGTCTCCGCAAGCTCACCTCAGGAGACAGTCAACCGGCGACGCCGAAAGCCCATACAAGGCGGAAATGGCAACGCCAAACGTTTGGCACTAACCGGATATACGTCCAACCAAGGCGCTAAACGCGAATCAAATTCACGTTTAGGCCGAACCTCAGAGGCAAACTCTGACAGCTCCCGCGAGGATTCAGATGCGGAATCCAATACAGACGAGACTGTCGTCCAGTCTGAAACGTCCAGGATGGACGAAGACGAGGCAAGCTCCTCTGACATCTCTACTGAGGTGGACGAGGCACAATTTCGAGAAGTGGTCAACCGTCGGAAGAAGCACCAACAGAACCCATCAACTGTCTCGACTGATGAACAAACTGGTGAACCAACTGAACAACCAGACAAGCAGCATATTCCGCCTATCATTGTAGACGATTTCAGGGGTATGGTGGGCTTCTTAAAAGAAGTCATGCCAACACTTTCGGGGTCGTGCTCGGTGACGAGGAGGAAAAGCCGCTATGTCTTTCAGACGAACCATGTGAGGGACTATAACACCCTCCTATCTGTCCTTGAGAAGAAAAATCTCCCTCACTTTACGTTTGGTCTCGACAAAACTCGAGACATCCGCCGCGTCATCAGAGGTCTTCCATTAGATACGCCCGTGGGCGATATCGAAGAAGAGCTCAGACGCAAAGGCATCACCCCTCGACTGGTAAGGCAACTTACCAAACCGGGCGAGAACGGGGAAGCCAAGAGACCAATTCCTCTTTTCCTGGTTGTGGTGGAGAGGGCGTGTGATCCGGAGATGAAAATCGACGGAGTCACGTCTCTCTGCTACCTCAGGGTGAAGGTGGAAGCTGTGAGGAGTTCTTTTGGGCCCCCACAATGCTACCGGTGTCTTGGCTTCAACCATTCGAGCCATTTCTGCCGCAGAAACCTTAGATGTCTTCGCTGTGGTGATGCGCACCACAAAGAATCCTGCCCTAGACAGATAACAGATGATCCCACCTGCGCAAACTGCAAGGGCAAACATGTGGCCTGCTATGGAGGTTGCCCTGCGAGGAAGAGAGTGATCGCCTCCAGGAGACCACAGATACCTCAAGGTCCAACTCCCGTCAGAGGAGACCAAGTGAGACCTTCCACCTCAAATTACCAGGCCCCTCAACCCCAACTAGCCAACACCCCTAGAGCTTCGCAAGCTCAAACAAACCAACGCACCTCGGGTAATCCATGGACTCGAGAACAACACCAGCAACCATCACACAACACACAACATAAGCCCCAAAATAAACCTCCCTCACAAACAATCCCAAGGCCGCAGAGGGAGAGAAAACCCCGGAAGCCCAAACGAACACCCAGAGTGGTCGAAGCGAGGGATGTTTCCACCACCCGACAACATCAGGAGGCTAGAACCGAGGAGACACCAGCACCCCCTCCTTCCACAAACAACACCCCCTCATCCCCTACCTTTCAGCTCACTGACCTGCTCAAATGGGCGCAGCTAGTTTTGCAGACCCATGGGCAAAGGATTTGCGATCTCATCGTGAGATACAGTTCTGCGAGCGACTCAACAGCCAAGACGCTCATTGTAATGGAAGGGCTCGCCCTCCTAACCTCCGTACTCCAAAACACCCAAAATGGCCAGACAAACTAGGCCAAGCACCTCATTTCGGTTCGCGTTTTGGAACGCGTGCGGATTGGCTGGCCAGGCGGGGGAGTTATCCCACTTTGCCCGCACTTATGCCCTAGACGCTATTCTAGTTAGCGAAACTCACCTACGCCCAAATGCTCGCTTCCGTTTACCGGGCTACGTTTGCCACAGAACTGATCGTCAAGGTCGTCCTGGAGGCGGAACGGCGGTGTTCGTAAGGCAAAACGTAGTCCATCGCCCAATCCAGCTCCCACCCCTTCAAACACTAGAGGCCACGGCTATCACTCTGAACCTTGACGGCACAGAGATACTGATAGTCTCAGTATATCACCCTCCACGAAGGCAGTTTGTCCCTAATGACTACCATTCCATCCTAGCCCTTTATCCCAACGTCATCCTAGCTGGGGACTTCAACGCCAAACACCAACGCTGGCACTGTGGTCGAAGGGCGGATGCCCGAGGCAATTCCATCATCCGCCTCATCGACGCGGACCCCGAACTAAGGGTGGAGGGCCCGTGGCAACCCACACATCACCCGCATGGTCTAGGACTACCCTCTGTCATAGACTTTGCGATCATAAAGCATTTCCCATTTCATCTCACACTGTCATCAATAAATGCTCTCCAGTCAGACCACAACCCAGTACTGGCAGAAATCAATACCCGGATTGCCAGTCACGACAGCTTAAATTACACTCGGGAAACGGACTGGGAAGGTGTTCGTAACTGCCTTCGCACCTCCATCCCACCTAACCCCAGAATCAACGACATCCCAACTCTTGAAGCGGCAGTTTCTTCTTTCACATCCATTGTGACAAGAACTGCCCAAAACCTGACAATCCGAGCTCCAGCTCCCTTACACCCAGACGTCCTCCCACTTGACATAATCCTCCTTATCCGTCGGTCCTGGGCGGCACGAAGACTTTATCAAAGGCATCGCACACCCCACAACAGAGCCCTATTACGGCGACTGCGCCGACTGGTCGGGGCTCGACTGCGTGAGCACCGAGTGCAAGCGTGGGAGAGCAAGATGGCCAGCCTGGACACTGAAAGTGGGGACGTGTGGAAGATCGCCAGATGCCTTCGAAACCGTCGTGGCCAATACAACTCGCCAATTCAGGGCACCCGAGGCCTGGCATACGAGCCTGAAGCCAAAGCCAACGTGTTCGCTGACTATCTAGAGCGGACCATGTGTCCCAGAGACTACCCCCAGGACTATAGATTCTCAGAACGTACCCGCCAAGAAGTACGTCGATTCTTACGACGTCCGCCGGAGGATGCGGAACGACTACCAGTGATACGTCCCAGCGAAACCCATGGCGCATTAAAACGCCTCAAAATCAAAAAGGCGGCGGGACCTGACGGACTAACTCCCCTCATGCTTCGTCACCTTCCCTTCAACGCCGTGCTCTTCCTAACTAGAGTATTCAATATGTGCCTTACCCTGGGTCACTTTCCACGCGAGTGGAGAGAGGCTCGGGTGATATGCATTTTGAAACCTGGGAAAGACCCGGTACACCCCTCCAACTACAGATCCATAAGCCTTTTGTCCATCCTCTCGAAAGTTCTAGAGAGGATGATCCTAACCCGATTATCCCCTCTACTGAGAAACATGCAAGCCATCCCAGAACATCAGTTCGGCTTTCGACCTGGGCACTCTACACCTCAGCAACTGCTGCGTGTGGTGGAGGCTGCTGCCCTGGGTTTTCAGGAACGCGCATTCACAGCTGCGGTATCTCTGGATGTGGAAAAGGCCTTCTCAACCACCTGGCACACAGGGCTACTTCATAAGCTGATTCACCTGGGGCTACCCACACAACTCATACACATCCTACACAGTTTCCTCCGACACCGGACCCTCATAGTCACAGTTGCTGGACGAACCTCCACAATTAGGCCAATAAGAGGCGGAGTCCCCGAGGGCTCTGTTTTGTCCCCTACCCTCTTCAGTGTCTATATGGCAGACTTCCCAACAGAACCACAGGTCAGTATAGCGCAATATGCAGATGACGTATTACTATACTGCACCAACAGAAACATCCACAGAGCCTTCAACCCTATTCAAAGACACCTCCGCCTAGTCCAAGACTGGTGCCGACGATGGAGAATGTCTGTCAATCCAGACAAGAGCCATGCCATCCTGTTCACGAGACGTCCCACACCTGCAGACTGCCCCACCTTCCAACTTCGGGGTCAAAGGATTCAGTGGAGAGACACCATCACCTATTTGGGAGTTAAATTAGACAAAAGTCTAACATTCCGAGGTCACATTAGAGACCTATCAGTGCGGTCGCAGGGGGCTATTGCCTCACTGTACCCTATGCTGAAATCTGAGATGCCAGTCCGCCTGAAACTACACCTATTCAGAGCCCTGATTATCCCCCTCATGCTTTACGCCTGTGAAGTGTGGGGCATGGCAGCGGGTAGTTGGCTTCTGTGGCTCCAGAGGGCGCAGAACAGAGGACTTCGGTCCATCTACTCTGTCCCTTTATCCTTCCCCGTGAGACTACTTCACGAAGCCTCATCTCTTCCATACGTGGAGGATGAAATTAGGCGCCGGGCAGAAAAACTGTACGCCAAATTACCCAACCACCAAAGCGTCCTGGTTAGATCTCTAGGTGATTATGACCCCACAACACGCCGCTTCAGGTCGTACAGGGTTCCCCCATTGGCTTGCGGGTATATCCCATAAGAACGTAGTTCACCCATCAGCAGCAAAAGCTAAACTACAAAATAATCCCAACAAAGAGCTATTCGGTTCAAAAATTCAACCCACCATCAAAATTCAAAATTTAAAAAGATCGAAAGATCTTAAAACTTGTTTAAACACTCTTTATCTCCACAGAATGCAAACATTGCTGAGTTCTGTGAGTCATCAGCTAAGGGGCAAAATAGCCTCCTTATTATATAAGCCTTAACCTAAATTCAAAAACAACACCCTTAACCACCCTTTACCAAAAATTCTACCTGCGGTTAAACCCTATTAAGGGTAGGTACGCAGAAAAATATCGTCGGGCTGAACCACAGCCTGCCAGTATGTCGTCGTCGTCGTCGTCTCACGCCTTTATGCTGAGCGGTCGCGACAACCATTTGTCACATTTTTCTCCATTTATACCAGGCCTGCCGTTTTGTGTCACTAGGTTCATTAATTACCCTCTTTTCTCCATCCAGCTTCCAATCTTGGGGGCACCGAATCTAAAAGCGATTAAAGATGGTTGTAAAATCAGCGTTTTTTATTTACCAACTAACTGGATTTAGGTTGCATTTGCCCAATAGCTTTATGTTTCTTTGGAAACACTTAAAAATATTGCCTAACACACTTAAATATTTAATTAAAACACAGTTGATATTTGGTCAGAACTTGCGGACTAGACAGACGTCCTGTTCAAACGTTGTACATCCATGTTGTTTTCTAGTGCTTTACATCTGGCAATGAAGCCATTAGCATTCGTGCTTTCCAATACTTTTGAAGTGTAGTTTCTTCTGATCTTAATGCTTCACAGCTCTTCAAGTGGTCTTCATTCATTCCTGCTGGATTGTTACACAGGACACATATTCGTGAGGCTGAGATACCTATTCTGTAGAGATGACTTGCTAAGCAGTTGTGATTTGTCAATAGTCGGAAGGCTGCAACCGCTGTTTTCCTTGGTCTCTGGGGGATTATATCTGGGTTGGAAAGTAGTGTAATCCATTTTTTATCTGTGACATTTGTTTCTATTTCTTGTAGGTATGAATGAGAAATGTTTTTAATGATCAAGCGTTTTAATGAGGAATATGAGAAATTGAATTTAGACTGTGTTATTGTTGTGTCATTCTTTGCAAGTGAGCTTGCAGTTTCATTCCCCATGACTCCACAGTGTGCTGGAATCCATTGATGTGTTAACATTTTGTAGCATTCTCTAATTTTTGTCGACTTCTTTGTAGTATTTGAACATATTCCCTGAATTGCAGCTTTAGAATCCGAAAGAATCACTGCCTTGTTAAATTTATTTAAGGAAAGATTTAATAATTGCCGGATAGCACTGTGTATAGTCTCTATTCCTCCATCATAATTTGTTGTGTCTCTACCAACAGAATGATAAAACGAAAAATGTGAACATGTAACTCCAGTAAGGTTTTCCGTGGAGGATCCATCAGTATATATGTGTAGTCATTCTCCTGTGGGATATCTAGTATTGATTGTTTCCAGTGTTAGACGCTTTTGTATTTCTTTTGGTGTGTCTGATTTACTTATTTCCAAAAAATTTAAAAATAATAATATAAATTATTTGGAATGTATTGAATGAAAAAATATGTACCAACATTATTTTTAGAATACCTACAGTTATCGCAACTCGACCTATCAATTGCGTGTGATTGTATCTGTATGTTATAAACTTAAATTTGTCGTACTAACTTAAAACTGTTTTAAATAACAGCCAGAAAGAGAAAGCTCAAATCATTTTCATGACAGGTATATTTTTTAAAGTACAAAAAATAAATATTTAAATATATTTTTAATCTTAATACAGTAAAACCTGACCTCAATGGATCCCTGTTAAGCGGAAATCTGTCTAAAACGGAAATATTTTATAGTCCCGTGAATTTAGGGTTGAAAACATGGTAAATTCCCTTTATTAAGAAGTGTATCCAATACAACTACTGTCAGTTTCGCTGAACACAAATTATGTGAAATATTTGAAGCCATCTAACTAAATGACCAATGGATATAAGTGGTTTAGTATTTCACTAACTGTTGCGCAAACATTGTGTGAACAATCTCTCAATCTCTAATGCTTGTTTAGGTAAATGCTCTTTTTTATCCAGGGACATTCAAAGGCATTGGTGTATGCCAAACCCGTCGACAATGTGTATGCGTGTGACCAAATCCAAGAGCGGCCAAGTGTGTTAGAGTTGTGGATCCTTTGAGAACGAGTTGAACAATGTGTAAGAATGCATGGAGCATCTCCTGTAGTAGTATCCACATAACGTGCAGATGTTACCAGAGGACAGAATGGCAGGAATCATAATTCCCGTTTAGTGTTTGTGAATGTTTACCCAACAGCTGTTCCGTTAACTGTTTGTGACAGTAAAACATGCATGGGCACGAGAGGGGAAATAGCGATTGAATTTGCCTTACTCACTCCACATTCTTTTACCGAGTGGCGAAGGTTGTTTTGATACAAGTGTAGTGGTGGCTTCGTTCCACTGCATGGTATTAATAATTTCTGCAGTGTTATTAACTATTTTGCTTACATTAAACAATCACCTACTGTGGTTAGGCAAATTACATAATCTTGAAGTTTATAACCTTCCTTTATCGTAAGGCTACCTTATGATTAACACACTAAATTGTTTCTCTTTAACAATAAATAAAGCAGTAAAGAGAAGTAGAACTGGAACTTAAAAATTCAATGCCACAGCTGGGATTTGAACCACAGAACTTCCGCTTACCAGGCGGGTGCTCTACCACTGAGCTACTGTGGCAGGTTGTCACAGTAACTCAATGGTTAGAGCACTCCCTGGTAAGCGGAAGGTCTGTGGTTCAAATCCCAGCTGTGGCATTGAATTTTTAAGTTCCAGTTCTACCTCTCAAATCATTTACTTATTTATTTATTTGTTTATTTATCTATTTATTTATGCCAACAAGCTTACTGTTGGTGTTTTTAAACACATGACATTTTATTCTAGTTTTGACCAATCCCAAATCCTTTTGCAATATCAAACACTTCTCCTTAACCGATTTGCAGTCAGCTTACTGATGGAAATGCTTAGCGTAGTGAGCAATTAAATTTGCAAAAATCAACAGTGAATATTCTATGACTTCTTCTACACCATACTTTCCCCTTAGCAGTAACTACACTTTCATCAAGCTCATATGCAACACTTCGTGCTTTTAGGTGTAACGGAGGTCATGATTACACGCGTTATATCAAAAGCTTCTATAACCGCGTGGCATGGCATAGCCCGCGATAAGCTAGATTTACATCGAGGTAGAATTATGTGAGTTCAGTTATCGCCAGCTACGTCATGCAAACCACGCACATGACTGCTTCAAATAGAGAAACAATTATTTGTCACGACTGCGTGCACGTGCACTCTGAGATAAGAAACTCAAGTAAAAATCCAGATATTTTTGAATTTTAGTTTCTCCAGCTTAATAAACAATAATTACCTTTTCTCACGTCGTACAATAGCAAGAAGTATGATATGTTACACTTACATGACTTTCTTTACTCACTACTGCACAAACTATCTTACACATCTGTGTAGCACTCACACGACTTTCTCTATTTACTATTGTACAAACTATTGTTACAAACGGCTATTTTTACTTTCTCTACTGGTAAGTAGGGGAAGTATTGTATTCGATGTCGAGATTTCACCGGAAATATATGTTTTGACGCCCCCAGAATAAAAAAAAAAAAGCATTTTTGGAAAAAGGTCTGTGTGTCAGTCTGTGGACAGCATAACTCGAAAACGAAAAGTCGGTTAAAAGCCAAACTTGGTATTTAAGTTTAATGGCTTTCAAAGATGCGATACGAAGATTTTGAAGAAAATAGCCCCACCCTAAACTACCCTTTACGTGGAAAATTTTTCGAAAATGTTGATTTCCTTGAAAATGGCTCTAACGATTTTGATTAAAATATCATATGTTTAAGATATTTGTATGACAAATGAAATGTATATTTTGAATTTTCTGGCTATAGCCTATGTAGTCCTGTTTACTCTGGATGACTTTTGAACAACTCATAAACCGTAAGAGAGAACAAAAATCGTACTGTACAAAAATTGTTGTTGTTAGCTAATGCTGGATTTCAGACAATGAAGTCATTAATCCTATTGCTCTGCAATATTTTTCACTGATGGATGGGGCTAGAAGCGGCCGGGCATATTTGAAGGTGGTCTCGGTCCATTTCCTCTTGCAGATCACATAGAGGACAGAGTGGTGAAGAATATATCCCAATTCTGTTTAAATGTTTTGCCAGACAATCATGTCCTGTAATCAACCTGAAGGTTGCAACTGCCGTTTTTCAAGGATACTCAGGAATTACTGTTTGAATGTTTGGTAGTTCCTATCTTTTATTCTTCGATTTTTCATAGTAATAATTTGCAATATTTTTTTTATTATCATTTCAGACTTGACTAATCTTTTAGCTGCATAAAATGGTAGATTAAGTATAGATTTCTGTACACTGCTGGTACCCTTTTTTGCAAGAAAATCAGCTTTCTCATTACCACTCAGTCCACAGTGAGCTGGTATCCATTGGAAGACTAGGTGTTTTTGAAGTGCTGTTAGATGGGTAAGGATTTTCCAACATTCTATAGTGAATATCACTATAGTGAATATAGTGAATATCTGGGAAATTATTAACACCACAAAAATTATTTTGAAATAAATTGTTTTTAGACCTCCACATTTTTTTACAATAAAGGGAGATTTGGTTTTCCATTCAAAAATTCAATATCGAGATTTCACCGGAAATACAACTTTTGATGCTCTCTCGATCCCCCCCCCCCCAGAAGGCATTTTTAGAAAACGTGTGCGCGCGCGTGTGAGAATAACGCAATTTAAAAACGAAAATGTTAAAATGAAATAGTTCCCCGAGTCCAAACTATCCTTTCCATGAAGGATTTTTCGAAAAGTTTGAGTTTCTCAATATTGGTTTGGAATTTAAATGTTGTGGAGGATGTCACCAGTAGAGAGAAAAATAAGCTTTCGTAGGAAAGTGTGTTGAAATTATATAAAATAAATGATGGTGGGTAGAGAAAATAATGTGAATGTAAGAGGCAGGTATTTCCAGAAGGCTAAGCCTGGCCTGCGTTGACACCTGTGCATCACATTAAATATATTCACAGCAAGGCGGCTCGCCGTGGGTGAAAAAGCCGATCTGATATCAGGAACATTTAAAAGGCGTAGAATAGCAAACTGCAGGGCGTACACTGCCCCCTGTCGATTTGTAACAATAACACGACGTTATTGATGTAGGTATCGGTAACATATAACCTGCATCTTGTGACATCATTCATCTGTCGAATGCATGACTTTGCTCGAGCAAGACCCTTTCCGAACATTCTTGTGCTGCCTTTTTCATTCATCCCTAACGCTTACATAAGGCACTCGAGCTAATGGTTTTATTGCATTGAAGGTACAATGGAAATAGGGGAATATCGTAGTCTTAAACGAATGACTACCCAATTGAAAATAAATATAAAACTCTGGTGTCACACGAGTTCCTCAACTCCTGTACTAACTATTCTCACAAACCCTTATTCCTGTATCTTCATGTTAGTCGAGATAAACATTTACAGAAATCGTCTTATTGCAAATTTCCTTATACGTACAAGGGGAATACGGGAATACAGAAGGCTTGAGTGATAGTCAAATCTGTTAGGAACTGGTCGCCGTGATGGTTTTGACATTCCTTTCTCCTTGCATGGCCAAGAGAGGGAGAAAAGAGAGGAAGAGGGAGGGAGATAAAGGGAGAGAGGGGGAGAGATGGTGGGAGATAAAAAGAGAAACAGAGATGGAGAGAGGGAGGGAGAGGTTTGTAGGGAGGAGACAGGGAGGGGGAGAGAGGGTTGGAGGGAGGGAGGAAGGTGGGAGATGGGGAGAGAGAGGGAGGAAGGTGGGAGATGGGGGAGAGAGGGAGGAAGGCGGAGATAGGGAGAGAGAGGGAGGAAGGCGGAGATGGGGAGAGAGAGGGAGGAAGGGGCAGATGGGAAAGAGGGAGGAAGGAGGAGATGAGGAGAGATGGAGGAAGGGGGAGATGAGGAGAGATGGAGGAAGGGGGAGATGGGGAGAGATGGAGGAAGGGGGAGATGGGGAGAGATGGCGGAAGGGGGAGATGGGGAGAGAGACAGGAAAAGAACAAGGACTTGCCATTTGAGAAAGGGAAGAATTTGAAAGTCTGAATCAACAAGAAATATCTAGAAAATGATTAACTCCACAAACTAATAACATTCTGATGTGCTGCACTCACACGACTTTCTCTACCCCTTCTTCAATCTGTATTTTTAAAAAAACTAGTTCGAGATAAACATCTGTGGAAATGGTTTTGTTACATATTTCTTTGTAGGTACAATGGGAACAGAGGAATACAGTAGGTTTAAGAGCAGCGATGTCCAACCTTGTCTCTTTGGAGACACTTATGCAATTGGCTGCTATTTTCCACCTCTTCTTTCAGTCAGAGGGTGAGTCAGTATCTGGTGACGGACACAAACTGGGGATTCCATGGCAGTTTTTAAGTCATCCCTAGAATTTTCTGGGAATGTCCTCAGAAGACCTCTTCATTCTGGATTACTTTTGCATACATGGTAGACAGTAACAGACAGACAAAAGCTTACTAAATTAAAAATGTGGATCTCGTTAAAACACACAATTTATGTCAAATACTTTTTTCTTTTGAGTTAACCATTTCCGAGATATTCTTTGTTCGAATTTGCCAATATTTATACTTTTCTAAAATAGGAATGTTATTTTTTTATCTCTTGACCTCGCAAAGAGAACAGAATTTTAAAGGCATCACATAGCAACCAGCTCTTAAAACATTTCACTATCACTTAAATCACTTCCCACGTTCTCCTTGCACCTACAAGAGAATTAGCAATAAGATAATTTCTGCAAATGTTTGTCGATTAAAATGAGGTAGATAGAGAAATAAACATTTACAAGAATAGTGTGTATAAGAGTTTCTCGAAATTGAACTATATTAAAAGTCTGTATCGCAATATGTTACGCGACGATCGCTTGGTGTATCTTCTAAGGCTATGCACTTCGACTTTATCGCCAAGTATTGATCGACTTCTTAAACGTAAGCAGTAACAAAGAAGTCGCTAATGAACAGATGTTTATCACATAAGATTTGAAAGTGTTTTCGTAAATCAAACGCAACGTACATATGACCAAACCGTCACTTATGCTTTCGGCAATTCCAGAATTTCGTTCGGCTTTTGCAATTCAATTTCATTTATATTCTTATCTACCGCCATTTTAACCGTTATTCAGGAAACAGATAAAAGAATAGCGATTAACATGGAAGAAAGTATAAGGTTGTCAACACAAGGAACAGGTCAACTGGACTGCGTATTGCGATAAATTAAGTATGGCGACTTGAATTGTCCTTTCTTTTCTAGAGTCTGAAAACGAGGCCTATGTCCATTAGATCCTCCACTTACTAGGTGGGTTCTCTAGCCATTAAGCTACTGTGACAACATGCCAGAATGACATTGAATTCTCCAACCAGTTCGTATTTCTCCCGGTAGACCACAAAGACATAAATAATATTTACTTCTAAAGTAAGAACAAATTAGAAACTAAAAACTTCACTTATCTTAGTAATGTTAAAAGTTATTTTTTCAAACACTGACTCGAGTTTCGAGTTGACTCCAACTCATTCTCAAAGCTATACAAACAAATTCGTTACCAAAGCTACAATCCTTCATTTTTTTTCTGAAAACAAAAAAAACATAGATACTGATATTCATTTTAATTACCAATCTCTGAAAACAAAAATTTATAAATATAATCTATAGAAGGTAATTCAAAGTTCATAGCACGGTTCCTGTTTTTTAAAATAAAATTTTTTTCCCAAGCCATTAAATCTATAGGTCCACTTAATCGTTTTAATAATTTAACTTCTGGATTAATTTCATGATTAAATGACCAAAAATGATCTGCCACAGCTGATTTATCAGTTTGTTTATATTTATAGCAATTCCGCGTGTGACTGACATTTACACTACATTTTCTTCTTAAAACGTCTGTCTAATGGTAAATATAGGTGTAAAAATGTTATTTTAACGGCATATGATGACAGAGAATACATTGGCGGTTGTGATAGGGAATATAAAAACCTTAAAAAGTGAAACAATTATTTAATAATGAGCGCTAAAACTTTTCGTGACTAACTGACCTACAGTTGACAAAAATGGTCGTATATTGACCATTAGAGAGACATTTTAAGAAGAAAATGTAGTGTAAATGTCAGTTAGTCACACGCGGAATTATAATTTAATATTTCTAAAGTGCATAAATAAATAATAATAATAACCATCTGAAGGTTTGAGGTAATTGTCTCTGATGTGAGACTGCCTTTGTGTGTTGTCAGCTTGTTTTCGACAAAACTATCTCTGTAGGAAATGGTCAGAGACAAAAACGTGACACACAACATGTGTTCACTTGTCTTCACTGATTCCCAGCTTCCAGTTTGGATTCCAACCCCAACACTCCACAACTGAACAAATACATCGAATAACTGAAGTGATTAACCACGCATTTGAACGACGACAGAACAGCTCAGGAGTATTTCTTGATGTTAGTCAGGCATTTGATAAAGTTTGGCATACTGGACTAAAGTTTAAGCTGAAGAAATCTTTGCCACATCCTTTTTATGTGTTATTAAAATCTTACATAGAAAACAGATATTTTCAAGTAAAATTCCAAGATAGCCTTACAGAACTTCATCCTATTAAGTCAAGCATACCACAAGGTAGTGTACTAGGACCAATTCTATACATATTGTATACTGCTGACCTACCAGCAAAAGAAAACACAACTATAGCAACTTTTGCAGATGATACAGCCATTCTGTCAGCTCATGAAGATCCTACTACTGCTTCCCAAATTGTACAAGACCATCTTTCTGACTTAGAAATTTGGCTTAAGAAGTGGAGAGTTAAAGATAATGAATCTAAAAGTCACCACGTAACATTTACACTGCGTAAACGCTCATGTCCACCTGTTACTCTTAACAATCAGATTATTCCAGAAGCACAAGACGTGAAATATCTAGGGATGTACATTGACAGACGACTCACCTGGAAAAAACACATATGCACCAAACGCAAACAGTTACACTTAAAATATTCCAAAATGCACTGGCTTCTTGGACCTAAATCACAACTCTCAGTGACAAGCAAACTAATCATCTACTGAAACCAATTTGGTCATATGGAATTCAACTATGGGGTACAGCAAGCAACTCAAACATCGAAATACTAGAACGTTTTCAAACGAAAACTCTGCGAACCATTGGTAAGATCCCCTGGTACATCGGTAATAAGTACATCTACAATGATTTTAAACTCCCAACAATCAAACAGGAAATCGCAGCATACAGCCTGTCCTACCAAAAGCATCTCTACAGTCATCCCAATACACTGGCAATAAATCTACTTCACAACAGCAGCAGTACAACAAGCCGACTACAGAGAAACCAAGTCTTGGAATTGCAGTACCGATTTGCACCCAAATTATAAGCAAATTTATGGCCAAAGGGTCATAGTTTGTAAAAGTAATATGTTATCATTGTTACTTATTGTTCAACTATTGAACAGATTATTATTTATTTATGTCAAACTTACTGTTGGTGTTTTTAAACACACAAGCCGTGTGTGGGCAAAGTTTAAGAGGTAGAACTGGAACTTAAAAATTCAATGCCACAACTGGGATTTGAACCACAGACCTTCCGCTTGCCGGGCGGACGCTCTAACCACTGAGCTATTGTGACAAACTGCCAGAATGGCATTAAATTCTCAAGCCAGTTCGTATTTCTCCTGGTAAACCACAAAGGCAGTCTCACATCAGAAACAATTACCCCAATGGTGACTTACTATTGTAAGTACTTTATATCCCTTTGTGGTTTACCAGGAGAAAATACGAACTGGCTTGAGAATTTAATGCCATTCTGGCAGTTTGTCACAATAGCTCAGTGGTTAGAGCGTCCGCCCGGCAAGCGGAAGGTCTGTGGTTCAAATCCCAGTTGTGGCATTGAATTTTTAAGTTCCAGTTCTACCTACTGAACAGATTGTAATTTTGCAAATGTATAAAAAATAGAAAAAAAAAACATGTGTTCCAAATACCGATATCTGCCACTGGTTTAAATTGATGTAATGACTTCCCTCCCACACGGTATAGACGTGCAAATATAAATAGTGATTGTTATGTACATAATTGCCATGTTATTTCCATGGATATTTTGGGCATCAATAAACTGGTCTTTTGGCTGAGAAACGCTCGATTAAATTATCATGTCTATAACATCCATTAGAAGGGATGGTGTGCCACTGTGCTATTAAATGGCATACGAAGGAAATTTGATATGTAAGATAACATTCGAACAACCATTATGCTACACGCCATTACACGAACAATTCGCATAAAATGTTGTTGTTGGTAATCACGATAAATACTAAGTGCTTTCAATTAAGTAGTATCAGAGTAATACTTTATAGTACACTGGAGGATGAAACAGCAACTATCTGTTCATAACAATTATGATTATTATTTATTTATGCCAACAAACTCACTGTTGGTGTTTTTAAACACACAAGCCGTGTGTGGGCAAAGTTTAAGAGGTAGAACTGGAACTTAAAAATTCAATGCCACAACTGGGATTTGAACCACAGACCTTCCGCTATAAAAAATGCCAGAATGGCATTAAATTCTCAAGCCAGTTCATATTTTCTCCTGGTAAACCACAAAGGCAGTCTCACATCAGAAACAATTACCCCAATGGTGACTTACTATTGTAAGTACTTTATATCCCAGGATTAAATAACCTTCACATGGTAATTATTATTTATTTATGCAAGCGGAAGGTCTGTGGTTCAAATCCCAGTTGTAGCATTGAATTTTTAAGTTCCAGTTCTACCTCTTAAACTTTGCCCATACACGGCTTGTGTGTTTAAAAACACCAACAGTAAGTTTGTTGGCATAAATAAATAATAATTACCATGTGAAGGTTATTTAATCCTGGGATATAAAGTACTTACAATAGTAAGTCACCATTGGGGTAATTGTTTCTGATGTGAGACTGCCTTTGTGGTTTACCAGGAGAAATACGAACTGGCTTGAGAATTTAATGCCATTCTGGTAGTTTGTCACAATAGCTCAGTGGTTAGAGCGTCCGCCCGGCAAGCGGAAGGTCTGTGGTTCAAATCCCAGTTGTGGCATTGAATTTTTAAGTTCCAGTTCAACCTCTTAAACAATTATGATATTGACGAACTCACTTGATATTACGTATTTCATTGTGCAATTCTGTGCCTGAGAGTTACTACACAAACATTTTAAATGTAAAATTTGTGTCTTTTTGATGTTGTTAACCATTTCCGAGATATTCCTTGTTGTTGGTTTGAATTTTGTGATACTCTCTTCTCAAATGGGAAGCCGTTATCCGTTTTCAAAGCCCTCACATAGTGACTATACATTAAGGTTACTGTATTCTCCTTCTACCATTGCACACAGAAGGAAATGAGAACAAGACCATTTCCTCAAAATATGTGTATCTCGATTAACAAGAAGGATATGCGTTTGTAATTATAGTTTATATAGGGTTGTCTCATAACTTCGTTCGTTGCTGGTTCCTTTTGAATCACTAAGAACGCCTGGGAACACACCTCACCCGCAGGACAGCTACGACAGAGTAGTTGCCAAGCTTTCTGTTTTAGGGGGACATTTTCAGCTCGAAATCGACTGAACCATTATTGACATGCTCGATTCTTTACTACATCTTTCCCGTGAACAGTACAAATTTTCTACCGACATTGTGAGGCGCTTTTGCCCTTACGATAGTAAAACAGTGCAGATGTGGCAAATGTTCCTGTTTTCCATAGTTTGTAAGCACAAATTCACGCTGTTCCATCCAGAGGCAGTCACAAACACACACTGAAGTATCCAATAGCGAGTCTAACTGTCGACCTCTAAGTAATAGGGGTGGTTAGGCAACTATAACTTGAGTGTACATGGGGAGAAATGACTCAATGAGTCACTTCCCCATACATCGCAGTTTTAACCCCTTCCACTGCCTCACAGCGATTAGCTACCAGGCCACGTCTTCTGCTATTCTCTTATCTCAGAGAACCAGCCAGTCCTTCAAATTGTGTCAGTAAGTGGAGAGGGTAAATACTCAATTGCACTGCTGTCACACCTCTTCCCCATGCGTGGTACAGAGGGTTCAGGGTTTCAGGCGTTCTAGATGGAACTTGCGAGCAAAACGAACAAATTTATGAGTCAATCTTATACAAGAGTGATTAGAGAAGTGATTTAAGTGCAATATATCAGCTTTCGTTTTCTTTTTTTCGCCCCTAAGCTGGATGGTCTATTTACTTGTGGTATAAGAGATTAGCAATCACCATCTTTTCTTAGCGTTTAAGTATACTAACACTATTGCATTGAGCTTTAACTGAACCAAAAATTTATAAAATGACAGTTTGATGCTGTTTCAAGTAGACTCCAGTCGAGTCCTAGAAGTACCCGTCTTGACGAATAGATAGCGGTTGTTGTTTCAAACTAATGAGTATGGCAGAAAATATCAACCTTTGAAAGCTTAAGTTTGAAGTTTGACGATGCTACGTTGTTAGTATTTGTTTGGCAGCCATCAATAGTGAATACTCTCACCGAATTGCTAAACATGGATAAAACTGGTCATATTAAAGCTGAGTTGGATTCTACTCTGGGGGAGACTGTGCGACAGTTTAAGCAAGACCATTTGAGCTGCCAAGACGAACATCGTAGTGGTCGACCAAATGGGGTGACCACGCCAGAAATTGTAAGGAAAATTCATAAAATGGTATTGAGTGACCATCAACTGAAAGTGCGCGAGACAGCAGACATTGCAGGCATTTCAAAAAGTGCTGTACATCGCATACTGACTGAAAATTTGGACATAAGAAAGCTGTGCACAAGATGGGTGCCAGTTTGCTCACAATGGAACAAAAACAGCCTCGTGATGAAGTTTCAGTTGAGTGTTTGGCGATGTTTTACCACAATAAAGCTCAGCTTTTGCGTCGATTGATAACCTTGGATGAAACAGGGGTCCACTACTTCACGCATGGGACAAAGGAACACTCGAAACAGTGGATTGAAAGGGGAGAATTTCCTGCAGGCAAGGTCATGGTGTAAGTTTTTGGGATGCACGTGGATAATTTTCACTGATTATCTCCAAAAATGAAAAACAATCAATGGCAAGTATTATGCAGCTTGCTGCAGCGTTTGAGTGATGAAACCAAGCAAAAACGGGCAGATTTATCGAAAAAGAAAGTTTTATTTCATCAAAACAATGCATCAATTCACACATCCATCATTGATATGGCAAAAATCAATGACTTCAAGTTGGCATTGCTTCCTTATGCACCCTATTCGCCTGATTTAGCCTCTTCTTATTATCTTCTGTTTCCAAACTTGAAGAAATAGCTTGGTGGTAAAAGATTTGCTAACAATGAGGTAAAGTCTGCAGGTAATGACTATTTTGCACAGGCCGGCGGATCTCTCCATAAACAGGGTATCAAACTAAAGAGCATCCCATGCAACCTAGAGGTTTAAAAATAGTGTATTTTGGCTATGAATATTCAGTATTGAAATACGGAATCCCCTTTTGGGGATCTTCCAACAACTTGCAGTGTTCAAACTAAAAAAAAAAAAAACGTTAGTCAAGCAAATGAACCACTGCACTCTTAAGTAAACAAACCAGTTTTTTCGGATCTAAAAATTCTACCTTTACGATGTATTAATGTCTTAGAAACAGTTTCATTCATCTCTGCCATGACAGAGATTTGAACCACGGATCTACCGGTTAGCGCCCGGCTGCTCTAACCACTAAGCTATCATGGCCAACGTGCCGATATGACATTAAATTCTCCAACTTACTCGCACTATTCCCGGTAAACCACACAAGCAGATCTCAATTTACCCTGAGGTAACATATCTTAATGGCGACTTACAACGAGTAAGTACGTAAGTCCCGGACTTCTAGTTTAACCAACTATGAGGTAAATTAATGTAATTAATGTTTTTTCACACAAGAGCCGTGTGTAAGACATAATTGGAAAAGGTAGAGTGAGACTGAAAATCAAATCCCCGTCATGGCATTCAATTTTTCAGCCTCACTACCCTTTCCAATCATGTCCTACACGGCTCTTGTGTGAAGAAAAAAAAAACATTACAGTTTCATTCATACATGAAAATAAAAAACATATTTAAGCTTAATAATGGATACCATTCATACAATACTCGAATAGCAAAAGCAGTCCATCTCCAACATAACAAAAACTTTGAATTCAGTTTCCCATTACCGTGTTAACTTATATAATAAAATCCTAGCGGCCATCAAACTTCCACAGATTAAAGCATTTAAACTAGATTTAAAAACTTGCTCTTAAAGCATATGTTTTATTCAGTAGATGAATTCATGAACACCCAATTTTGAATACCCTTTTCACTAAATCACTTGTTTATTTAGAATTAGAATTTAGGTAAATAAGCCACCCATTCCTACTTAATTATTCAAAATACTGCCCCTCTGAATTAGATTATTTCATGGATCCTGTTCATCTGGGAGATACACTTCAGCTCAAGAAGAAGCTTGACGACAGCCTCCCAAGACCAAGATTGTACTCATCGCCTGTATTTGGTATTCTTAATCACCTCAATTGTAAATGTAGTGTATATAGTGATCTAATTAGTTTAAAATGTTCAAATGCACTGTAAATCTGAGGTTTTTTTCCACAGGTTTGCCTCAGTCATTAATACAATTGCTGGGTATCTGTGTTTCACCTCGGTGCAACCTTGTATTTTCTTACAAACTTTGTATATTGTAGATATGTTTCTCTTAACCTTTTTTAAGAACACTATATTCTGTATGAATTTTCTCGGTGAATAAATCTGAATCTGTATCGAACTGAAAGCAGACTATGTAGAGAAATACAGGTGTCTTTTTTCCTCCAAAATGTTTGCGCCTTGATTTTTAGGTCGAGTGCTTCTGGAACAGCCTTCCTACGTTTATGCTCGACTTGTTACAATGAAGGATTTGCCCAGAGTGAGGTGAACAGTCATCTTAATGGGAATCATCCCCCGCCGTGCTCAGGGTGCACCTCTCGCTGAGATGCCCAACTCTGCACAGTCATTACACCTGTGCTGACTCACCTCTACACTATTTCGATATTCATGAAAAATGTGTTTCAAACGGCAGGTCGCCTTTCGTGATGTGTCGCTGCATCCCCATTAGCCATCTCAAGGGATGGGAAAAACTCACATTTACACAAGCAAATGTAATCCTTCCTTCTGCTCCACATAATCTGGGAAACTCTTCATCCTATCTGTTATAATACGCTATTTTTTTTTTTATTCAGTTGTGCTACAACAGAGCAAAGCTCCAATTACAGTAGCTACATTTAATTTATTCACACAAGCTTGACTAAATGCAAAACAAGAATATAAGAAGCAATACAAAGAAACTAAAAATAAACTATACATGTATTAAACTATTATTGAAGACAAGACATCGCAAATTGTATACTGACCAAGTGAATAAGTGATACAACAGAGTAAATAATAATTAAACAAATTTGAATATAATAGAAAGAGAATACAATAAAGTATTAAGAAACTAAGACTAAAAATGAAACATATATTAAACTACTATATAAGACTAGAAATTGCAAATGGTATATTGATTCTGCAGATAACAATAAGTGATACAACTGAAAATCACATGCAAATAATTCCCATATTTAATTGTTTTTTAAACTGCTTGTAAGGTAAGCTAAAATCCAGCTCTATTTTAGTTGAACATTTATTGTATTTCGCGCGCAACCTAAGAACGGGAGAATTTTTATGGGATGACGTTTTCGGAGTCCTAAATTGAAACAGCTGATGATTTCTAAAATTAGTAGTACTGATATTAAAATATATTCTGTCAAGGAATTCTTCAGTGGATACCAGGCCATTTATGAGTTTATACAGAAATAATTGTTCAGCGATTACTCTACGATCAGAAAGTGAGACTATGTTGAATTCGTTAAGCAGTTGACTATACGGTAAGTTCTCATTATAAATAAAAACACCATGAGTTTTGTAATATAAGTATCTGAGGAACTTTTTTTGGATCTTCTCTATTTGATTGTTGACATTTATAGATTGGTGACCATACAATTGAGGCATATTCTAAATTACTACGAACAAGACTTTTGTATAGAATTAGCATAACTTGAGTGTCTTTTCAGTCCCTACAGGTCCTGAATACAAAACCAAGTTTCTTAAAGGAATCATTGGCTATATTTATAATGTGTTGATTAAAAGACAAATTCTGGGGCATTTACTAATCAGTAAATCCACAAACTAATGGTTCGTTCAAGCATCTCAGACCATTTTGGTTAAGTCGAGCCTCTCAAGCCAAAAGTATCGCTGTTTCAGAAACAACAGCACTTTTACTTTCTCTACCATTTAACTACGATAAGTACACGAAATATTGCATTTCACCCAAATATTCAATGCCAAGGTTTGAATTACAGAAATCTGCTGTGTTGCGGTCACATGACTTTCTCTACACTTAAACTATTCTTACAAGCACTTATTTATCTTCATGTTAATCGAGATAAACATTTGCAAAAACTACCTTATTACTGACGTTCTTGTAGGTACAATGGGAATAGGAAAATACAATAGGCTTAAGCTTTCAAAATTAAAATTATTTTGTTTAACGACGCTGTCAATTGCTAGGATCACATCAGCGTCACCGGTGTTCCGGAATTTTGTCCTTCAGGAGTTCTTTTACATGCCAGTAAATCTACTGACAATAGGTTTAAGCGATAGTAAAATCTATGTGATGGCTTTGACATTCTATTCCGTTTCCATGTCCAGGACATAAAAAAGGGAAAAAATCTCATGTGTTGCACTCATATGACTTTCTCTACTCTTGTACTAACCATTCTTAAAAACTCTTATTCCTATATCTTCTTCATGTTAGTTGGGATAAACATTTGTACATAATTATCTTATTGCTTATTTCCTTGTAGGTGCAAGGGGAATATTACAATACAGTAGGCTTTGAGCGATAGTAAAATCTTTTAAAGCTTTGAGATTCCATTCTTTGCACGGTTAACATATAAAAAATTAACAACGATGTTCCATTTCAAGAAAGTTTTAAGTTTTCCGAAACTCACACACATAACAAGGAATATCTCCGAAATGGTTAACCCTACAAGAAAATTTATTCAGACATAAATTGTATATTTTGGCAAGATCTACATTTTTGTATAGTAAGATTTGGTCTATCTCTAACGGTTTACCAGTTATGCAAAAGTCGTCCAGGGTAAATACGACTACAAGGGCTATAGCCAGAAAATTCAAACTAAACATTTCATTTGTCATAAAAATATCTCAAACATATGACATTTTAATTAAAATCGTTAGAGTCATTTTCAAGAAAATCAAAATTTTCGAAAAATTTTCCATGTAAAGGGTAGTTTAGGGTGGGGCTATTTTCTTCAAAATCTTCGTGTCGCATCCTTAAAAGACATTAAACTTAAATACCAACTTTGGTTTTTAACCGACTTTTCGTTTTTAAGTTATGCTGTCCACATACACACATAATGACCTTTTTCTAAAAAAATTTTTTTTTTCTTTTTGGATTCAGGGGATCTAAAAACATATATTTCTGGTGAAATATCGACATCGAATTTTTGGGTGGAATGCAATACTTCCTCTACTTACCAGTAGAGAAAGTAAAACATAACGAATGATTTTCCATTTGAGGAAAGTGCTGAAAATTTTAAACAAATAACAATGAATATCTCGGAAATGGTCAACTGCACAGAAAAGATATTCAGAATAGTGTGTGCCTTAACGAGAACGACAATTTTACTTATCACTCCACAAAGTTTGTTTCACACATCCTGAATGAACCTTTAAAAATTATAAGTACAACTTACATATTCTGGCTTGAGCTTTTTGTCGCCTCCTCGGAGCACTGTGCGTTCCAGCTTTTCCAGGTTTGTCATGAGATACTCTTCATCCTTGAGTCGAAGTTCCTCACTGATGATGTCCAGGTCTCTCACCGGGTTCACTTCTCCCTCAATATGCGTCACATCCTCGTCTTCAAACGCTCCTAAAACAATGACATTCTTACTTACCCCTATACGATTGAAAACTGCATTCTTATGCCAGTTAACATAGAACTGGCGTTGTCATCAGCTATAAAATATTAACAAAATAATAAGGTGTGTAAATTGTGGAAGTGTTGATTCATTTGAGAAGCAGGTAAGTACAACATGACTCAACTTAGAAGTAAAAACTAACAATTCTAAAAAGCAGCGTGGCTTAATTGGGAGTATTTCGTCCAGAAATATGAAGGTCCATGGTAGTTTGATTAATTCGTTTAAAACTAGACCTATACAAGCATTTTTGGGTATAAGTGAGCAGACTTTAAAGGTGATTTCTTGACGTTAAGCTGAAACACAAGTTCCTATACCATTTCTCTCTATAGTGCATGGTTCCATAAATACAAATCTGATGTGGTGCACTCACCTGACTTTCACTACTCTTGTACTAACCATTCTTACAAACTCTTATTCCTACATCTTCTTCGTGTTAGTTGAGATAAACATTTGCAGAAATTATCGTATTTCCTTGTAGGTGTAAGGGGAATATGGGAATACAGTAGGCTTTGAGCGATAATCAAATATTTTAAAGCTTTCAAATTCCCTTTTCTTTGCACGGCTTAGATATAAAAAATTAATCACGATCTTACATTTGACGACAGTTTTCCAAAAATCACACAAATAAGGAATATCACCGAAGTGGTTCACTCTACAAAATATTATTAAGACATAAATTGTGTGTTTTGATGAAATCTACATTTACAGTAAGATTTGGTTTATCTGTTACGGTTTGCCAGTTATGCAAAAGTCATCAAGAATAAACTAAAGCCAGAAAATTCAAAATATACACTTCGTTTGCCATAAAAATGTCTAAAACATATGGCACAATCAAAATCGTTAGCCATTCTCGAGAAAATCAAAATTTTCAAAACATTTTCCACCTGAAGGGTAGTTTAGGGCTTGGTGTCGCATCCTTAAAATATGTTAACTTAAATACCAACTTTGGTTTTAAACGAATTTTTGTTAATTAAGGAAATTGAAGCTATTAACAGTGAAGCAACAAGATTCTAAAGTAATAACAAAGCAGTAACTAAAAACTTCGCTTATCTTAGTAGTATTGCAAGTTCTTGGTGCAAAAGCTGACTAAAGTTTAGACTTGATCTATAATTGCTCAGAAATAAGTTGCAGCATTTAATTGATGTGCTCTGTACGTCTTCCAACGAATGGTATGTTTACAAGACGAAGAGCCAGTTCATCTCAATCGGGTGGTACTAATTTCTTGAATGATAAATTTCTGCATAGATGTATTGGTGGAGGGGGATTCATTGCATGGCCTACTCGATCTCCTGATTTGGGGACATTTAAAGCCGCCTCGTTTATGTGACTTCAGGGTAGGATATTCACACTCTGAGAGAGCGTATTCCACGCTGGATTTGACCAAACACGAAACACTCCCAGCTTTTGCAACACAATACGCTATGGCACAGAATGCATCGAAGCAGGAGGGAGCCACTTCGAGCAATTTTGTAACCTTCAATTTAGTCTTGTCACTCAGCAATAAATAATTTTCAGACTCACGTTCATATGATATTTTTTACTGTTTTCCTGTTTGGATTAGCATTTAAAGGGCGGCTCTCTTTGACACGTGCGTTGCCATCCCGGCTCTTTGAGGTTTGATTCTTTGGTTCATAGTCATGTGTAATTAACTCGGTGATAATCAGCTCAAACTTGGTCACGTAGAGCCATGGGCACCTGGACCTCGTCGCACAAGGTAACCCAAGTTGTTAGACGCAGCTCTATGTAAATTCTCTAATAGGTACTGTAGCGTAGAGTAGACCTCACATAATTTAACTAGTTCTGGAAGCAGAGTTTGGGTAATTGTTGCACCGTCACTAACCATCCCCTCTGAGCCTTAAAGTGCTTCCCAATTAAAGAACATACAGTACCATACTGTATGAAATGCCAATGCATTGAAGTAAGCAGTATGATTTATTCGTTTACCACGTAAAACACATTTGAACATGACACAGCTTATAAAAATATCAAGTAGAATATACCATATATTAAATTCACTAAATCCAATATTCTCTTGATGGTGTAAACTGAAAGCATTATTACTTGTATTTGTTGTGGCAAAACCTGTTATCAGCCTTGAGTAATTTATTTTATGTAAACGCTTTACACTCCCATGATTTGCATTATTATTGAACCTGTTAAGTACGAGTATATGCTTTACAAAGTCATGACTGCACCTGAAGTGAGAGATGGACCTTAACTAAGAAGCAACAGAGTAAAATACAGGGTTCAGAAATGAAATTCTCAAGAAGTGTGGAGGGATGAGCAAAGACAATAACAAAATTCTGAAAGTATAAGAGAAGAGTTAGGAATTTTTAATATAAATAACAAGTTAAAGATTTCAAGCAAAAGTGGAAGGAACATGTTCAAAGAGTGCCAGAGATCAGACTTCCTAAACAAATAATGCAATATCATCCTAAAGGTAGCAGACCGGTGGGCAGACCCAGGAAACGATGTCTGGAGGACTTTAAAGGCGAAACAGGCACTTGATTGCCTATGCCATGAAGTGAAAAGGAAGAAAAACAAGACTTTTTACCCACGTGGGAAGTAGAAAAACTTAAAGCCATTCTATTAATCAACAATGCGATGAGCTAACACCAAAATTAATTTCTCAGAAGTAAAGCAATAGTTTTATTTATTTATTGAAGGTCACTACTTACTGTACGTTATTGTATTATTACAGGAAATAATGCAAAACCTGACGTTAGGAAACGAATGCCGGTATTACAAACTTCCTCAGGCATGTTGTCAACAACGGCTCGTTGGCTCAGGGCGTGAAAATTAATATTACTAAGTTAAGTTACGCTAATAAATAATATTCATGAATGACCCAAATTTCAGAGATTAGGAAGAAAATCTTGGTAGATTTGTATTACAAAAATAAATACATAAATAAAATAAAACACAAAATAAAAAAAATAAAAAATCTGATGTGTTGCACTCATATGACTTTCTCTACACTTGTACTAACCATTCTAACAAACTCTTATTCTTATATCTCCATGTTAGTTGAGATAAACATTCGTACAAATTATCTTATTGCTTATTTCCTTGTAGGTGCAAGGGGAATATTAGAATACAGTAGGCTTTGTGCGACAGTAAAATCTTTTTAAGCTTTGAGATTCCGTTCTCTTTGCACGATTAACATTTAAAAAAATGAACAACGTTGTTGCATTTCGCTAAAGCTCTAAGTTTTCCGAAACACACACATAACAAGGAATATCTCGGAAATGGTTCACTCTACAAGAAAATTTATTGAGACATAAATTGTGTATTTTAGCAAGATCTACATTTTTTGTACAGTATGATTTGGTCTATCTCTAACGGTTTACCAGTTATGCAAAACTCGTCCAGAGTAAATACGACTACAGGGGCTATAACCAGAAAATTCAAGATATACATTTCATTTGTCACAAAAAATATCTCAAACATATAACATTTTAATGAAAATCGTCAGAGCCATTTTCAAGAAAATCAAAATCTTCATGTCGCATCCTTAAATAACATTAAACTTAAATACCAACTTTGGTTTTTAACCGACTTTTCGTTTTTGAGTTATGCTGTCCACAGACTGACACACAGACCTTTTTCCAAAAATGCTTTTTTTGGATTCAGGGGTCTCAAAACATATATTTCCGGTGAAATCTGGACATCAAATTTTTGGGTGGAATACAATAAAATGAAATTAGCTATAATAGACCCTTAAGCCACGAAAAGGCAAACAATATCAAAGCAAACAATTGTAAGCACTAAAAACGTTTTATATTTTATTCTAGTAAGCAAGATACATATTTAGATTTGGAAACAAAGGAACAAAATGGAAAATCAGAGCCCTACTGATGTGATGACCGACTGTCATTTGAAGCACCAGCCCATGTTTGACAAAGACATCGTCACGGTATAATACGTGGTACCATTGGTAAAAGTGGTAGCAGTGGTGAAACTGGTAAGATTGCTAAAATCGGTAGGATTGGCTACGTGAATGTTCTTAAAGAATATGAGAACTTCTTGTTTTGAAATATCATATTAATTTCGTTATGCAAAATATATTATAGCTTTACATACATACACTCCAAGAGAAAAATTACAAGAGTAACATCGACACTTTTAGAAAATAAAACAAGGATTACTTTTTAAAAATGTAAATTTCAAAATATTCTCGCATAGCATCAATACATTTTTCCATTCGATGAAGCCATGCTTAAAGCAACGATACCACTTCTGAAACCTGGTTTTTATCATGTTCCACTACTTCATCTGATGTCGAAAAAATGATTCCAACCATTTTATCAAAAGCAAACACAAGGTGCTAGGCCAGGGCTGTATTATGGAGGATCTATGATGCTGACGTTTGGACATCCAGATACCCAGTTGTTAGTCTTGCTGTATGCGATGATAGCTGTCATGTAACACTAGTTTTCCTTTTGGGCGTTCTACATGAACTTTAAAAATTTGCAGTAAAGAGATATTTGTGTACCAATCCTCAATAACGATGTGTATCTTCCAATTCATAGTAGCAATATTCTAGGGAAAAACAAAACAAAGAAAACCTAGCAATCATCTTCTTGAGAACACTGCAAAATTCGTCGGAATTTTGTAGGCTTAAGTTCTGCTCGAAAGACTGATCCAATTAACTCTTTCTTTCAGGATCACAACAATAAATCTAAGTTTTGTAACCAACAAAAATATCGCAAACCAAATATGAAGTACCGTCTTGGAACTTCTCTAGTTTTCTGCACCAATCAAATGCTTGTTTTTGATCGGGAGTCAGTTTATGTGGAATCCACCGACAACAAAGTTTTCTCGCGTCTGTTGACGTGAAATGTTTTGGATTTGACCCAAACCAATACCCTATGTCGCCCGTAAATTCATCACATGTTCGTCGATCTTGTTTAAGCATTATTCGAACAGCGGCAATATTTTCATCAGTAGCAGCAGTTCTTGGGCGTCCTTCACGTAATTCTTCGCCAAATACATTTCTAAGCCGATCTACACATTGTTTACGCGTCAATGACGATTAAACATCGTAAAAATCATAGCCTAGAAATCTTCTCTCCTAAAGTTCATTTTTGGATGAACACAAAGTCTTTCAATGATGGCAATTAACGGACTATGAGCAAATCGAACAAATTCACCGGAACCAACTCGCAAAACATTTGAAAGTAGCTGTCAAATACAAACACATTTCAGTTCTTTTGAGAAACATGGTATTCTAAAACTGCTTAGTTTCGCCCTCCTACTTGGTAACACTGAAGTTTTTTTTTTTTTTTTTTTTTTTTTTTTTTTTTTTTTTTTTTTTTTTTTTTTTTTCCCTTATGCTTGAAAACAGTGAAGTGTTTGGACTTTGTTTTCAACACAATTAACTCATGGAAAGCGTTCAGCCTGAGCCGAGTTTGAGACTAGAAACCCTACATGGAGGCAGGCTACTGAGCTGTTGTGTCCACGGAAACGACATTTTCCTTAACTAATGAACAAACATGACAGCTAATTACTGCTAGGAGCACGCGCGGATATGTACAAGTGGCGGAATGGCCATCATAGACTGCCGATATGAACATGATACAAACTTGATAGAATCTGGCTGAAAAAGTCCATGTCGAAATGAATGAAAAATTTAATTCCATGTAGATATGCTGGCATAGCAGGGCATGCTGAGTCGAAGATCGGTGGTTCAAATCCCATCATGACCTTGACTTTCTCGATCTGATTCTGTATTTCTAACTTTAGCCTATATATGTCACGTGTGAAAGAATTATAGCTGATTGAACTACAAATGGTTAACTATTGATAACGTTTCCCGTCACTTTTGATACCCTCTCTAGTACCTCGATCTTCGACGAATCTGCTGCCGGCTGCTACAGTTGTGAACCAAGGGATCTTTCTCTCAGGTATGCGTGCGTGGATGTCAGAATTGACAACGCAAATGAAGAATATTCCAGAACTCCTGGAGCTGACGCAGGATGCAAAGGGGATCATAGGGCGTTCTCTTGTGAAGAAGTCGCGACAGTACACTTTGACGAATACGTGGGGGAAAAGAAACTAATGGAGAAACTGCAATTATGTATGACATGTAAGTTGAAAACACAGCAAAACACACAATTGAACCTGTTTTTTATTTACAGAATTTTATTTTAAATTATTCCTTCGGTTTAATTCTATGCGATTATATTTTTACTTTCTCTACTGGTAAGTAGGGGAAGTATTGTATTCCACCCAAAATTTCGATGTCGAGATTTCACCGGAAATATATGTTTTGAGACCCCCTGAAAAAAAAAAAAAAAACATTTTTACAAAAAGGTTCGCGCGCGCGCGTGTGTGTGTGTGTGTCTCAGCCTGTGGACAGCACAACTCAAAAACGAAAAGTAGCTGAAAGACCAAAGTTGGTATTCACGTTTAATGTCTTTCAAGGATGCGACACGAAGATTTTGAAGAAAATAGCTCCACCCTAAACTACCCTTTACATGGAAAATTTTTCGAAAATTTTTATTTTTTTGAAAATGGCTCTAACAATTTTGATTAAAATGTCATATGTTTAAGATATTTTTATACCAAATGAAATGTATATCTTGAATTTTCTGGCTATAGCCCCTGTAGTCGTATTTACTCTGGACGACTTTTGCATAACTGGTAAACCGTTAGAGATAGACCAAATTATACTCTACAAAAAATGTAGATCTTGCTAAAATACACAATTTATATCTAGATAAATTTTCTTGTAGGGTGAACTATTTCGGAGATATTCCTTGTTATGTGTGTGAGTTTCGGAAAACTTAGAACTTCCATGAAATGGAACATCGTTGTTCATTTTTTTTATATGTTAAGTGCGCAAAGAGAACGGAATCTCAAAGCTTTAAAAGATTTGACTGTCGTTGTACTTTGTTTTACTAAAATGTGTACAACCCTTTGTAAGACGGAAACCGGTGAAAACGGAAAAATATTAACGGAACGATCGCGTTGCGTTTTAGGCAGGTTTTACTGCATATGAAGAATCGTATCAGAAGTAACTCCAAATTCCCCTGCTCATTCAGTAGGTATACGTATATCCAACAGCGGTGTTCTTCTGGCAGTGCTCTTTTGCTGATTGTGGTCTACCACCTTCACTTTTTTGATGAACATCTTCCCTACCTCTACGAAACGCAAGCGCACACCTAGCCACAGTACACGATCAAGTCTCCTTACCACAAGCTTCCAGTAATACTGAATGGCATTGTCGACCTTTGTCTCTTGCAATCTGAATCTTAATGAAGCAGCTTTGTTCGTGTTTACTAAGCATTTTAGAGCACTAAGCTAATAGTCAACAAATTAAAGTCACTACTGGTCGCTAGTAAATTGGTGCAGCTTACAATATACGAATATGTTTTCAAGATGAATTACAGGGCAGAATATTTGTTTCCCTTAAATGATTTTTAAATGATAGCGAGCGTTCATCAACAAAAGTAACTACTTATGGAGACGAACATAGAACATAGGCAAATTTACCATTTGGCAAGTTGCATAAACTAACTGTTCCATCCACCATGTTTTTCACACCATGAAAGAGAGTTTAAGAAAACAGAAATACACGGTATTAGGGTTATAAGTGCAGATATTTGTTCTGGTAATAGAGGACAGTTAACAATATTACATCAATATTTGCTTCATTTGCTTCTAATTTTACTTATTAAGAATAGAACGTTTTCAGGCTGGTTAGTAACCTCAAATAGGCGTGCCACAGAAAGCATGACGCAGAGTGGGCGGAACGAATGATGTAACCATTACTGTACCGGTACTGCGTTCGAATGCCTTCTCCAAGGCCAATGACCTTGCATTATCTAGTCCAGTAAGTCACGTATTGAGGTGTGAAGCAAAACGAATAGTCTATCTCACAGGCGTTGTTCGTTTCATGGCGCAGTTACGACCATGCAAGAAACATAAGGTAGTAAATTATGAGATTGGTTTGTGGGAAAACTGTAAGACAAAACGATATCTGCACTTATACTTCTAAAATTGTGTGTAATATTTATTATTAGTTCAAAACTTAGGGAAGGACTCGTTACTGAAGTGAACTACAATGAGATTTTTCATATGGTCTGAATTGCTACTAAGCGACTGTAATAAATGGATAAATAAGTAAACAAAAAGTCTACTTTTAATCGTGACGTCACTTATAGTATGAGCTGCCGGGCATAGGGACGGACGCATGGAATGGACAAGGAAGAATATATGCATGAACGGGAGGATAGAGGGTGGGGTGGGATATGTTTATAATGTTGAACGTCCGCTCTTACCTACTTTACGACACCACAGGCGGTTGTGTTGACATAACTGAGGTTTATTTATGGACACTCATTAACTGCTATGGTTCTCAGCGTCCCATTCTATATAGGGGTTGACAAACCGCTTACTTTTGCTCAGAGATCTCAGACTTGAGGTTCGTTTAGTGTCGTAAATCTACAAGAGACCATCCGCTTTACTTCCCTTCCGAAGGTAGCCATACTAAGGATTTTTACGCCCCGAAAAATCCCTCGTCCTCCACGGAGTTTAAACCCGCGAACTCGGGAACCAGAGGCCAACATGTTACCCCAAGACGATAGTTAACACTGATAATATAAAATGAAATGATAACTGGGAAAGGAAATTTGGGAAGCAAAGGTTACAGACCTATGTTTAGGGTGCGTTCCCGGCATTTGCCAGTTATGGTGCTAGGTGAACACTTGGAAAAACCCTCAGTTAAGGACAGGACTGGAGAGATCTGAACTGTACACGAGTCTGTGCCTTGGCGACTACGGCTCTCGTGTCGGTCAGTATGGAAGAAGGATGTATATGGATTACTTGTTACTTCCTGCATAGAAATACTGTTTCACAGACTGTCTCCATGTAAGTCTACTCGAAATGTTTCCGAAGCAACATTCCATGCAACACCTAGAAAAAGGTTCATCACTTGTGTAAATACATTTCGATGCTGTTGGGACTTTGGAGACCTGCAAGGACAAAGGACCAGTGCAGCTCTGGAAGCGCATGAGGCGGCCACACAAGACGTGAGTCGAATGCCACAAAAAATTAATGAAACATAAAACAACGCAAAGTCCTTCGCTTGCAGGTACCTCGAACAAACACTTCTAAGGGCTTTACTTAAGTGAGCTTGCAAGGTGTCTATGAAATGCATGAGGTTATAGTTCAAGAACGTTTCAATGCAAAAAATGCTACAGTGCAACACCCCTGCTTTCCAGAACTTCAATTAAACTTATCTGAATGCTTTAGGAGAACTAAGATTTTTTTTAAGTTAGGAGACCTTCAACCTTGTAGGCCATATTCGACCATAAGCGAAATGGGGGAGATGATGCCCAAATGAGACCGGGGTCCACAGAGCTAAGTTACTCGACATTTCATTGCTTTGGAAAGACACAGTTCTGTTCTGAGAAACTAGGCCTTAAAGTTATAGACTCCAATAACTATAACAGTTCGTTACATATTGTGCACAAATTCAGCATTTATGATACAATCTGTATCAGCAGTTCAGCATTTTATGATCATGCAGTCCAGTTAATTTAAACCGTGTAAGTTATGGGTAGTGATACTTTGCAGTTGGAACCTTGTTATCCTAGATCAGCTAAACTGTTTGCAATACAAGGTTCTAACTGCAGTTTTCAACAAGTTATAAAAATGAATTAAATTGCTCGTTCATTATAAACCAAAATGCAGCTTTATTAGTTTATTTGTAATATGAAATAATATATATATATATATATATATATATATATATAATTGTATATTAATATGTTTTCATACAACAATTTCTGGAATTAACTAAGAACAACGATGCTTGCAATAAATAAATGTGAAAGAAAAAATCTGATGTGTTGCACTCACATGACATTCTCTACTCTTGTACTAACCATTCTTACAAACTCTTATTCCTATATCTTCTTCATGTTAGTTAAGATAAACATTTGTACAAATTATCTTATTGCTTATTTCCTTGTAGGTACAAGGGGAATATTAGAATACAGTAGGCTTTGTGCGATAGTCAAATGTTTTAAAAAGCTTTGAGATTCCGTTCTCTTTGCACGCTTAACATATAAACAATGAACAATGATGTTCCATTTCACCAAAGTTTTAAGTTTTTCGAAACTGATACAAATAACAAGGAATGTCTCCAAAAAGTTCACTCTACCAAAAAAAAAAAAAAAAAAAAAAAAAAAAAAAAAAAAAAAAAAAAAACAGACATAAATTGTGTGTTTTAGAGAGATCTACATTTTTTGTACAGAAAGATTTTGTCTATCTCTTACAGTTTACGAGTTATTCAGAAGTCATCCAGAGTAAACAAGACTACATAGGCTATAGCCAGAAAATTTAAAATATATATTTCATTTGTCATAAAAATATCTCAAACATGTAATTTTAATTAAAATCGTTAGAGCCGTTTTTGAGAAAATCAAAGATTCGAAAAAAATTTCATGTAAAGGGTAGTTTAGGATGGAGCAATTTTCGTCAAAATTTACGTGTTGCACCCTTAAAAGACATTAAACTTAAATACCAAATTTGGTTTTTAACCGAGTTTTCGTTTTTGAGGTATGTTATCCACAGGCTGAATGACACACACAACACGGAGCTTTTTCTAAATATGCTTTTTTTGGATTCAGGAGGTCTCAAAATATATATTTCCGGTAAGCTCTCGACATCGAATTTTTGGGTGGAATAAAATACTTCCTCTACTTACTGTACGTAGCAGTAAAAATGGAAGGAACTTTTGGAACAAATGGAAGGATTAAGGATTACAAAGATGGTCTCACAATCTATAAGCCTAAGGAAATGGGGACATAGGATCGATCGCCAATTAAAATGTGGAATTGAGACCAGAACAGGTCGACAGGCCTAATCTGAGAAAGGTAGAAGAAGATTCAACCTCCTGCACCGGGTTTGAACCCCCGACTTTGGGAGCCAGAGACTAGCATGTTAGTTAGACCACAAAGGACCACTTAGAAGTACACAATCGTAGTTCACAGCCGTCGGAGTGTTGGACGGTTCATCAAATGAACACCTGTCCTCGACATCTGTCGATAACTCCTGGTAAACTTGGTGAAATTGCCTCCGCAGCACCAGCAGAACAATGAGGCTTCCTGTTCAATATGTAACCATATCATTATTTGCGTTCGGGCAAGCAGGCAAATTAATTGAAACAAATTAAATTAGTCGATAATTGTCAAGGAAGCGGAGGTGTGTGTTGATGAAAAAGTCATCGACTGGAAAATGAAAATTTCCTGGCGGGCGTTTCCTTCCTGAGGATGCCACTTCCTCGACCTTCATCTTATTCTGACTGATCTCGATATAGCGTATACCTACGTATGTCGAGAAAGCCATTGACTTTTCGAAAGCTAAACATTTTTATCTTCTGCAAGTACTTGCCTATCATTCAAATTTTGTGCCATCAAGGATATCCAGTTCTTTAATAAACGCATTTAATTCAAAGAAATTAAATACAGACTGTCTCTGTGGCCTGGTAGTTAACATGCTACCTCCCAAATCCAGTGGTCCCGGATTCAATTCCTGGCTCGAGTGAGTGAGTGTTATTTAAGGGCCCGTCGACAGCTAGGTCATTAGGGCCCTAAGTCCAAAGAATAAATCAAGCCAACAATAAAACCTCACCCTAAAAAGCTAAAAGGTGAAAGTTAAAATAACTAAAAAAGTTAAAATGTCTAAAACCGAGAGCAAAAACAATTAAAAGTTAAACAACTGGTAAAAACGTAAATTTCTAAAACCTAAAACTGATAAAATCTTTAAAAGGTAAAAAATAGAATAACATCCAAAGTAAAAACAACTAAAAGTCAGTATCCGCTAAGATAAAAACACCTTACACTTGCTTGCAAAAATCAATCTTGGCAACAAACCGCAGTGTTGTATTGACAGCTACTGTGTCGTTGCCTAAAACAGAGCACAGTGTAAGGCCCAGGCCAAGGCACTGACGCTCACGACCGTATTGCGGTCCTGGCTGGAGGATGGGAATTTTTCTTAAACCAGGACTATTCTCCATCTTCCCAAGAGTCTGGAAGTATGGTGAATGTCTGTGTGAATTTAATGTTTATAAAGAAATCGCGAATCTCATTTTTATAAAGAAAGCCCAACGTAATAAACCCCAAACTTACACAAATACTGAACGAGTGAACATCACTTGCAAAGGAAAAGTCGTCAATATGACCTTAGATATTAAAGGCGGAATAACAATGGAGCATTTCCTTTTTCGCTTTCTCTACCACGTGCATGGTAGAGGAAGTATTGCATTCCATTCAAAAATACGATACCGAGATTTCACCAGAAATGCCTGTTTTTAAAATGTAATCCATATCTTCAATTTTCTGAATGTTCTCAGAAGGCTTCTTCATACTGGATGACCTTTGCATAATTGGTAAACCGTAGGAGATAGACAAAAATCTTATTCAACAAAAGTTGTAGAGCTCGTTATATCACACAATTTATATCAAACACTATCTTTTGTGGAGTTAATCGTTTATGAGATATTTCTTGATGTTGATTTGCATTTTCAAATACCTTAACACTTCTGAAATAAGAAGTCGTTATTCCCTTCCTGCCCATGCAAAGAGGGTGGAATTTCAAAGCCATCACATAACAACCAGCTCTTAAAATACTTGACTATTTAAGCCTACTGCATTCTCCTATTGTACTTATAAGAAAATATGTAATAAAAGCATTACTATAAATGTCTATCTTGATTTACATGAAGTAGATGGAAGAATCAGGGCTTGAAGGAATAGTTTGCACAAGAGATAGTCATATAAGTGCAACACATTTTTTAAGATTTTTTATGTTTTTTGGTGGCGGTGTTGTTTATTAAACAAATTATTAATAATTGCGCGGTCACTTTAACAAGTAGGGCAGTTATTTGACTTGCCGGTTCGTTACTAGAAACAAAAAACAAAGGAACCTCACTGCGTCAATTTTTTCTGCAGGTGGTGGTCCGCTATTATCTCAGCAGCTACCGGACAGGTAACACGTGTGTCTTTATAATTTCAAAGCAAGCACCTCAAAGTTTTTGTTTGCCTGCAACCTCACTCCCAATTAGATTGATAAAAGCAGACTCTCGCAATTGTATGCACAATACAATCTCACTGGCTTCTTGGTCCATAATCAGTTTAAAATCACCCACATAACAGTTCTCTATTATGCAATAAGCCTGTAACGGCCACTTCCTTAGACTTCTAGTAGGTAGAAGGTGCAATTTTTAAGTATAGGTACTAGCAGCAAAATTACTATGAAGCTATATACGATGGGAGTTCTAGAAATCCTTCACCTGGCCAAGAATTTAGAAAGCAATGTTCCCAAATACAAATCAAGTTTGTTTATATTTGACAGCTACTTTTAGTGTTTAGCCAGTTCATTGCCATGTAGTTTATTCGATTTGGTCCAATATTTTGTTAATTATCACCATTCAAATATTTTGTGCTCGCCCAAAAATGAATTTGACCAGAGAACATTTCCAGACTATGATTTCTCAGAGCCTTAAATTGTCATTAACACCTAAACAATTGAAGATCAACTTAGAAATGCATTTGGTGGAGAAGACGTGTAAGGCAACAATATATAATTGGGACAACAAACTTTAAAGAGATCGGTTATGAATTTCGCGGACGCCCAAGAACTGCTGTTACTGATGAAAAATATGCCGGCATTCGAGCAATACTTAAAGAAGATCGATGCATTTATTCGGGCTACATAGGGCATTGGTATGAGTCAAATCCACAACATTTTACATCAACAGTTAGACGTGAGAAAACTTGGCTGTCGACGGATTCCACATAAACTCACTCCCGATCAAACACAACGCATTGACTGGTGCAGGAAAACCATGGAAAATTCCATAGCGCCACTTCAGATTTGATTTGGAATATTGTTACTGGTGTTGAATCTTGGATTTATTGTTATGTTCCTGAAAAGAAAAGTCAACTGGCTCAACGCTCTTTCGAACTGAATCTAAGATTACAAGAGTCCGATGAATTCGCAGTACTGGTTACAAGATAGTTGCTGTTTTTTTTCCCTTCCCTAAAATGGGACACATGCGTGACCAATCATCTACAGCAGCTCACATGACCTTTATGTCCTAATTCTACACTGTTCACTTCAAATCACGTTTTAGGGCCTCCAGATTTCTGTGACTCCTCGACCGACTGATGCGCGTCCACGCAAACACGGCCCTAGGCCGCACACACGCTACCTTAGAGGCCTGCACCCCAGGGAACAGGTCAGGAGCTGCACCCTCCCCCGCCCAGGATAACCGCGGAGTGTACATAGTGTATATATAGTGTATATAGTTAACGTGTGTATATAGTCCTTTGTTATAATGCTGGGACGCATAGTTACGTGTGTCCAGCAAACATGTGCGAGCGGGACGCTCACTTGAAGTGCCCAGTGTGCGTGCGTGTATGTATGTGTGTGTGCGTGCATGAGGGCATATCACATGATATGCCAGAGTGAATGAGAGAATGCATGTGTGTAAAAAAATATGTATATAGCAAGAAAAAAGCGAAAAAAGACAAAAACAAAATATAAACACATACCCAAGAACTATACACAAGAGAACTGTTCTCGGTGGCCCAAAAGAGGGTCACTGTATGGGTTTTCTTAAAACCCAATGTATATTTGTTGTAAATATCAAAAAAATTGTAATCCAATGGTAAATTAAGTCTGTACGCTGGGCCCCATGTACCAGCACCAGACAAAATTCTTTTAATAAAATAATCTGAATCTGAATCTGACTCCTCGAGCAAGGTCTACTCTCGATGAAGTCTCTAGTGGTTCAGATCTGGACTTCCCTATGGCCAATTGATGAGCTGTAAACTAGGGAACATTGTCCATAAGTCATTGTTGCAGGTGTTTACCCTTATGAGCTGGCGCAGTCTTATGATATATTACATTGGTTTTTCAACTAGACTCTACACCAGCTCACAAGGCTAAACACGTGCAACGTTGGTCATTGGGTCGAGATCTGAATCCACTGAATTACCAACTATGGGACATCATTGAGAGTAAAGCTTGCTCAACACGACACAAATATGAACGACCTAAAAGGAGATTTGAAGGGAACAGTACAAAATGTGGACATAAATGTTATACGTGCTGCTCTACTGATTGTCCGTGTAGTTTGAAAGCCTGTGTAGCCTCGAAAAGGACAGCTAATATTACAGTTAATAAATAGTATGAAAATATTTTGGATAGTGTTTTCTTTGTGTGTTACCCAGGTTTATAGTTGTGATAGAACTTAACATCGCTACGTAGATATATTGCAAGAGGTATATCGAAAGCAACAAGCAGTAAAGTGCTTTAAAAAAAAAAAAAAACATTTAGTCACCTCAAACTCGAAACTGCAATCCCCCTGACCTATGGGATCATCCAAACCGTGCAGTTCAAGCGCGCATTACAAGCAACACTTATCTGTGTGATATTACAAGAACGATGACATAAAATCAATGCAGATATTCTAGATAACATGATAAACAGAATGTCTAATCAAATTGCGTAAGCTTTCGCGGCCGGTGTCATAAAATACAAAATTATTATTCGGGCTTTGTGGGCCGTGGCCTAGTGGAAAATCTCCTTCCAGTGGTTTCATTCGAAACTGCGTCGAACATCCTCAGTGCTGTGACCGTAGAACTCTGCTACTCTCGGCGACGAACGATACGGAGCAGTTTGGTTTCACATAGGCTCATACATGCTAAGCGTATAAAACCTGTGAAAGCAAATGGCTCCGTATCAGCCGAGAGTAGCAGAATACTGCGGGCATACCACTGAGGATGTTCGACGCAGCTTCGAACGAAACGTCTGGAAGTAGATTTTCCACTAGACCACGGCCCACAAGCCCAAATAATATTTTGTAGAATGTCTAATATTTGTACCGTTGTAATCAAAGCTTACGTAGATAACCTGAGTACTGTCCTTCATTATAGTTTTTTTTTTTTTTTTTGCTCATGTTGTAGCTATTAGGTAACAATACCCACACCTATTTCTACACGCTGGCCTACTGATCCCAAGGTCGAGGGTTCAAATCCGGCCCAGACCGATTGTTTTTAAGTGTGCTTGAAAGCGGCAGGTCCATGTCAGTAGATTCACTGGCATGCAAAAGAACTCCTGCGGGACGAAATTCCGGCACCCGACGACGCTAATATGATCCTGGCAATTGACAGCGTCGTTAAATAAAATAATTTTATAATCTATTTATACCAAATAATACAATTAGTTTCATCCATCTTCACTTTAATTGTGATTATAATCAATGTATTGAAATTAACGAGGGAGAGCGTAAGGGTCGCTCTGACCTTGATATCCGACGGAGCTCGGTCGTGCTTGATAAGGCACGCATATTATTTCCAATAGGACAGTGGGCTACAAAAGCAAGGCGATAGTCTTCCTCTTCCTAACGCCCACGCAACAGGGGGCATTAAAAGCGGCCTGGATGATGTAGCATGACACATCAGCAATTTGCGAGTGCTGCCTGCCAGGTATCATTAAGGTACCTGCACCCAATCTGCATCTTAAGTGATACGATAACCAGATAATAACGTGCAATGATCTTCACTGACCTTCAGGTACGCACCATAACACCACACGGAAGTACCTTATGTACACTAATACAACATATCTGCTGAATTATGGGGCAGTTTCAAACCGAAAATAAAATCTACAAACACAATCCGGACTCAAATAAATCAGCAAATTAGAAAAATAAATCTGATGTGTTGCACTCACATGACTTTCTCTACTCTTGTACTAACCATTCTTAAAAACTCTTATTGCTGTATCTTCTTCGTATTAGTTGAGATAAACATTGCAGAAATTAGCTTCTTGCTTATTTCATTGTAGGATCAAGGAGAATATGGGAAGACAGTAGACTTTGAGCGATAGTCAAATGTTTTAAAGCTTCCAAATTCCGTTCTCCTTGTACGGCTAACAAAAATCTGATGTGTTGCACTCACATGACTTTCTCTACTCTTGAACAAACCATTCTTACAAACTCTTATTCCTATATCTTCTTCGTGTTACTTGAGATAAAACATTTGTACAAATTATCTTATTGCTTATTTCCTTGTAAGTACAAGGGGAATATTAGAACACAGTAGGTTTTGTGCGATAGTAAAATCTTTTAAAGCTTTGAGATTTCTTTCTCCTTGCACACTTAACATATAAAAAAAATGAACAACGATGTTCCATTTCACGAAAGTTCTAAGCTTTCCGAAACTCACACACATAACAAGGTATATCTCCGAAATGGTTCACCCTACAAGAAAATTTATTCAGACATAAATTGTGTATTTTAGCAAGATCTACATTTTTTGTATAGTATGATTTGGTCTACCTCTAACGGTATACCAGTTATGCAAAAGTCGTCCAGAGTAAGTACAACTACAGGGGCTATAGCCAGAAAAATCATGATAGACATTACATTTGTCACAAAAATATCTCAAACATATGGCATTTTAATCAAAATCGTTAGAGCCATTTTTAAGAAAATCAAAATTTTCGAAACATTTTCCACTTAAAGGGTAGTTTAGAATGGGGCAATTTTCTTCAAAATCTTCGTGTCGCATCCTTGAAAGACATTAAACTTAAATATCAACTTTGGTTTGTAACCGACTATTCGTTTTTGAGTTATGCTGTCCACAGACACACGCACACACGAACCTATTTCTAAAAATGCTTTTTTTTTTGGGGGGGGGGGGATTCAGAGGGTCTCAAAACATATTTCCGGTGGAATCTCGACTTCGAATTTTTGGGCGAAATCCAATACTTCCTCTACTTTACTAAGCGTAGTAGAGAAAGTAAAAATATGATATATTGATGCTATCCGAACTCAAAACATAGTGTACACAGTCAGGACTAGCCCTCCTGGGTGCACATCTTATATTCAACTATTTAAGGGGCTATTCTTCCGACAGTTCAAGGCGGTGCTGAAGATCACAGTACCCTTATCAGTTCACACAATCGTGAGGAATTCAATTTCATTGCTGATGTGTATTTCACACGATCAGTTCTGTTCCCCAGTCTTCGCAGACTTTGTTCGGTACTCCTGGACTGTAGCTGGATATGAGGACTTCAGGCCAGAGAGAGATTTCAAACACCTTCCAAACGTATTTTTGATGTTCAAAAGCAGTGTGACTCGGAATAGTGCAAGTTGCAATATTACTAAGATAAGTGAAGCTTTTAGTTCCTAATTTGTTCTTACTTTAGATTCCTGTTGCTTCACTGTTAACAGCTTCATTATTTCCTTATCTGGCAACTATCTTCTTGCCAGAACTGCGAGTTAGTCGGACTTTAGGCTTAGGTTCTGTTCGAAAACCCCATTAAGCCGATTGGAGTTTCTTTTGAGGATCATAACAACAAATCGAAAATCCATAACCAGTAACGATGTTCCAAAGAAAATTTCCAGTGCTCCCTTTGAATTTTTCCAAGCTTTTATACGTCTATAAATGCACTGTTTTTTATCGGGAGTCATTTTATTTGGAATATATCTACAACAAGGTTTGCTCACGTCTAAATGTTGAAGTAAAATGTTTTGGATTTGACTCAAACCATACTCCAATTTCGTCCAAATAAATTCATCAGATGTCCATTGATCTTCCAGTATTGCTCGAACAGCGGCAATATTTTCATCAATAACAAAAGTTCTTGGGCGGCCTTCTCGAAATTCATAACTAAGAAAAACGACTACACTGCAAACAACCCCCAAAACATTAGGAAGTAGCCGTCAAATATACAAATATCATTTGATTATTTCATTTGATTTTTAGAAACATTGGATTCTTAACATTTTCAGTGCCGCCCGTTATGCATCTAAACAGAAGCATTTTAAATATTTATTTATAACCGTTGCATATCCGAAAACATTTAATGGTTAACTATAAAAGTATATAAGCTATATTCTTTATACGGTTGGACATTTCTATGTGAGCATTTGAAATTACACATACAGTGAACAAAATACAAGGTGTTAAATGCAGGTATTTCTATTGGTACCTAAATAAGGACAGTATGATAAACAATATCACATCAACATTTGCTCATTTGCGAACTTCATAATTTTACGTACAAATTGTATGTTTTCAGGTTGGTTAGTACCTCTAAGTAGGCATGGCACAGAAGGCATGACGGTCTTGTGATAACGAATATATACCGGAACCTAGTTCAAATGCTTTCTCCAAGGTCAATTACCTCACAATATCTAGGCCAGTAGGACGCGCATTGGAAAGCAAAATGGATAGTCTATATGACAGGCTTTGTTCATTTCGCGGCGCAGTTACGACCATGCAAAAAGATCAGTTGGTAAACTTCCTGACTGGCTTGTGGGAACACTGTTAGACGAACACACCGAAGTGGATATTAAGTTACCAATCAACAAAATATCTGCAACTATAGCCCTAACAGCCTGTATAAAACCTGCAGGTTAAATCACAAGGGACAAGAGGAGGAATCTGGATGTAAGGGGAACACAGTGGCAAAGACGTTTATTTAGTAGATGTACGAACAGTAGGATACTTACGACAGAGATGGAAGAGGGCATCACAAGCCTTGATGTGGGACAAGAAGGCGTTTCCTAGCCCCTGGCCCTCTGCGGCGCCCTTTACTAGCCCGGCAATGTCCACTACATTTAGGAACGCTGGCACCTTGCTGCAACCACAAACAAAAAACATCTTTATCAACAACCACTCTGCATTGTAACATTTTTTGGACGTACATACATGCAGTTGACATACCTATAGTATCCCGGATGTGTTTACCTTTTATCTGGCTAATGAGAAACCTTCATTAGTGAGTAAAATGTTGGATATTCATTAATTGTATTATTTTGTTTGAATAACAGCTATTCAAATTTAAAATGTTACAACGTACTTATACTAATTAGGAGAAATATTGTATTTCACCCAAAAATTCACTAATGAGTTGATTAAGGGAATAATGAAGCTATTAACAGTGAAGCAACAAGAATCTAAAGTAAGAACAAAATTAGAAACTAAAAGCTTCACTTATCTTAGTAATATTGCAAGTTCTTTGGTGCTGCACTGACAAAGTTTCGAGTTGACTCCAACTCATTCTCAAAGCTATACAAACAAATTCGTTATCATAGCTACTGATGCTTATTTTAATCACTAATTTCTGAAAACAAAAACCATAGCTACTGATGTTCATTTTAATTACCAATCTCTGAAAACAAAAATCTATAAATACAATCTATAGATGGACTTCAAAATTCACAACACGGTTCCTGTTTTTTAAAATAAATATTTTTTCCCAAACCATTAAATCTATAGGTCCACTTAATTGTTTTAATAATTTAACTTCTGGATTAATTTCATGATTAAATGACCAAAAATGATCTGCCACAGCTGATTTATCAGTTTGTTTATATTTAATATTTCTAAAATGCTCTTTCGCTCTGGTTTCTAAATGACGTTTAGTTTTACCAACATAAACCTTATCACAATCCAAACAGCTAAATTGATAAATGCCAGATTTTTTATAATTTGAAATGTTATCCTTTTTAGAAAAATTTAGTAAATTTTGTATATTAAATTTATTTTGAGGGACCAAATTTATTCCATATACTTTTAAAATTTTTGTAAATTTTTTATTGGTCCATGGATGGTAAGTAAACTTTTTAAAAATACAATTATCTTTTATTTTTTTGAGGGTAGAAACTTATTTAACAGCCTTTTGATACTTACATTTTTCTATCTTTTTATGTATAAAACTGTACTAAAACCATTAATTACTGCAGTGTTAATGTGTATATATTCTGTGTTAAATTCTTCTTTATCAAGGGGTATATTTATTAACCTATAAATTAAACTATTGAAAACAGCAAACTTATGTGCAAAAGGATTAAAACTGTTATTTTTTATGTAATTATCAGCGTGAGTAGATTTTCTATAAATACCAAAATTCAATTTATTGTGATGTCTTTTAATTTTTAAGTCTAGGAACTTGCAATATTACTAAGATAAGTGGAGCTTTTAGTTTCTAATTTTATTCTTACTTTAGATCACTAATGAGTTTTCACAGGAAATACACATTTTGAGGGTCCTTCAATTACAAAAGAATCTAGAAAAAGATCTGTGTTGAAGAGGATAACTCAAAAACCAAGTCGGTTAAGTATCAATCTTGACATTTATGCTCAGCGACTGTCCTCCGAAACTATCCTTTACATGGATATTAATTTCTCAAAAATTTGCCTAATATTCTGATGAAATTAACACATATTTAAGCCACTTCCGTGACAAATGAAACGTAAATCTTGAATTTTTTGGAGATAGCCCCTGTAGTCGTATTTACTCTGGACGACTTTTGCATAACTGGTAAACCGTTAGAGATAGACCAAATCATACTACACAAAATCTCAAAGCACCATTTATGCTGGAATTAACTATTTCCAAGATACTCTGTGAATTTATTTAAAAATTGCTGAGACAGTTTGTTACCAGTGGTCACCTACGTTGGTAGAGTAAGTTCTGTAACAAGGCTTGGCATACTATCTAATGTGATTCATGTAAAAAAGGAAAAAGCAATAGTTAAACAATGTTAAATATTACCTTAACATGGGAAGATATAATACGCCATTTTAAAATAAATTTGTTTTAAAAATTGCTGTGACATTTTGTTACTAGTGATGGTCACGAAGTACAACACCCCCCCCACTTAGGCAATCTAAGTTATGAATTAAGACTTGGCAATTCTAGGATTGCTGGTGCAAAGGGTTAATTTTCCAGTTCTAAAAATGTCTGGAAAATAAAATTAATATAAAGCACAATTCACTGCCTAGAAGACCATAAAACGCATTTAAATTTAATCCAAAAATCGAAAAAATTGGCTAAAAAAGCTCTCCTAGGTCCCCTTTAGCCCACAGTAATCGCTTATTTCTATTGTACCTACAAGGAAATATGTAATAAAATCATTTCTACAAATGTTTAACTCGATTAACATCAAGTATATTGAACAATAAACCTTTTAAGGATAGGAAAGGGTAGAGTCAGACTGAAAAATTGAATGCCATGACCGGGATTTGAACCACGGATCTAACGGTTACCGTCCGGCTGCTCTAACCACAAAGCTATCATGGCCAAAGTGCCAATATATTAAATTCTCCGACTCACTCGCATTATTCCCGGTTAAGAATAGTTTGTTGTAGACCGGGTAGAGAAAGTATTTTGAAAATAACCTGTTTTTAAAAAGTTTCATGTTCTTTAACCTGGTAGATCATATGGGACGATGAATGAAATGGGTGAAATGATGCACTGGGGTCCATAGAACTTAACCACCCCACATGCATATTTTCAGCATAAGGAAAAACCCTGAAAAGAACCATAACACACTTGCCAAGATTCGAGCTTTAAACTTCTTTAATGGAAGGCAGACACGCTAGCCCCACGCCATAGAGGTGGGCGATTATATGCTGTTTAGCTTTCAGTCATCCTGAGAGGGGGGCACTAGGAGTGAAATTTTGGTCAAAATTGTCAAAAAGTCGAATTTTTTTTAATTTAAAATGTTCGTGGAACTCCTGTGCATTTGGATCAACTAATATTTTCAATATCTCCCACTCCATGTGGTCATTACGGTCCTTTCAAATAGTGCTCTTCCCTTAAGGTACACAGCATGTTCATATATAAAACCTGTTTTTCTCAAAACTACATTTCGCGCCTGAGGTTTGCTTCAAATTCAATAAAAATTTCCAAAAGTATTTATAAATAGCAGCTAAACAATTCTATGATTTAATATTGATGTTATCATTAACATGAATTCCAAAAGCATTTTTTTTTTTGCATGAAAAAATCAATTGTTTGAAAATGTGCCAATTAAATTCATAAAATAATTTATATATCATAAACGAATTACCAATTTAACGAAATTTGGTGTGCATTCTATTCTCACACTCGGGAATCTCTTCGGGATTCTCTGCGGCTGCCTGCCAGACTTGCAGAGGTCTTAGCGGATGACAAAACAGCGGTTGATAGAGTTTTTAATTTTTTAGCGGAGTGCAATATCAATTTGAGGATTTAAAATTTTAGTTCTGTTTATGGTTTTGGACATATTTATCACCTTGTTTCATATCTGGCTATTGCCACTGTTTTTTTACTTTTTGTGTATATTTTTCTTGTTGCTTGTGTTTTTATTTTTGAGTGAAATTTATATCTGGCTATTGCTATGAATCTTTTAAGGGCGCTGATGACCTAGAAGTTGAGCACCCTTAAACCAAACCAAATCCTTCTCAAATAAATACACAGTAAAAATTTAAAAAAAATATATCTATCAAATTTCACTCCCAGTGTCCCTTAATGGAAGGCAAGACACGCTAGCCCCACGCTACAGAGGTCGGCGATTATATGCAGTTTAGCTTTTAGTCATCCTGAGAGGATGAATGCTGAGTAACTGAACTCTATGGGTCTTGAGGTCATTCGAGTATCATTTAACACACCCATTCTTCACAGTCCGATATTACCTCTGCGGTTAAGGATGAGATGGGAGTTTTGCATCGTCATTGATACAGCAAAAGAAGCAAAGGGACCCTCTTAGCAACATCTAAAAATAAAATTAAACGTCTATTCTCACCATAGGTATCTGCAACACATCTTGTTCTAGCACGTTGGTGGATAAAAGAGGTCCGTAATGGAATGAAGAATTCGGCAAAAGTATTCCCTCAGTGGCCTCAAATGTTACCATATCTCCCACCACTTCAATCCTTCTGGGCTTTACTGCAGAACTATCTGTGGCTCTTCATTATCCCGAGCTTCTTCAAGCTTTTGGACATATGCATCACTGCTTAATTCATACATTGGAAAGCGACGTGTTTATAACTCTTAAATCCTTTACGTAATATTCGCTTATATACGTTCTTGTATGCAATGTAACGTTATAAAACTTTTGCACTTTTATCAGCTCTCCGATATCTGTAATACGATGGATGTATTACAAGACTATTTCGATATATGCATCAATCCAACATTAAAAGGATATTCGTATGTATCGCAAACTGTTCTTAAATGTATGAAGGACAAAGTTTTTCGATGATTCACTTCAAAAACAACGAAGAAATATACATAATTTGTCCCTTAGCAACACCTAGTTACGAGAAAACAAAAGATGCTCCGATTTCTTTGCATCAATTAGAAGAAGGCGCTAATTTATCACATTCTACAACAGCTTTCGATACAATATTATTATAATTATTTACTTTGAGAAGATTTGAAAAACTTGGAAATACAACATATTGTATTTCCTAGCTATGCGAGTGCAACGTATCAGATGTTTACACATTTCCTTGCAGCTACAGGGCGAATTGGAGAATACAGTGAGCTTAAGGGACCATCGGTGATATTTTAGCCTCTTTGGTATTAAAAAAATTAGATTTTTGGATTTTTATTGCAAAAAATGCACCACACCTTAAAGAATACATCTGCGAGGGAGGGGAATATACATTCTGCATGCCATTTTTAAACTGGCGAGTCTCTGCCTTTTAAATGGATCTGCCCATACCTTCAATTTCAACTTTAAACTCATTTTTCTCAGAAACGATTTTTTACTTTCTCATATTCAAAATTTATCTTCTCCCACAAAAATATAGCAAGAAATCTAAAAATGGTTTCCAGTATAGCTCAGAATATAGGTACTAAAATGTCCGTTTGGAATTTTGATATTGCTTGCAGCTTCTTTTTAAAAAAAATATAATAATGCACTGTTTTGACATTTTTACTTTACTGGTAAGTAGGGGAAGTATTGTATTCCACCCAAAAATTCGAAGTCGAGATTTCACCGGAAATACATGTTTTGAGGCCTCCTGAATCCAAAAAAGGCATTTTTATAAAAAGGTCCGCGTGTGTGTCTGTGTGTCAGTCTGTCAGTCTATGGACAGCATAACTCAAAAACGAAAAGTCGGTTAAAAACCAAAGTTGGTATTTAAGTTTAATGTCTGTCAAGGATGTGAGACGAAGATTTTGAAGAAAATAGCCCCACCCTAAACTACCCTTTACATGGAAAATTTTTCGAAAATTTTGATTTTGTTGAAAACGGCTCTAACGATTTTGATTAAAATGTCATATGTGTGAGATATTTTTATGACAAATGAAATGTATATCTTGAATTTTCTGGCTATAGCCCCTGTAGTCGTATTTACTCTGGACGACTTTTGCATAACTGGTAAACCGTTAGAGATAGACCAAATCTTACTATACAAAACATGTAGATCTTGCTAAAATACACAATTTATGACTCAAAAAAATTTCTTGTAAGGTGAACCATTTCGGAGATATTCCTTGTTATGTGTGTGAGTTTCGGAAAACAGAACTTTCGTGAAATGGGTCATCGTTGTTCATTTTTTTATATGTTACGTGTGCGAAGAGAACGGAATCTCAAAGCTTTAAAAAATTTGACTGTCGCTCAAAGCCTACTGTATTCTAATATTCCCCTTGTACCTACAAGGAAATAAGCAATAAGATAATTTGTACAAATGTTTATCTCGACTAACACGAAGAAGATATAGGAATAAGAGTTTGTAAGAATGGTTAGTACAAGAGTAGAGAAAGTCATGTGAGTGCAACACATCAGATTTTTACACTTTGCGGTGTTAACACTTTTTAAAGGAAAACTATCCACTACATCAAAAATTTCTTCCTTTAATTTTTTACAAAGATAATAAGAGATACAATTTTAAAAAATCAACTCTGTTGTTCAACATCTTTTGCAGGAGATAGATATTGATTATACCCCATAAAACTGATAGAAGTTAATTAATATATCACGAATGTGATTGGATATTGCAACAGAATTTGGTAGGCACGTTTCTTTCATTGCTAGTAATGTGAAAAAATAAGTCTCTAACTTCAATGCTTTAGATCACCTTTTACACTTCGGTGTTACCTTAAGCGATAGTCAAATGTTTGAAACGCAGTCGCTATATAGTAGCTTTGATATTCTATTCTGTTTGCATGGCCAGAACAATGACAAAGAATATCTCGGAACGAGTCAACTCCACCAAAAAAAGGAAGAAGAAAGATAACGTTATATGACGTAAACTGTGTACTTAAAAAGAGATCGACATTGTTGTTTCTATTACCATTTACCGCTCGTCTGCTTAGCGCGGTAGTAACACTGCTGCCTGCCAAGCGGCAGACCCGGGTTCGATTACCAGTAATGGTGTGGGAATTTTCTCTTCGCTAGGATACCTGGTAAAATAAAATAAAATAATATCTGCCAGCTATGTCCAGATACCTAATTTCTTATATCTGGACGTAGTGTGCGGATATTTTGATTTATTTAAACTTGTTTATTACAATTTGTTCACAATAGAATGTGCAGAAGTTACTAACCTAAATTCAACTAAATAACAATAAGGAAAATTGGTGATATTGTAAAGTTATATGGGATCTCATAGTATTCATGCAGCTTATTGTTCCCTAGTCGCTGCTATTCGTCTCTGGTAGGCTGTCCAAGTCTCATCGAGGCTGTCGTTTTGGCCTCGTTCTTCTTTCTGCTTACAGTTGGTTTGACAATCTTAACGATCGACGGGATGGTGCTACAACAGTCGCTGGAGGTCTATAAACATTTCTTAGATTTCTTTCTTGTTCAGTTTGTCTTAAAGATCTTTCTGCTATACTGATTTGAGTCGCTAACTCATTTAAAGTATTTAGATTTTCCTTATTCCTGGCCATTTCCGATAAAGTGAGGTGCATGAGCTTTTCCCTGTTAGATTGTTCTATTTCACTGTATTTCTGACAGTTAAACATTACATGCTCTGGAGTGTCTTCTGTATTGCATCTGGTGCACATTTCAGAGTTGATGATACTAAAACGTTTTAAGTAAGTGCCATATGGCCCATGGCCGGTAATATAGTGTAATGCAGCTTGTAAGGGATTTAGGTGCTTTAGTCGTAACCTTTCTCGTATATTAGGGTAAAACATATATGTAGGTGCGTCTCCCAGTTTGCAGGTTATCCCATAAGGATATTAACTCAGTCCTTATTTGTCTTTTCATATAGCATCGTTTCCCTATTATATCTTCTATCTTTTGTTGATTGCTTTTCTTTAGCCAATAGTAAGCACCATATAGGCGAACCTGTAGATCTATTGGCCAGGTACCAGTGGCCACAAGAAGAGCCATAGTAGAGGTCGTTCTTGCTGCTCCAGTTCACCCCAGCATCCAACTTGCCCAGTACGCTGATGACACCGCGTACTGGTGCACAAGCCCCCGTACACTCCAGGCCAAACATCAACTAGAACTACAGCTTAAGAAATACCTTGATTGGACCAAAAAATGGCGCATATCGATTAATACAGAGAAGACACAAGCCATACTCATCAGAAAGAAAAGAAAATTCCTGCATAATAACCTCACACTCAAATTCAATAAATCCATAATCCCATGTGCAAAATCAATAAAATACCTCGGCATAGAAATTAACACAAAAAATTACAGTAGGACCACATTACAAAGCCCTCCTCAACAAAACAAGTGCAATACATTCCACGCTCACGTTCCTCGCCAGGCTCAACAAAACAGGACTTAGTACACATATACTGACGCGATTATACAAAGCGCTAATCCGTCCCTGTCTAACATATGGAGCAGTGGCACTGATGCCACTTATATCAAAAACAACTATGGCGAGGATTCAAGTGTTTGAACGTAGATGTCTACGAACTGCCAACAAACTCTTCCCCACTTATAAAAACACATTAATCCACGAGTATGCAAGGACAATGCCAATCGACAAGCATATTGCAAATCTGATGCTGAACTATATACACAATGCTCATACCAGACTCTACAGACGAATATTAATAAGAACAGCCCAAACAATGAGAAAACTACCTCCTGAACAACAAGAAGAAAATCCACCACTACTAACCATAATCGAAATTTATGACAAACACCAAGAGCAACAGAAAGAACAAGTAGAGCAATATCTTCAAGCATTAGTAAACATCTAATACTCATCACCCCCCGAAACAAGAGAACAAAACCACAAATAATTTAAAAATGCAAGGCTGAGCTAACAAATAATAAAAAACATGCACCAAACAAAACGTCTGAGGGCAGAAGCAGAGCCGGCGGCATGTTGTGGGACCCGGGCCTTAACAAACACACTTAACATTGTAAATGTGTAAATATGCAAAATACAAAAAAAAAAAAAAAAAAAAAAATATATATATATATACATATATATAAATAAATAAACAAAAATATATATGAGTATATATACAAAAATAAACAGCAAGATGCATATTTACACATCATAATAACCACAATAATCTGCCATACGTACACGCTGAAGGATCTCTTGCCTGGGTTTTGGTTCTACCAAACCCAAAATCCAATTTTGAATTGAATTGGCTGCTCCAGTAAAACGGAGAAGAAGGATACCTGGTCCGGGATACACTCACCCTCGTTCGGTCCCTGGGGAGCCAATTGAGGAACTACTTGACTGAGAAGTGGCGAAGACTGCATAACCGGCCGAGTGTTTCTCTTCCCGAAACTACAAGGCAGGAACAGCCTACTGCACTGGTGAATGTTGGGTTGCGTACGTCCCGGGGGCTGGTAGCGGGTGGAACTCGCCAAAGAAATGGGTTTGCGGAATTGGAGTGGGTCAACGTATGGGCACGTCTGAGTTCCTTGGGACTCGAATCGGCTTTGTTACGAAGTTCCCTTGTGAGTCAAAGAAACTCAAAAGTTGCAACACTTCTTTAGTTCAGTTGCCGTTGCGTGCGTGAATCAGCCGGTTGTTCGTGTCTATGCGATGAGTTCAGTAAATGCTACACTAACCAAAGGGGAATTTAACTTTTGGATCGCTTTTGTAAAAGCCTCTCAAGAGGATCTGCTTTTTCATTATAATACAAATTTAATCTTATAAGAAGACTATAAAACACGGCTATCTAGTATGGTGGTCCAGTTGCTGTGAGCCGAGCTCGTAACGTGGATCATCGTATCCTTCAGCGCCAGCCGACTGCTTTGCTCAAGAGAGGAAGGCGGCGCTCTCACAGGACGCAAACACCAAAAGCGCCATCGAGATATGAAGAGAATTTTCTGTGTCTTTCTTACCCGCGAACGACTAAATATCGGCAAACGAGCTCACGACAGTTAATGAAGTGATGTTTTTGTAAATGTAAGCGTGTTCTACGAGTGATTTGAGTTCTAGTGGGGTAGGTACGGTGACTGCCAATCTGCGAGTGTGTGCGAGTTCTATGTTCGATATTGCAGTGAGTGAAACGGAAGGGAAAAAATTAAGTATTTTATTCATAGACTCTATTTAACCGCTGGTTCTCACCGTCCCATTCAATACTAGGCGTGAAAAATCACTTAATTTTTCTCAGAGGCTTCTTTATCAGGCTTTTTGTCGGTCTGGGTGGCTCAGTTGGTTAGACGCTGGTCTACTGATCCCAAGGTCGCGGGTTCAAATCCGGCTCAGACCGATGGTTTTTAAGTGTGCTTAAAAACGAGTCAGTAGATTTACTGGCATGTAAAAGAACCCCTGCGGGACAAAATTCCGGCACACCGGCGACGCTGATGTGATCCTGGCAATTGACAGCGTCGTTAAACAACAAAATAATTTTATTTTTTTTTATCAGGCTTGATGTTTTCTTATATGCCATAAGTGGGCCAGTCCACTTTCCTTTTGTATGTGTGTTTTCCCCCTCAATTTTGCTGTGATGTGCATGTAAATTTGCAACCATAATCTCAAACGTGCTATCCTAAGACTCAAATATGAATTTTATAATTGCTTTATTCATTCGCTGAAAAAAATTACACTAAAAAGGAATTTTAACACCAACAAACTCATATAAACAGAACTTTATTTCCCAGCAAGTAATAACATCAGGTTAGCGCGCTCGCCTACCACCTCGGCGGCCCGGGTTCGATCCCAGGGGCCCGCATGTGGTATTCATGGTGGACGAAGCGGCGTCAGGGCGGGTTTTCTCTGGATGCTCCGATTTCCCCCGCAACTCATTCCACTAATTATCACCTTTCCAATCATCCATTTCCTCTGCATTTCATATCATCCTTTTCCTCACTATCATACCCGTGCTTGGCTGACCACCCGCTTCCAGGTCTTCACTCTGTCCGGTCCATAGGTTCCTGTGCTCCCTGACAGGCGTCTGACCCTAGGCACTGGCTTGTAAGTCCTAGGGGGTGTAGGTCCTACATAAGGGGAGGGTAATCGGAATAAGAAGATATAAACATTTCGGGATTTATACCAAATACATAAAGTATACTGAGCTGTTAAAAGTATTTAGAATAATGTCACTAGAAGATTGTAGGAAAATACAACAATTATTCCTTTACAAAGTAATTAATGACAGTATAGATAATAGTGCATTCTTACAACAAATAAAGTTGAACACCAGACACTGAAACCTCAGATCACGTTGTTAATTTTATTATAATAAGTCTAAAACACTGATTCATCAAAATTCTCCGCTTATAAAGACGGTATCTCATTACAATGACCTCAGTAACAATTATGACTTGGAGCATAGCACTTTGTATCATACATATAAAAAACAACTTCAATGCATATTTCTATAGTAGTTTCTTTCTCTTATATATGCAACTTATTGGTAAGTTATTAATATATCACTTGGTAACTGATTAAGTCTTAATGCAGTGTTGTATTGCTTACATTTTAAGGTTATTTTGAATGTCATTTGTACTTTCTTAGGATGTTTACAATTGTGTTTCTTTCATTATATATTTTAGTTATTCTGTATTTAACTATTCATGTCCTTATGATTTGTATATGTTATTATATATTTTGCTCTTTTTTATTTTTCTTTGTTTTATAATGTAATCTTTGTGTTTTAAGCTTCTGGCGTTGTTGTGGTGTGTGCCTGGATTCCTGGCCACGTAGGTTTGCCGGGGAATGAAATGGCGGATTTGACAGCAAAGACGGTAACTACAGAACCCAGTATTACCATCTCACGTGTTACTTCGGAAGACTTCAAGCTTGAAGTGCGGAGAGCGGTGCTGTCGTGCTGGCACGAAGAGTGGTCAGCTCTCTGTGGTAATAAGCTTAGAGAAGTGAAAGAACTTCCGATAAACTGGGTAACTTCCTGTCACACATCTCGTCGCGAGGAGGTTAGTTTGGCTCGATTAAGAATAGGGCACTGCAATTTTTCGCACGGTTACGTATTTAAAAGGGACCCTGCGCCTCTATGTCCGCTGTGTCAGTTCGCCACGTCCTGCTATACTGTTGCTCTCTAGCACACCTTCGAGATTCTCTGCAGCTGCCTGCCAGACTTGCAGAGGTCTTAGCGGACGAGAAATCAGCGGTTGATAGTTTTTAATTTTTTAGCGGAGTGCAATATCAATTTGAGGATTTAAAATTTTAGTTATCTGTTTATGCTTTTGGACATATTTATCACCTTGTTTCATATCTGGCTATTGCCACTGTTTTTTTACCTTTTGTATATATTTTTCTTGTTGCTAGTATTTTCATTTTTGAGTAAAATTATATCTGACTATTGCCATGAATCTTTTAAGGGCGCTGATGACCTCGAAGTTGAGCACCCTTAAACCAACCCAAATCTTTGTGTTTTACTTTTATATCACTATTTGGAATGAATGTACATTTTAATATATAAATTGCATACGCTGTTATAATTGGGGCGATGTCCTGTAACAGCAAATTGAAATAAATAAATATACTCCTGTGAAGGCCAGTAGAATGCCTATCGAAGCTACAGTGACGGACGGCTAAGTGGAAGCAAGTGTATGTAGAATAGTTCCAGCTCATTACAAATAACAATTGTTTCTGTTAATTAAGGAAATTGAAGCTATTAACAGTGAAGCAACAAGATTCTAAAGTAAGAACAAAATTAGAAACTAAAAACTTCACTTATCTTAGTAGTATTGCAAGTTCTTGGTGCAAAAGCTGACAATGTTTCGAGTTGACTCCAACTCATTCTCAAAGCTACACAAACAAATTCGTTAACAAAGCTGCTGATGTTCATTTTAATCACTAATCTCTGGGGGGAAAAAACATAGATACTGATGCTCATTTTAATTGCCAATATTTGAAAACCAAAATCTATAAATACAATCTATAGAAGGTGTTTCAAAATTCATAACACAGTTCCTGTTTTTTAAAATAAATATTTTTACCCAAACCATTAAATCTATAGGTCCACTTAATTGTTTTAATGATTTAACTTATGGATTACTTTAACGATTAAATGACCAAAAATGATCTGCCAATGTATGCAGCATCAGTATGTTGTTGTGCTTTTTTTTTTTTTTTTTTTTTTTTTTTTTTTTTTAGATTAGTGATTAAAATGAACATTAGTAGCTTTGGTAATGAATTTGTTTGAACAGCTTTGAGAATGAGTTGGAGTCAACTCGAAACTTTGTCAGCTTTGCACCAAAGAACTTGCAATATTACTAAGAGAAGTGAAGTTTTTTGTTTCTAATTTTGTTCTTACTTTAGAATTGTTTCTGTTACTACTGCTGAATTTTCTGGATGTACGTTACAAAGTAGGCTATAAAGGTTTTGCTTCTCGTTGGCATTACAGACATTAACGTCTTCCTCGCTTTAAGGAATAAGAAGGGCGCGTAACGGCGCATGCTTGGCGGGAACAACATCTACCTAATAAAAAAATAAATAAAAAACGAGGGGGAATAAAAAAAAACATCCAAAATTTTTCCGACATAATGACAACGCATTTCGAATTTCCATACTCATTTTTCCGGCGCTGCGACGGTTCACCCTTGCAGAAAAAAGGTTAAAAAGGAATCCTCCAAGAGAAATGGGGTGGGGGAGGAAATGTTAGTCACCCCCGCATCTGCAATTCAGATAAGGCCATGCACTGCTGGGCTTTTGGCAAGCCAAAGTGGCGGGGATCAAAAGAGGAACTACGGACTGTAATATTGGCACCATCTCCACTCGATGAATATGCGATGTAGGTACCAAAGTTTACCTTTAATTTGATTGGCGTTTGTTCCATTAATCATTCTTAAACTTTAAATGTAGTTTCTAAAGTTGATGCGGCCTCGTGTTCAGGAGGAATATCTTAAAAGTGACGCCCATACTTTCTCACTGGCAACTGTTTCAAACAGCACTTGTCATAAAAGCCACGATGTGTTTACTATTTTTCTACACATGCCTCTATGTTCAAAAGGAACACTTGTTTTAACCATAATCTTCCTGGATATTTCAGCAATGTTGCCAATATCCTTTTGCATTGATGTGCAAAATAATTCTGTACTCCTGTAACAGCATCTTAAGGAACCCTGAGACTTAAAAATAACCGAAAGTTAGATTTTTAATTTTGTGCACATAAATATTTCCCAACTCTTCAGTCATCGGTCGGTAGTGAAATTTTTTAGATTCTGTCATTTTTACTTTCTCTACTGGCAAGTAGGGGAAGTATTGTTTCCCACCCAAAAATTCGATGTCGAGATTTCACCGGAAATATATGTTTTGAAGCCCCCTGAATCAAAAAAAAAAAAAAAAATCTATGTGTTGCACTCACATGACTTTCTCTACTCTTGTACTAACCATTCTTACAAACTCTTATTCCTATATCTTCTTCGTGTTAGTTGAGATAAACATTTGTACAAATTATCTTATTGCTTATTTCCTTGTAGGTGCAAGGGGAATATTAGAATACAGTAGGCTTTGTGCGATAGTCAAATCTTTTAAAGCTTTGAGATTCCGTTCTCTTTGTACACGTAACATATAAAAAAAATGAACAACGATGACCCATTTCACGAAGTTCCAAGTTTTCCGAAACTCACACACATAACAAGGAATATCTTCGAAATGGTTCACCCTACAAGAAAATTTATTCAGACATAAATTGTATATTTTAGCACTATCTACATTTTTGTATAGTATTATTTTGTCTATCTCTAACGGTTTACCAGTTATGCAAAAGTCGTCCAGAGTAAATACGACTACAGGGGCTATAGCCAGAAAATTCAAGATATGCATTTCATTTGTCATAAAAATATCTCAAACATATGACATTTTAATCAAAATCGTTAGAGCCATTTTCAAGAAAATCAAAATTTTCGAAAAATTTTCTATGTAAAGGGTAGTTTAGGGTGGGGCTATTTTCTTCAAAATCTTCGTGTCACATCCTTGAACGACATTAAACTTAAATACCAACTTTGGTTTTTAACCGACTTTTCGTTTTTGAGCTATGCTGTCCACAGACTGACAGACACACACGGACCTTTTTCTAAAAATGCTTTTTTTGGATTCAGGGGGCCTCAAAACATGTATTTCCGGTGAAATCTCGACTTCGAATTTTTGGGTGGAATACAATACTTCCCCTACTTACCAGTAGAGAAAGTAAAGAGCATTTTTAGAAAAAGTTCCGTGTGTGTGTCTGTGTGTCTGTCAGTCTGTGGACAGCATAACTCAAAAACGAAAAGCCGGTTAAAAACCAAAGTTGGTATTTAAGTATTTCAAGGATGCGACACGAGGATTTTGAAGAAAATAGCCCCACCCTAAACTACCCTTTACATGGAAAATTTTTCGAAAATTTTTATTTTCTTGAAAATGGCTCTAACGATTTTGATTAAAATGTCATATGTGTGAGATATTTTTATGACAAATGAAATGTATATTTTGAATTTTCTGGCTATAGCCCCTGTAGTCGTATTTACTCTGGACGACTTTTGCATAACTGTTAAACCGTTAGAGATAGAACAAATCATATTATACAAAAAATGTAGATCTTGCTAAAATACACAATTTGTCTCCATTTAGGAGATATTCCTTGTTATGTGTGTGAGTTTCGGAAAACTTTCGTGAAATGGGTCATCGTTGTTCATTTTTTAATATGTTAAGTGTGCAAAGACAACAGAATCTCAAAGCTTTAAAACATTTGACTATCGCACAAAGCCTACTGTATTCCCCTTGTACCTACAAGGAAATTAGCAATTAGATAAGTTGTACAAATGTTTATCTTAACTAATACGAAGAAGATATAGGAATAAGAGTTTGTTAGAATGGTTAGTACAAGAGTAGAGAAAGTCATGTGAGTGCAACACATCAGATTTTTAAAGTTCTATGGTAGGCTTTAAATGCCATGTACGCTACATTCAAATGCCCCCTTGCTGCTTGAATTTTCGACAGTATTTGAACAACATATGACTCAGCAGAAAGAAGTGGTTATGCTATGATCCGAGGAGAGACTACTAGACAAGGGAGGGAAGGTGAAACAAATAGGTAACCTGATGCATTCGCGTAGGAAAATTGGTTTTTCTCGACTTTACATTTTAATATATTAAATTTTGTGCTATGCTTCTAGAATTTTTCCAGCATGTGCTCCGTTCAACTTCAGTCTTTGGTTTCTAAATCTGAAAATTTCCTTAGCTTTAAAAAATATTAATTTTATAATTTAATCGGTTTTTTAATGTGTAAAGCATTCTACCATAGCGCTTCTCCATTCTTCTCTGTTGTTACATTATTCCTCTTCCAAATCCAATCTCTTCATTGCCTGTGTGACGTTATCCTTCCAAGTTATTGATGGTCATCCTATTCCGATTTTTCGGTGGTATATTTCGGTATTCCATCTTGGCATTCTTCTTACGTGTCCATACCATTTCAATTGTTTGTATGTAATCTCATCCAAAATTGTTGATTTCACTCCCATGTAATTAAAAATTTAAATAAATAAAAAGATTTAAAAAATATTTTCAACGTCCATCAAAGCAATCAATTATTTTGAACTAATTATTTTGTTTCTTCCTGCCAGAAATTGACGGTGCTTGTGGGGCAATTAGTGTTTATAAAATAATAAAACTTGTGATATTTTCATTTTTATGCACATGGAATATTTTGAATATTAAGGTATTTTCGCTTTGGCAATAAATTGAATAATTAATTCCCTCAAAACTATAACACAGATTGTGCTGGAACTTTGTGTGGTAATTTATAACATGAACACCCTTAAGTGTGCAAATTATTGATTTCACATCTATAAAAATATAGAAAATTCACGGGAACTAAGATATGTATCAAGTTGAAATTCATGCCAGTTATTGCCATAACAATGGCCATTTTTCAAAATTCTAGCACACATGGTATTTAAATACTAATTTTTACAGTATAAATTCATTGTTCGTGCATATTTATTTTCTCTGCTACGTACAGTAAGTATTCCATCCAAAGATTCGATATTGAGATTTCACCGGAAATATATTTTGCGACACCCTATAGCCATCCCCACCCCCCACCCCCCACCCCCCCACAAGGAAAGCATTCTTGAGAAAAATATGTTAACAACATCACTCCAAAACGAAAAGTTGGTTAAATACCAAACTTCGTATTTTAGCCCTATATCTTCCAAGGACTTTCAACAAAATCTCTCCACCCGAAACAATCTTTTACATGGAAAATGCTTCGAAAATGTTGATTTTCTCAAAAATGGCTCTAAGAATTTTTATTAAAGTACGGCTTGTTTGATATTTTCATGACAAATGAAATGTATGTAGTTTCCTAGAAAAGGTAACACAGATTAAATCCAAATTGAACATTCCTAACACCAGAGAAAATCCGCTTATAAGAGAAAATCCATTGGAATTATTGCAACCTACCTTCAGTTTGGAATTAATAGAGGAAATAAGTAAATCAGACACACCAAAAGAAATACAAAAGCTTTTAGCTCTGGAAACAATCAATACTAGATATCCCACAGAAGAATGGCTGCACATATATACTGATGGATCCTCCAGGGAAAACCTTACTGGAGCTGGAGTTACGTGTTCACATTTTTCCTTTTATCATTCTGTTGGCAGAGACACAACAAATTATGATGAAGAAATAGAGGCTATATACATTGCTCTCCGACAATTATTAAATCTTCCCTTAAACAAATTTAACAAGGCAGTAATTCTTTCACATTCTAAAGCTGCAATTCAGGGAATATGTTACAATACTACAAAGAAGTCAACAAAAATTAGAGAATGCTACAAAATGTTAACACAACTCCAAAAAGTTAAAAAGACTGTTCATCTCCAATGGATTCCAGCACACTGTGGAGTCATGGGGAACGAAGCTGCAGACTCACTTGCAAAGAAAGGCACAACAATAAAACAAAAGTCTAAATTCAATTTCTCATATTCCTCAATAAAACGCTTGATCATTAAAAAATTGTCTCATTCATACCTACAAGAAATAGAAACAAATGCCAAAGATAAAAAATGGATTACACTACTTTCCAATCCAGATATAATCCCCCAGAGACCAAGGAAAACAGCGGTTGCAGCCTTCCGACTATTGACAAATCACGACTGCTTAGCAAGTCATCTCTACAGAATAGGTATCTCAGCCTCACCGATATGTGTCCTGTGTAACGATCCAGCAGAAATGAATGAAGAACACTTGAAGACCTGTGAAGCATTAAGATCAGAAGAACCTACAGTTCAAAAGTATTGGAAAGCACGAATGCTAATGGCTTCATTGCCAGATGCAAGGCACTAGAAAACAACAACATTTTCTGGGAATGTTCTCAGAAGTCCTCTTCATTCTCGATGAATTTTGCATAACTGGTATAATCGTAAGAGAAATCTAACTATACACAAAATGTAGATCTCGTTAAAGCCATTTATGTCCCACCACCATCGTCGTTGTCGTCGTTGTTGTTGTAGCTAACCAATTCCAAGATAATCTTTTTCAATTGATTTGAAGTTTCAAATGCTTATACTTTGCACAATAGGAAGTAATTTCAAAGCTATGGCATAGCCACCCGGTCTAAAAGATCTGACTATCGTTTAAGAATATTCGCATATTCCCCTTGCGCTTGTAAGGAAATAGGTAATAAGTCAACTTCTACAAATATTACCTAGCTTAACATCAAGTAGACAGAAGGATAAACGTTTGAAGAAGAATTCCGATAACAATAAAGGGTCATGTGAGTGCAACACACCCCATTTTTTTGTTATTTAACTGAGGTTATCGAATGCTTGTTGTCATTAAAATTATTTCGAGACGAAGGTCAAGAAAAGGTTATCTAGTGACAAGCAGCATGAATTTGGACCTACACAATTCTGCCACTGGAAATGATGATACCCATACTGTCATGCTACAAAATGCTTCTACAGACCAATACAGCCAACTTCAGCACTTCAATAATATCCGGGTATATTTCCGGATCCCTGGAAAACAGCCATTATAATGCCAATACTTAAAACCCCAAAAGCCAAACAATGCAAATCATATAGACCCATTTCCTGAACGTCTTCTCTACCTTAACTGCTTGAAAGAATGGTTCAGAGAAGACTATCATGGAGATTTGAAAAACACAATCTTCTTTGGCTTCAGACCAGTGGTACAGTTGATGTTTTATTATCTCTGTTAATGTTCTTCAAGCATTGCTGCACAGCAGCAACATTTTCATCAGTAACAGCAGTTTTCTTGGGTGCCCACGAAATTCATCACTAAGAAAAAAACCGCTAATTTTTTAACTCGCCGTACCTATTGTACTTTGTCAACTTAAAAGGAGTTTCTTCGCCAAATAGTTTCTAACCCAATCTTCACATGATTTCGGCGTTATTGGCGATTTAAAGTTGTGTAAAGGCATTGCCCGAAAATGTTCTCGAGTCAACTTCATTTTTGAGTGAACTTTAAATTATGATAAACTATTAGAGAAGAGCGAGCAAACTACACGGCATTCAACTCGTACAACAGAAGGTCGCTGTCAAATACAAATTTTATTTCTATTTAGAAACATGGCATTATAATTACTTTCAGTGTCACCCTCATGCAACTGACTATAAGCAGATCTGCACTAATCACACTGAACTATGAACTAAATGTCCTGTTTTGCCCACATTTTGTGGAAGTAGGCTAGAAATGGTGCGCACTTCCGAATGTTTCATTACAGACGTGGCAGTAAAAGTAAAGAACGTTGCTAGGTTACTCAGGAAACAGTTGAATGCCGTTCTTTAAGATTGCGTCTTCCCACAGACGTTGAGCAGGCGATTACGCTGAAATCGCTAGTGCCAGCGCATGCGGTTTTTATGACGCAACTACCCTTAGGGTTTTCTGTAACTGCGTCACCCAAAACTGATCGTAAATTCCGGAGGGGGCGATGTCCCTGCGTTTATTCCTCCTTTTCTACAGCGAACTAACCCAAAATGTGTTAATTTCCAAATAAAATTATATGTTTGGGTGATTATGACACGTTAAGATTCTATCTCTTACAATTCTACCAATTACGCAAATGCTATTAGAATGAAGAGGACTTCATAGACCATTCCCTGAAAATTCAAGATATACATTTTATAGTAAATATTTTAGATATGTTGTTGTTAGCTAATGCTGGATTTCTGACAATGAAGTCATTAATCCTCTTGCTCTCCAATATTTTTCACAATATTTTAGATATATAATACTGTATTTTAATACAAATCGTAAGAGCAACTTTGAGAAATTAAAAACACTGTCGAGAAAAGTTGCATATAAAGGATGGTTTGGGCTGGGTGGCGTTTTCTTGAAGAAGAATCATCGTGCCGGATCTTTGGAGGAAACTAACAGTGTCTGAAAACACGTACTCAAATTTAACATAGAATTTATTATGGAATACAATACTTCCTCTGCTAGTAATTGTAGAAAAAGTACAACGGAATGACGTATCAGATAATATGAGCTTCCGACGCAATAATGACGTGTCATTATAAACCTCTGAACTGTCTCAACATATGAATTTTATCAAATTTCCGAACTTTTTTTGGTCTATAAACTGTAATAAATGTAAATTTTCAGCCTTACAGCCCGAATATAGCAACAAATTACTTTCATAAACCATGAAGAGAGCAGCCCTAAACAGTGAAATAAGAACTAAATATTTCTAGTCATTGATGTACTTTGCCCACCTCCGAAGCGTGGTGGTAGCGCGTCTGCCTTACGTCCAAGAGGTTGCGAGTTCCAATCTCGCTTAGGGTGAGTTATCTGGATAAGACTTTTTCCGACGTTTTCCCTAATCCTGAGAAGACGTATGTCAGGTAACTTAAAGCTCCATGGACCTCGGGCTCATTTGAGCATCATTTCACCAGTTTCATTCATTCACCATCCGATATGACATTACGTTGGAGGACGTTAATTAAAAAAAACTATAATCTTCGCAAAAGTTAAAGGCATATGGAGGCGGACCGTACTGCAGACTCCAGCGAATCCTAAGCTTGCCCCTCCTACCAGCGCTGCCGAATGTGCTACATGCATCTCACACGCTCTTATGTACAGAACCTCTGCCGGTACACGCACTATGCTTGGCAACAACGCTCCGCTTGAGCACTGGCCAGCGTTCACATGTCTTTAACTTTTGCAAGCTGTATAATAAGCTTTACCACATATTCCGTCACTTGATATGTGGTTTCTAAGCAAACTTTGAGAGTTGGTGATGTAAATAAGCCTTTTAGAAGATAATGTAATTCTACTTTCTCTACTACGTATACTAAGTATTGTATAAGACCCAAAAATTTGATGACGAGATTTCACCGGAAATATGTTTTGAGGCCCCCTGAATCCAAAAATGCCGTTTTAGAAACTCTGTGTGTGTGTGTGTGTGTGTGTGTGTGTGTGTGTGTGTGTGTGTGTGTGTGTGTGTGTGTGTGTGTGTGTGTGTGTGTGTGTGTGTGTAAACAATATAGATAACTCAAAAATGAAAAGTCAGACGAAAACCAAAGCTGATATTTAAGCTTAATACAAGGATGCGACACGAAGATTTTGAAGAAAATTCTTCACTGTAAACTACCCTTTACATGGAAACTTTTTCAAAAATTTTGATTCTGGCTGTAACGATTTTCATTAGCATGCCATATGTTTAAGATTTTTTTATGGAAAATGAAATGTATATTTTGAATTTTCTCGCTATAGCCCATGTAGCTCTGTTTACTCTGTATGACTTTTGCATAACTGGCAAACCATAAGAGGAAGGCCTAGTCTTACTATATAAAAATGTTGTTCTTGTTGATAGCTAATGCTGGATTTCTGACAATGAAGTCATTAATCCTCTTGCTCTCCAATTGATATTGAAGAGAGCAATAGCAGTAATAGTAACCGTTTTTTAGAGAGCACCATATTTTTATGTTTTGGCGGTCACATCGCTCTCTCACAACCCCCAGAATGTCTGGAGGACCACACCTGTCGTTGGTTTACGGGTCTCACCGACCTGACCGGGAGAATTATCAAAATAAATTCACCAACCATGTATTACATGCCATGACAGGTCAGCATGTTAGGGGTTAAGGTTTTATAGAGAAATGGAGAGGTTGGAAAAATAAAGACTCCCTAGCCCTCAGGAACCCTAATAGCATCGGGGTCGGAAGAGAACAAGAGATGATCAAGGTAAGGTCAGATAGAAAAGTTACAGTGAGGAGCAAAACACCAGTAAGTGGAAGTAATGTTCTGCTCAGCTTGGGTACCTTGTGGTTGCTATTCACATATCCCCTAGACGGAGACCCCTGAGTCGTTGCCCATCTTAAGCTGTTAATTCCTATTTGAAACAATTTTTATTCCTGATCTTGCTGGCTTCTAAGAATTCTGTTCCCCATCTAATTTTTAGTGCTTTCCTGTATGCTCTGCGATAGCTAAACATTTCAGAAACACCATGAGCTAATGGATTTCCTACAGGTATAATTCCCTTAGCTACACTGAGTTATACTAATTGCTTTTCCTTAACACGGAACTTGCCTAATGACATCCTCTTTCCTGACAAAAACATTACACCTCAGCTTCCTATATTATACATTAATTTTAACATACGGATATTTGCTTATTGCAATTATTTACCTATCTTCGCATCATAACTTCATAAGAGTATTAATTTCATCAGTCAATGATTCCAGTATCAAACTACAATTATGTATTATATTGAATATAACAACCTACTTATGACAGAGTTGCATAGATACCTAACTGCATTACTACATAAAAATGTAGATCTCGTTAAGACACAAATTATATCCAAATTCATGTTTTCTTTACTTTTTCTTCCTTTTTTCAGTGAACTATTTCTGAAATATTCCTTGTAATTTGTGTGAATTTTGCAATACTTATACTTTTCTCAAATGGAAGGTCGTTATTCAATTTTTTATCTGTTCGTCGTGCAAAGAGAACGATTTCAAAACGTTCATATAGCGATCGGCTTCAAAAAAAATTGACTATCGATTAAAGTCTACTGTATTCCCATATTCCCCTTGCAACTACAAGGAAATTAGCAATGAGAGTTTCTACAAATGTTTATATCGATGTTTATAAGAAAATATAGGAGTAAGAGTTTATAAGAAAGTACAAGAGTAGAGAAAGTCATGTGAGTGCACCACATCAGATTGTTTTATTTACTTTCCGCTCAGCATGTATGCGTGGGAAACTAAAATTGCTGTAATCCGTGCATTTTAAATTTCTTATCGCAGACGTTAATAAAAGGTTTTAATCCTCAACTACTGATATGTAGATTTATTGTTGCACACACGCAACGTAATCATACTTGGTAGCTGAATTTTACAATTTAAATCTTGCCGTCTGTGTCTCCGCTTTTATTAACATTTACTGACGGTTTAATGCATGCGGCGTTTAAATATAACTCTTCCGGCGCAAGCAGCCATTCTACCCGCGTATCTCTGTAAAACGGACCATTTGTTACTATAGCATAAGATGATTGGTACACAGTTGTCTATTTACCACCAGTTTTTCAAAAAGTTCATGAAAAACATCATCGCATACAGGAAAACTATGATCCGAGTATCTGGGTGCCCAATACCGTAGATCCTCCAACTATGGCCCTGTTTTAACACCTTGCGATTACTTTTTGTTTCCAAAACTTAAAGAGAAAATGCTTAGAATCACTTTTCGTCATCAGATGAAGTAGCGGAACATTATAAAAATCTGATTGCTCAAGTGCTTCAGTAAGAGTGGCATAATTGCTTTAACGACTGATTTCATCCAATTCAAAGATGTATTGGTGTTAATTTAATCCTTGGTTGATTTTCTAATTCTGATGTCCGACGGTCCCACTTTTGGTCCAAAGTATTGTATACAACAAAAGTACATCGTGAGAAGACCGCCTCCGTAACGCAGTTGGAGGACCCGGTACCGGCATGGGATTTTTCCCCCGCTGGGAGTTCTGGTACGGGGTGCACTCAGCCTCGTTAGGTCCCAATTGAGCAGCTATCCTGATAGAAAGGTAGCGTCCCTAAAAGGTCAAGTAGTCGCCTTACGGTTGGGGGAGTCGGCGTGCTGACCCCCGCCAGTCCCAATCTGTACTCCGTGGCCTTGGCTGCGGCTGGGCGATGAGGGTAACCTCTGCATAGGGGAGACGCCCTAAGGATTATTACATCGTGAGACATCCAGAGTCGGTCTGGGTGGCACAGTTGGTTTCACTGGCCTACTGATCCCAAAGTCGCGGGTTCAAATACCGCCCAGACCGATTGTTTTTAAGTGTGTAGATTTACAGGTATGTAAACGAACTCCTACGGGATGAACTTCCGGCACACCGGCGACTCTGATGTGATCCTAGCAACTGATAGCGTCGTTAAACAACAAAATGATTAATTATAATTTTGAGACATCGAGAGTTCGATACAATTTTGTTATAGGTATATAATTCCTATCCTATTTCTTGTATCCAACCTGTTTGTATACAATGCGATTGAGCTGTATCTAATTTTTTCATCCAACAACATGAAAACAGCCAATGAGCGTCCATAACGTAACAGTATGGCGGACTGCGCAGGCAACGTATAGTCAGCTGTTGTGTGTGCACGGCTTTGTGTTTGTGGTTTTTATAGAACTTGGAGCATTCTAGAAATGAAAACTGGACTCAGGAGGCCATTGTATTCCTCATCTAAGCGTTTGAACGCTTCAGCTTTTGTTTTTATGAAATGAGTTGAAACTTCCTATCCATCCATATCAAGATTAAAACTATTATAGTTGTTCCTTACCTCTTTCGCGCTGTAATAGATTATCATATTTGTGCCCTGGTATGTAATTTTGTCTTCGAAACGATGTAAAAGGTTGAGAAATAAATCTTTGTCAGTCCGTATAAAATGTTGATAGGTTTCCAGGTCATCTAACCTCAATTCGTTTTGTAGTAGGCCCAATATAGCCATGCCCTATTCTCTTATTTGTAACTGTGACCGTGTCGACCAGTCTTTTACTTCTAATGCATCTTTTCTTCCTATTGAGAATACTGGAAATATATCCCAAACCTGTACTTAATATAGGTAAATGTGTAAAAATGTGCTTCAATAGAAGCAAAAATCCATATAAATATGTTTATAATATCAATGTGACACCACTCGTTGAAGTGGTTGAAAAAAAAGATTTAGGAGTACATTTTACAATGGATCTTAGATTCAATAGACACATTGACTTAATTGTATCAAAATCGCTAAAATGCCTTGGCTTTATTATTCGAAATTCCTATTCATTTAAAGAAAAAACTTTAATTCAACTATATAATTCATTTGTGAGACAAAAACTCGAATATGCATCAATTATTTGGAATCCTAAGATGATAATGCACATCACCGCAATAGAAAAAGTACAATCAAAACTTCTAAAATACATACTATTTAAAAGAACTGGATATTATCCTATTTACACAAACTATGAAACCCTTTTGGAAATATTTAAACTGAAAACTCTGAAATTTTGAAGAGATATTGCAGGGTTAATATTTCTGTATAAGGTATTGCATTCGATTATTGGCGATATTAATATTACAACAAATGTATCATTTTATGTACCCAATAAAATAAGCAGATTCAGGAGGCTTTTCTTCACCTCCAGAGCAAATACAGAAATCCATAAAAATGCACCATTACACAGAATTATGTATTTATATAACAAGCTTCATCATTTCGATGTAGATATTTTCAACATGTCAAACTCAATTTAAAAATGCTACAACTAAATTGGTAATAGTAGTATCGTTGCTGTAATTAGGAATAGTAGAAAAAATTACATACCATGCCACCTTCACTTTTTTTTTCTTCCTTCTCTTTTTATAATTATTTATATTCCTTATATTTCCCTTTCTGTATTAGTTTATGTTTATGTTTTTCTTGTATTTTGAGTGTGTATATGTATTATTATATGTAAACACCTATGTATGATGAACATTGTAATTGGGCTTTCAAGCCTGTTATGTTCATAAGAATGAATGAATGAATAAATAAATAAATAAATAAATAAATAAATAAATAAATAAATAAATAAATAATAAATCAATGAATGAATAAATGAATGAATAAATAAATAAATAAATAAATAAATAAATAAATAAATAAATAAATAAATAAATAAATAAATAAATAAATAAATAAATAAATAAATAAATAAATAAATAAATAAATAAATAAATAAATAAATAAATAAATAAATAAATAAATAAATAAATAAATAAATAAATAAATAAATAAATAAATAAATAAATAAATAAATAAATAAATAAATAAATAAATAAATAAATAAGTAGCAGTCGCAAAATAAATATTTGCGTCTGCCATGTTTATTTCTTATGCATGCTAGCGAACCGTCATTTATTTTGGACCAAAATGCATCATACTATGACAGACAGTTTCTTTTGTGTGCAATTCCATTGGATACAAAAAATTTGGTCAAAAAAGTTGGACCGTAGGACACCGGCTTTAAAGATTTCAGTCTCTCCAGGACTGAAATACTTGTTGACTAATGCTGAGTTTTGACAAAGAAATCACGAATTCTTTTGCTCAAGAAGGATTGTGTGGAAATGACTGAACATTGCTGAACATGATCATCCATATACCTACTCTAGAAGATCACACAGTGGACAGAATTAAATCTAGTTAGGTACCACCTTTAACGCCCAAGGCACAACAGATTTAAGGAACCTCCAAGTGAGGAAGAAAGGGCCGTTAAGACAATTTATATCAGTTTTCTGTTATTTTCTCCAGACATTTGACCTGTTAGTTATTACCATTCTGTCTTTATAGTAGGTATAACTTATCTACATATTTAACAGCTATATAAAACGTGAAATTCCCTTCCAATATTTCTTCCGCTAGTCACTCCCTAACCCTTTCTTAGTATTGTTTGAAAATAACAATAAACACTATACCTATTGTTATTTTCAATTTGATATCGACCCCTTATTTTTCAAGCCAATAAATACACCTTTTCCCCCAAAGAATTCCTGGCTAGTAGAGTAAATACATGGATGTGTTTTCGTCATAGTTCGAAGGGAAGCTAAAAAAGGGTGTAATATGGTACAATCAGATGTAATTCGGCAGGAGGGTGGAGCGAGAAAAGATTGTAGGAGGCCACGCCAAGCTCGGCGCCACCCTGGCGCCGCCCAGCGACACCCTTATTAAGTAATATTATGTTCCTTGACACCAACCAATTAGTGGCCCGTATTCCCGTCTCATAATGCAAATTAATTCCTTCAGAGTGCAACCCCCGTCCAGCTCAACGATAAGGTGCGTTCGCAAGGGTTAACATAGACATCTCAACCAAGTGATATTTTTACTTTCTCTACTGGTAAGTAGGGGAAGTATTGTATTCCACCCAAAAATTCGATGTCGAGATTTCACCGGAAATATATGTTTTGAGACCCCCTGAATCCAAAAAAAGCATTTTTAGAAAAAGGTCCGTGTGTGTCTGTGTGTCTGTCAGTCTGTGGACAGCATAACTCAAAAACGAAAAGTCGATTAAAAACCAAAGTTAGTATTTAAGTTTAATGTCTTTCAAGGATGCGACACGAAGATTTTGAAGAAAATAGCCCCACCCTAAACTACCCTTTACATGGAAAATTTTTCGAAAATTTTGATTTTCTTGAAAATGGCTCTAACGATTTTGATTAAAATGTCATATGTTTGAGATATTTTTAGGACAAATGACATGTATATCTTGAATTTTCTGGCTACAGCCCCTGTAGTCGTATTTACTCTGGACGACTTTTGCATAACTGGTAAACCGTTAGAGATAGACCAAATCGTACTATACAAAAAATGTAGATCTTCCTAAAATACACAATTTATATCTGAATAAATTTTCTTGTAGGGTGAACCATTTCGGAGATATTCCTTGTTATGTGTGTGAGTTTCGGAAAACTTAGAACTTCCATGAAATGGATCATCGTTGTTCATTTTTTTATATGTTAAGTGTGCAATATCAACAGAATCTCAAACCTTTAAAACATTTGACTATCGCACAAAGCCTACTGTATTCTAATATTCCCCTTGTACCTACAAGGAAATAAGCAATAAGATAATTTGTAGAAATGTTTATCTTAACTAACACGAAGAAGATATAGGAATAAGAGTTTGTAAGAATGGTTAGTACAAGAGTAGAGAAAGTCATGTGAGTGTAACACATCAGATTTTTACCACTTGTTTCTCTGGAAACAACTTGTTCATTTGGATCTTACGAAACAGTTTCATCATTTCAGAGCCTACCTTACCCGACGTTGCACGGTTAGGTTTTTGGATTGGAATCACGATTTAATTAATTTCATTCACCTCTGATCGTTTTTATGAAATTATTCTAGAGCAGTGTTTCTCAGCTGGTGGGTCGCGACCAATAGGAGAGGGGCCCCGAGAAGTGTACTGGAGCGCCTGGGTTTTTTAAACGTTATATTTATTACTGGAAAGTAAATAAATTTCACAGTTTAATAAACCATTAATAAATAGTACAAGTACTGTTTCGCCCATACGTTAACCAGGTGTTCCACATTATGCGTGTAACAAATATTCCAACACAATTATTATCAGTAAAGAACTGTTTGGCCGAAAAATACGTACACAATTCACAACACAGCATGCTTGCTTAGCAACCAAAACATTCATTTATTTCAAAAGAAAGTACTCACCTCAAAGGTTTGAAGTACTCGCATAAGTAGTCAAAACGGGCATCTGGGACGGGTACCCTACGTGCCTGAAACAAAACCAAAAATCATTGCTACACCTGAAATTGAATCCTTACATGAAAACAAAATTTCAGCCTTGCTTTTGTCACTTTTTGCTACTCCAAGTCGGAGAATGCGACGAACTTTAAAACTGCATACGCAAAAATGCGACAACAATCTGTCACGGAAACAAACGATACACCGCTCTCACTCCCAGCTCGTTTCTGATCTGGTCTGTGTGGTTCACTCATTCTTGTCAACAATCATCATTTAGAACTGCATTAACAAATTAGTTTGACACAATTTGAACCGGGATTTCTTTTTTTCACGAGAACCCAATTTGAGTTAGATATAAAGAATGATTTTATAATCATCTTTTGCGTTGCTGTCTATTTTAAAAGACTGTTTTAAACCGCTAAGTGATCGCGTTTGTGTGTGTGTGTGTGTGTGTGTGTGTGTGTGTGTGTGTGTGTGTGTGTGTGTGTGTGTGTGTGTGTGTGTGTTCATGGCAAAATCCAGATATAAATTTCAATAAAAAATAAAATTACTAGTAAACAGGAGAATATACATGTACAAAACAGAGTGGCAACAGTCAAAATTAAAACAGTGATAAAGATGTCGAAAAAGTATAAAAACTAGGTCTCTAAAGTTTCAAATCCTCAAACTCATGTTACTCTCCGGTAAAAACTTAAGAACTCTTCCGACCGCTTGTTTATCGTCCGCCAAGACCTCTGCGAGTCTGGCAGGCAGCTGCTGAGAGTCTCGAAGGTGCTCCAGAGGCTCCAGAGGCAGTTCGGGTCGAACGGGGGGACAGTGATTGCCCCCCGCCCGAGTGTCTTGTCCGCAGTACCGAGCCGTTGTACGGCTTAACCTGCGCAATGAGTTGGATGTTCTCTCTACAGGGATTTTTTGTCGTCTGGGGAACATTATTTGGGATCAGGGTTTTTTTTTTTTTTTTTTTTTTTTTTTTTTTTTTTTTTTTTTTTTTTTTTTTTTGTGGTACAGGAAAACGGGTGGGTGGGATGCTAGAGAGGAACACACAAGCAGCACGTGGCGGACTGACAAAAGGTTGTCGCACAGCGGACAAACAGGAACAGGGTCTCGTTTAAAAAGGTAACCATACGAAAAATTGCAGTGGTCAATGCGCAACCGAGCCAAGCTTACCTCCTCGCCACGAGATATGCGAGAGGAAGTTACCTAGTTTATCAGAAGTTCTTTCACTTCTCTAAGTTGTCAATGTTAATACTAAACCTTACTTGATAACGTCAAACAGTTCTTTCCAGTGCTCTGACACAAATTACACAAATAACGGATTTTCTACACAATACTGCACTTTGCAGCACATATACAACTCTTTTCACTAGTTGTTTAATGCTGAGTTTGTTTTGTGTACTGGTGCACTGTAGACCCAAGGCGAATGATTTTACAATTAGCTTAAAACAAGTCCATTCTGACAGCTAAGTGCACACGTGCACTTGAGTTTCCAATGCAACTGCAACGGAAGTCGTCCTCCATGGTCTAGGGGTAGTATGCCAGCTTCTGATTCCCTAGGTCAGGGGTTCAAACCCGACGGAGGGCGATGAATTTTCACGAGTGTAAAACCCTTGGGATGGCTTCCTTTGGAAGGGAAGTAAAGCCGGTGGTATCATGTCATAGATTTACGGCATGTAAAAGGAGCTCAAGCTTGATAGAGGCCTATGAGCAAAATTAAGCGGTCTTTCGTTCCCAATGTAGAATGGGACCTGAGAACCACGGTCTATGTATCTATATTTCAATTTCTAATGGTGAATGTGAAGGAGCTCCTTCAGTGTGCAATATTTTGTCAGATAAAAGAACCAATATTACAGCAGGGAACCTAGAAACCTTGCTTACTTGTTACATATAACATTTGAAATGTAAATTATAACAGTAATACCTATTTGATATTTTGTTTCACCACCTTTATCCCGCTTTGAACCTCCCTTTTATACCGATATTTGCAACTTTTATTCACCATTAAATTGTACCCTACAATGCTTCAAGCGCGGAGTTTCGAATCGTTCCAATGACGGGAAAACTCAACATAAAGCCTGAAAACGCTGCATGCCCACAAGGTCCGGTTGATTCAGGCTGTCTGCCGAACGTGGCCGCGGTGTTCAAGGTTTATTGGCAAATTAATAAACCATATTTACAACGAAAAGTATATACAAACGTAAGAATCTGCACCTTTGTTACATAACAGAAGCATTCATATAATCAAAATAACACAACGCAAACTCAAAACTTTCACGCCTGCATTGTGTGCAGAGAAAGAATTTTGTATGAAGATAAAATGCCTGGAATCACTTTTTCATCAAATGAAGCAGTGGGAGATTATAGAAACCTGATTTTTTAAATACCTCAGAAACTTGCATCATTGCTTTATGGACTGGTTTCATCGAATGCAAAAATATACTTATGTTAAAGGGTAATATTTTGAAAAACATAACTAATCCTTGTTTCAATGTTAAAGCTTTCAGTGTTCCTGTAGTTTGACATAAAGGGCAGCCGATATGGTACATTCGTGATGTGTTTCCAAATTCAGGTTTTACTTCCATTTCTCATCTACCACTCATTTTGGTATATGTTTTTACAGGTACGTTATGGGTACACCGAAGTGAAAAAGTTGATTTTCTTAAGTATTGAAGTTAGAGACATAAATTTTGTACAGGCATTACTGCCAACTAAAGAAAAGTGCATACCAAATTTCATTCCAACATATAACCACTTTCCTGATATATTAATTTACATCAATTTTATTGGGTATAATCAAAATGTATCTCCTCTAACAGATAAACAACGGAGTTGATTTTTTACTTTCTCTACTGGTAAGTAGAGGAAATATTGTATTCCACCCAAAAATTTGACATCAAGATTTCAACGGAAATATATGTTTTGAGCCCCCCTGAATAAAAAAGGAAGCATTTTAGAAGAAGGTCCACGTGTCTGTCAGTCTTTGGACAGCATAACTAAAAAATCTGATGTGTTGCACTCTCATGACTTTCCCTGCTCTTGTGCTAACCATTCTTACAAACTCTTATTCCTATATCTTCTTTCTTGTTAGTTAAGATAAACATTTGTACAAATTATCTTATTGCTTATTTCTTTGTAGGTACAAGGGGAATGTTAGAATACAGTAGGCTTTGTGCGACAGTCAAATGTTTGAGATTCTGTTGTCTTTGCACACGAAAGTTATAAGTTTTCCGAAACTCGCACACATAACAAGGAATATCTCCGAAATGGTTCACCCTACAAGAAAATTTATTGAGCCATAAATTGTGTATTTTAGCAAGATCTACATTTTTGTATAGTATAATTTGGTCTATCTCTTACGGTTTACCAGTTATGCAAAAGTCGTCCAGAGTAAATACGGCTACAGGGGCTATAGCCAGAAAATTCAAAATATACATTTCATTTGTCACACAAATATCTTAAATATGTGGCATTTTAATCAAAATCGTTAGAGCCATTTTCCAGAAAATTAAAATTCGAAAAATTTTCCATGTATAGGGTAGTTTAGGGTGGGGCTATTTTCTTCAAAATCTTCGTGTCGCATCCTTGAAAGACATAAAACCTAAATACCAACTTTGGTTTTTAACCGACTTTTCGTTTTTGAGTTATGTTGTCCACAACCTGACAGACACGCACGGACCTTTTTCTAAAAATGCCCTTTTTTGGATTCAGGGGGCCTCGAAGCATATATTTCCGGTGAAATCTCGACATCGAATTTATGGATGGAATACAATACTTCCTCTACTTACCAGTAGAGAAAGTAAAAATCATAACTTTGCTTCTGATTAAGAAAATGTATATTTGTTTTATCAGCAAATTATAAAGATACCACTGAACATGTATTTAAAAAATTCAGCTAATTATCTTACATAGTGTTGTAGGTAGTTGCATTTCGAGTTCCTCCAAGGAAATAATTTCATAAAAGCGCGTTCGGAAATCCTATGAAGTTGGGAAATGTACTATATACAAACTCACCGGCAGTTGTTTGTAACATCCTTTTGGCAAATGCTGTGCTCTACATCCTTGATGAGGTCACCATGTTTTAGTACGCGCCAACACATTCACTTGTTCACTACGCAGGTATACTGCACACTCTAGCTGCACTTTAAGACAAGCGTATAACGTCCAGACAAAAGAAAGCCTCCGCTTATTTTTCTATTCCTGTTCGCCCCGTTGTTCGGAAAGTTAATGATAACTTGGTGGAGTCACGTACCAATACACAATGACAGGGGACTGTTTCGGGGTACACCGCAACCATCTTGTACCAATGTCCTTCAAGCCCACTTTCCACCGGAAGATATCACAGCATTCCCAGAGACACAAATTTCATGCGTAGCATTTCTACAGGTTATGCTCACAAAACGGCGGCACAGTGGCCGAACGGTTAGAGCGTTTGCCTATCACTTAGGAGTCCCAGTTTCGATCCCAGGGACCCGTATACGATATTCGCGATGGACAAAGCGGACTAGACAATTAATTCTGGATTATCAACCTTTATAAGCCCTTGAGAGATTAACATTTTCCTCTGAAACCCTTAATATTATAAGAAAAGACAAAAGCTAAAAATAGACGAACGTTTGAGAGGTAGAATTGGAACTGAAAAATTCAATGCCACAGCTGGGATTTTAACCGCAGACCACGCAGGTGATCTAACCATTACGCTACTGTGACAACCTGCCAGAATGACATTGAACTCTCAAAGCAGTTCGTATTTCTCCTGGTAAACCACAAAGGCAGTCTCACATCAGAGACAAATTACCCCAATGGTGACTTACTATTGTAAGTACTTTATATCGCAGGATTAAATAACCTTCACATGGTAATTATTATTTATTTATGCCAACAAACTTAACACGAATTGATTGGAGAATTCAATGTCATTTTGGAAGGTTGTCACAGTAGCTTAATGGTTAGAGCACCCGCCTAGTAAGCGGAGGGTCTGTGGTTCAAATCCCAGCTGTGGTACTGAATTTTTACTTTCTCTACTGGTAGTATTGTATTCCACTCAAAAATTCTATGTCGAGCTTTCACCGGAAATATATGTTTTGAGACCCCATGAATCCAAAAAAAGCATTTTTAGAAAAAGGTCCGTGTGTGTGTTGTTGTGTTTAACGCCCGCTTTTACTACTACGGCACCGCAGGCGGGTGCGTGTGCGTGTGTGTGTGTGCGTAGAGCATAACTCAAAAACGAAAAGTCGGTTAAAAACCAAATTTGGTACTTAAGTTTAATGTCTTTCAAGGCTGCGACACGAGGATTTTTAAGAAAATAGCCCGACCCTAAACTACCCTTTACATGGAAAATTTTGATCATCTTGAAAATGGCTCTTAACGATTTTGATTAAAAAGTCATATGTTTGAGATATTTTTATGACAAATGAAATGTATATTTTGAATTTTCTGGCTATAGCCCATGTAGTCGTATTTACTCTGGGCGACTTTTGCATAGCTGGTAAACCGTTAGATATAGACCAAATCATACTATACAAAAAATGTAGATTTTGCTAAAATACACAATTTATGTCTGAATAAATTTTCTTGTAGGGTGAACCATTTCGGAGATATTCCTTGTTATGTGTGTGAGTTTCGAAAAACTTAAGGATCATCGTTGTTCATTTTTTTATATGTTAAGCGTGCAAAGAGAACAGAATCTCAAAGCTTTAAAAGATTTGACTATCACACAAAGCCTACTATATTCTAATATTCCCCTTGTACCTACAAGGAAATAAGCAATAAGATAATTTGTACAAATGTTTATCTCAACTAACACGAAGAAGATATAGGAATAAGAGTTTGTACGAATGGTTAGTACAAGAGTAGAGAAAGTCATGTGAGTGCAACACATCAGATTTTTCAGTTCCAATTCTACCTCTCAAATATACAAACGTATTTGAAAGCACTCAACATTTGTTATGGGAAGAATAGCAGTGGATATGATCGGCTCCGGAATATACTGCACAACAAAACGTATTTATCGCCTTGGACAACAAAGTGTCGCAATTAAATGAAGGTAGTTGCAGATCATTGCCTGTGATGGAGCAGTCGTGAGCCCATTACCTACTAGAATGTTCCTCTGACCTCACGACGGTGTAATTTTGGGTGGTCAGTACATAACACCTCGATTAAGATGGTTAACTTCCGTTTTCACAACAACGTTCAGCTCAATAAGACAAAATCTTATAACACAAAAAATTCAGATCTGCTTAAATCAGACAATTTATACATAAATACCTTTCTGGAATCAAACATTTCCGAGATATTGTTACTGGTTTTAATTTTGCAATGCGTACACTTATTCTCTCTGTCGGTCACGCAAAAAAGAACTGAATTTCAAGCCATCACATAGCGACTAACTCTTAAAAACTTATGACTAACACTTAACCCTCCTGTATCCCCCTATTCTCATTGTATCTATAAAGAAATATATAACAAAGCGTTTCTGTAAACGTTTATCTCGATTAATATGAGTTAAAGGAATACGCATTTTAAGAATAGTTTGTTGAAGATCGGTTAGAGAAAGTCGTGTGAATGTAGCACACACGTTTGTTCTTATACTGCTAGTTATGGTGGTTATTTGGTCTAACGTCGGTCTGGGGGCTCAGTTGGTCAGATGCTGGCTACTGATACCAAGGTCGTGGGTTCAAACCCTGTCCAGACCCATGGTTTTTGAGTGTATACTAAGATGTGTGGGGCAAAGTTAAAAGAAACTTAAGTATGACATTTAATTGGGTTGCCCCCTCCCCTCTTCGCCCCTCTCTCACGCACAGGACCTCCTAAAGGCCTTCCGTTGATATTTCCATATTAACGTTTTGAGTAGACTCCTAAGCGGTAGCAATGGAATGAATTTCTTTAAAACCACTTACATCAAATTCTTCCATTCTTGCATTATGCATGAAGCACCTTTTTACTTTCTCTACTAGAAAGTAGAGGAAGTATCTATTGTACTCCACCCAAAGATTCAAGTTCGAGTTTTCACCGCAGGTATATGTTTTGAGATCGCATGAAGCACCCCCCCCCCAAAAAAAAAATAAATAAATAAAAAGCATTCTTAGAAAAACGTCCGCGCGCCCGTGTGTGTGTGTCAGTCTGTGGACAGCATAACTCAAAAACGAAAAGTAGGTTAAAAACCAAAGTTAATATTTAAGTTTAATGTCTTTCAAGGATGCAACACGAAGATTTTGAAGAAAATAGACTCACCCTACACTGCCCTTTACATGGAACATTTTTGGAATATGTTGATTTTCTTGAAAATTGCTCAAACAATTTTCATTAAAATGACATGTTTAAGATATTTGTATGACAAATGAAATGTATATTTTGAATTTTCTGGCTATAGCCCCTGTAGTCGTATTTACTCTGGACGACTTTTGAATAACTCGTAAACCGTAAGTGATAGACAAAATCTTACTATACAAAAATGTAGCTCTCGCTAAAACACACAATTTAGGTCTCAATAAATTCTTTTGTAGAGTGAACGATTTCGGAGATATTCCTTGTTATTTGTGTCAGTTTCGGAAAACTTAAAACTTTCGTGAAATGGAACATCGTTGTTCAGTTTTTTATATGGAAATCGTGCAAAGAGAACGGGATCTCAAAAGTTTAAAACAGTTGACTATCCCACAAAGCCCATTGTATTCTAATATTCCCCTTGCACCTACAAGGAAATAAGCAATACAATAATTTGTACAAATGTTTATCTCAACTAACACGAAGAAGATATAGGAATAAGAGTTTGTAAGAATGGTTAGTACAAGAATAGAGATTTTTTTTTATTACACTGACTGCAAATGTACAATTTGTTGTTATCACAACATTCAGTAAATGTGTTACAACTAATGACTGGATCACTAAAGGTAGCTAGATCGAAATGGTAAGTCCAAAATGTTTCAGCGCTGTAGACGGTCAACCATAGTACTGTTGTCTAGTAGATTGATGGCAAGGACGTTAGGATGGTTAGTTAAGCGCTGCTGATATCGAAGACTAAGGGATGTAATTTCTTCTTTTATTGTTGGAATGTGTCGATCGTTATGCAGCATAGCATTGGACACATACCATGGTGCTTTTGCTAGCCAACGAAAAGTTTTGGATTGAAATCTTCGTAGTGTGTCAATATTGGATTTACTAGCACTTCCCCAAGTTCAATACCATAAGTCCATACAGGTCTAATGATGGTCTTGTATATTAATATTTTGTTGTAGAGAGACAGAGAGATTGTTTGTTCAGCATCCAGTATAACTGCTGGAATTTTAGTTGGAGCACAGAAATAATTTTAAAAGTATTTGTTTATAATCAGGGACCAGATGTTTATAACTTAAAAACTATGCAAGCATTTATGACCGAAAAAATGATAAATATGACGATAAATATGACCCAAATCTTTTAGGTACATCTTCAAAATTTTAATGTTTAAATTAACATTATATTGAAAATCTACTTTAAAAATCTAGCGCGCTCAAAAATAAATAAATAAAAATATTAATTTTATTGTTACACTTTGAATTTATTTAATTCCTCAATACAAAGCTAACCCTCAGCTCTGCACGGAATGAAAGGGCAATCACAAAGAATTGCAGTAGCAAATTACATACATTTTACAGTTAAAAAAAAAAAAAAAAAAAAAAAGATCTATTTCCTCGCAACACTGGCTTGTAACGGGAAAAAGACCTCAACAACGAAGGATTTAACTGGGGCACATTTGAAATGAGTCATTCATAAGTCTATCTCTTTCTATATAGCTTACTCTCCAAATTCACACAGATTTCTAAGAACGATAATTGTAAGAAATATTACCAGACAAGAATTAGGAGACTTTGCATCCTGTGTGACTCCAACGAAATCATGGACAGCATACATCTTAGGTCCTGCCCTACTGTTTCCCCTGAAGATAACATTTCAAAATACTGGAAGGCCAGACTGCTAATGACTTTATCGCCATACGCAGTGCATTAGATATCAACCAATCACAATTATGAGATGTGAAAAAAAGGTCTTTGAGACGACTACACATATGGGAAACTGGGATAGACATAGAAAAATATGACAAAAATACGAAAATTTGAGAGAAAAATGACACAAGGGTACGAGGATGTTGAATATATGTTTAAGAAACTGAATGGAGACTAAAAATAAATTTGGAGATAACAATGTATATGGGATGTGGGGAAGGAACAAGAGATTTAGTTTCAGAAGATGGAACAGTATCATAAAGTTGCGACCAGTTTAAATATCTAGATGTATATATCAATACGGAGGCAAAACAAGAAGAGGACATTAGACAGGGAATAAATACAGAAAGATCTGCAGTAACTATGTTAAATGGAGTATTATGGGCCAAAGATATATTTAGGGAAACAAAAATTTACATATATCGAACAATAATTCGTCAGTACAAAGACATAGAGCCGAAACTTGCGAATTAAATAAAAGTTTACAATCATAATTATTAGCTACTGAAATGGATTTTCTTTGACATTTGGCTAGGCACTCCAAATAGGAAAGAATAAGTTACACAGAGATCCGAAGGAAAATCAACAAGAAAACAGTTTTGGATTACATAGAATGCAAACAACTAACATGTGAGAAGGATGGTGGATGAAAATATACCGAAGAAAATACTAGAATGGGTTCCACCGGCGAGAAGGAATAGAGGTAGACCGGAACACACATGGATGCAGGAAATACAACTGGGAAAATTGGAGGAAGAGAATTACAGTGTCAAGTTTTTGGCACAGGAAAATGAAAATTGAAAATCTGTATGTAAATTAACATGAAAAATGACAAAAACCATAACATGACTATATGACCCACGAGAATCGCATAATTTTAATCACCATTGATAAAATAGTGCTTTGCTTGTTTGTTTTTGTTTTTTTTTTTTCGTTGAAAAGAACCACAAAGAAAAATTATTAATTCTTATAAACATCCGGGCCCTGTTCACAACCTAGTTGCCCTGTGTATGTTCTTTCCACAAATAGAAAGTAGGTTTAGCCACCAGGAAAGTAGGCTGTTAATTTCCCAGTGCCATTACCTTTCCTAATGATGAGTTTCTCTAATTGCATATTACTTGCAGGACACTACTGTGCCGCCAGTAGCAAGCAGTAAAAGTTTTAATTGGCTGAACACCCACGACGTCTGGAATACACGTACCCAAAAAGGTGAATGCCAGATGACTTGGGGCGCCAGTTCCGTTTACTTCAATGTCTCCACGAAAACCTCTTATTTGATGAGCATTACTATTTTGGCAGATTCTATTGATAATGTTGATTCGGTGTGTTATACGTATCCGATTGTGCTCAATTTCTCACTGTTGTAACCAATTTCTAACCAGGACACGAAATTAGATAGCGAATACATTTGGGGAAACAATGTGAACTATATATTCAAGATGTTCTCGGGCTTCTAGCCAGGTGTAGTGATGCAGAGACATCGACGTTTCGGGAGTGTACATCTCTCCGATCATCAGGATGATGAATAACTAGCAAGAGTGAAGGGACCAGTATATGCACTGTCCGCTAGTCTGCATCATTACACATCACTACACCTGGCTAGAAGCCCGAGAACATCTTGAATATGTTCGTCGCCAGGAAAGCTTCAAATCATATTTTAATGTAAACTATAGCTTGTACTGCAGAATATCAAACCACAAAATCCACAGCGATCAGCCAAATGGATATTTGCGTATTTTGACATAAAGGTTATCGACGCAATCATCTATAAACCATCAGTGCAACGGCATACTGATTTAGTGTCACTACTGGTGAATTATCTGTGTACTTTGACAATAAGATGAACGATATAGTCCTGGATGCACCTCTAACTCATCAATGCAACACATTGTTGATTCAATGCCACTAGTGATTGTAGGAGATAGACAGGAAGTGACCGGACTGGACTATAGTACCGGTCAAATCGGAGAATAACCTCCCTTAACACCGAAACCTCAGGGTTTATTGTATATTTCCTATCGCTATTGCTTTGGTCAAATAACCCTGTCCCTTTGATCAAGGATAATAGTTTACTAAGTTGTCTTTAGGAAGGCTATATGTTGTTGTTGTTGTTAGCTAATGCTGGATTTCTGACAATGAAGTCATTAATCCTCTTGCTCTCCAATATTTTTCACTGATGGATGGGGCATTACAAGTGGCCGGACATATTTGAAGGTGGTCTCGATCCATTTCCTCTTGCAGATCACATAGAGGACAGAGTGGTGAAGAATATATCCCAATTCTGTTTAAATGTTTTGCCAGACAATCATGTCCTGCAATCAACCTGAAGGTTGCAACTGCTGTTTTTCGAGGATACTCAGGAATTACTGTTTGAATGTTTGGTAGTTCCCATCTTTTATTTTTTTGAGTTTTCATAGTAATATTTTTCAATACTTTTTTTTGAATTCAGAGTTGACTAATCTTTTAGCTGCATAAAATGGTAGATTAACTATAGATTTCTGCACATTGCCGGTAGGTATCCTTTTTTGCAAGAAAATCAGCTTTCTCATTACCACTCAGTCCACAGTGAGCTGGTATCCATTGGAAGACTAGGTGTTTTTGAAGTGCTGTTAGATGGGTAAGGATTTTCCAACATTCTATAATTGTTTGGTTTTTTGGTGACAACTTGGATGTAATTGCTATAATTGCTGCCCTGGAATCTGAGAGAATAACTGCTTGCTGAAAATGTGAAATTCTGTACAAAAGATTTTGTAGGGCCATTCGAATTGCTTCAATTTCTCCATCAAAGTTCGTAGTTCCATAACTTAAAAGATTTGTAATATGTAGTTTTATTAAACCCACAAGTTCATATCCTTTCCTACCCAGTACTTCAATTTGAAGATGCACAAGGCAGTTTCTTCCTCATTACATAATCTAATGGTTCGTCTTTAAAGATGTCCATTGTATGTAGGTGTTTCATAATCTACAATGTCTGTCAAAGACCGGGAAGGCAGGTTTGTCCTGGACCTACTGAGATTAGGTACATCTTCAGTAAGTCTGCTCATCATTGGTTAACTGTGTTTGCATCCTTCTGTTTGAGCCCACTGCAACTGGTGGTGATAATTACTCCACTCTGCCAAGGTTCAATGGACATGCCAAAAACTAGTTCATGCCCAGTAAATGCTTGAGCAGACCCTTTTCTTGCCAAGGAATTTGCTTTGTCATTGTCTATATTTCCCTATGTCCTGGTATCCATCTAAGGTTGAAGTTATGTGTTTTGCTATTTGTATTACGTTTATTAGGCAGTTCAGACTAACTTATATGTTATTTGATAACTGTAACCGTTTCAAAGCAACCTATCAGAGAAAATGCAAATGTTGCTCCACTTTTAACCCCTCTTCTGATTCCTCTGATACAGGTTCCAATTGCATACACTTCAGCTGAGAACACAACGGCATTGCGACCAGCAGCAATACAAATATGCCTCCCCAAGTATTCCAGCTCCTGATCCAGGGTCTGTTTTGGAGCCATCTGTACACCAGATTATACTGCCCTCAGAACAATTCATCTTACTCTGACTGTTGGTCTGTCAAAACATAATTTGTAGCAGAGATAGGTGTCTATTTTGACAATAAGATTATCAATGTAGACCTGGTTGCACCTCTCAGTGCAACATTATGCTGATTTAATGTCACTGGTGACTGTAGGAGGAGATATGTGTGTACTTTGACAATAAGATTATCGATGTGAACCTGTTTGCAACTTGAACCAATAACTTCAACACCATGCTGGTTTAATGTTTACATGATACATCTATGTACTTTCACAAGATTATTCATGCAGACATGGTTACAATTTTCACTCATCGCTAAAACACCATTGATTTAATGCTCACGGTGACTGTAATAGATAGCTATTTGAGTACTTGACAAGAAGATTACGATGCAGTTGACCCATGTGGATTTAATGTTTATCAGTCACTTAGGAGGTAACAACACAAGATTATACATGGGCATATGGTTGCCGCATTGGGTCTCGCAGGCGTTGCTGTCTATAGTTTTTTCTATCTGAGTGGTGTAATTCGTGTTGTATATTTTAAGACTCGCGAAAGAACGGCATTTGCACCATCACGCTCTTGCATTAACGTCAAACAGGCAATGGGAAAATTCTCAATTCACGTCTCCCCTAAAAGTTATATGGGATGAACTGCACAGTATGCACCTTCTAACCATTCTCGCGACTTTAAGTGCCAACGTGGTTCTTTTTAAGCAATGTTTAACGCCTGTTTTTATTAACTACGGTTTCACATGCGATGGACACTGGACTTTGGTGATACATACAATGAAATTATATCTAGGAAAAGAATTTCAAGAAGCAAAAGTTCCAGGCCTTATTTTGTGGTATCTCCTGGGCTTTTGCCAATAATGAGGACCCAGGAAGACCTGGAAAAAGCACCTGTCAGAGAGGATGGCCCTGACGAGATTTGAATCGCGTACCTCCTGAGTGCTCCAGCTCCATCTCGCTAGGTGGCAAAGCCTTCATTCTTAGCACGATTTCCTTTCGAAGGGAACTAAAGCCGATAGTCCCGTCATACACCTGCGGGAAGTGAAATAACTCCAAGCCTGATAAAGAGGTCTCTAATTAAAATTGAGCGGTCTTTCATGCCCAATATAAAATGGGACGCTAAGAACCATACATGTTAAACGACGTCCATTAATAAAAGCTCAGTTTCTGAATAGTTAACCAACGACTTCATTTGATGAGTGACACAGAAAGTGCTAGTTCACACCAAGCGAAGTGTAACATACATGTAAAGCTCGGCAATATCGCAAACCGATGAAAACCTGGTTTGTCGCGTGCCTCACTCTTACACTGGGGACACACGAGCGTAACGTTTGCGTGCGCTTTTACGCACGTAATATTTGCGCGCGTATGAGATCTAACCACACGCACGTTCTAACGTCCGTTCAGTTCTCCAAGATGGAAGCTGATGCAGTTATTGCTGTAGTGGGATTTGGATTTGGATTTGGTTTAAGGGCGCTCAACTTCTAGGTCATCAGCGCCCTTAACAGACTCATGGCAATAGCCAGATATAAATTTCACTCAAAAAATAAAAATACTAGAAACAACAAAATATACAAGGTAGAAATCAGTGGCAATAGCCAGATATGAAACAATGTGATAAATATGTCCAAAAGCAGAACAAGATAATTAAGAAATTTAAATCCTCAAATTTATATTACACTGCGCTAAAAAATTAAGAACTCTATCAACCGCTGTTTTGTCGTCCGCAAGGACCTCTGCAAGTCTGGCAGGCAGCTGCAGAGAATCCCGAAGGTGCGCTAGAGAGTAACACTCTAGGAGCACATGGCGAACCGACAAAACGTTGTCACACAGCGGACATAGAGGCGCAGGGTCCCTTTTAAATAGGTAACCGTGCGAAAAATTGCAGTGCCCTATTCTTAATCGAGCCAAACTAACCTCCTCGCGACGAGATGTGCGACAGGAAGTTACCCAGTTTATCGGAAGTTCTTTCACTTCTCTAAGCTTATTACCGCGGAGAGCTGACCACTCGTCGTGCCAGGACGACAGCACCGCTCTCCGCACTTCAAGCCTAAAGTCTTCCGAAGTAACACGTGAGATGATAATTCTGGGTTCTGTAGTTGCCGTCTTTGCTGCTAAATCTGCCTGTTCATTCCCAGGCAAACCTACGTGACCAGGAATCCATGCACACACCACGTCAACGCCAGAAGCGTGTAAAACATGGAGGGCATCCTGGATACGTTGTACAATAGGGTGGGGGTTGTACAACTGACAAAGGCTCTTCAGTGCACTAAGGGAATCGCTCAAAATCAGGCAGTCACCTAATTTACGACGGCGAACATACAAAACGGCTCGATAGATTGCATAAAGCTCTGCAGTAAAAATGGAAGTGCTATTTGGAAAACCGAATGTATATGGTTCGGTTCCATAAACATAAGCACATCCAACACCGTTGGTGTTCTTTGATCCATCGGTGTAAATATATTTACGGTCAGAGTAGCCTGACAAAAATTCTAAGAAACACGTGCGGATACTTGAAATAGGCATCGTGGACTTCTGGTGTATGGTCATCCCAAGATCTACATGGGGCGTACCAGATAGCCAAGGGGGGTAAAGTCTCTCGCCCTTGGCGAACATCACAGGCAGTTCCACTCCAAGCTTCACTAGGAGCTCTTGGAAACGGAACCCCGCAGGCTTTGGATTAAGGGTGCTATTTCTATATCGTTCTCTTAGCGTGGTGGTGAAAAAAGAAGCGAACGTTGGGTGCTTAGGCATACATCTAAGCGCACAACCATAATTTGCCAAGAGAATCTCACTTCGATATTGCAGAGGAGCTTCTGCGGACTCGGCGTAAAGGCTCACCACTGGGCTTGTTGGAAAAGCTCCTGTTGCAATGCGGATGCCCCTATTATGGACCACGTCTAATCTTCTCAGCACAGATGGTCGTGCTGACGAATAAACAATACACCCATAGTCTAGCTTGGATCGGACCAATGCGCGATATATTCGCAACAAAATTGTTCGATCCGCTCCCCACGATTTGCCATTCAGTACTCGCATAATATTTAGGGAACGGTCACATCTCGCTCTTAGCTGTGCAATATGCGACGACCAACTAAGCTTCCTGTCCAAGATCAAACCCAGGAAGCGCGTCTCTTCTGCGAAGGGAAGTTCATCTGGACCAAATCGGAGCGAAGGTGGTGATCGTCTCCTACGGCGCCAGAAATTAACGCAGATTGACTTCTCAGTTGAGAAACGGAAGCCATTTTTCATGCTCCATTCTCTAAGGTTGTCCAAACATTGCTGCAGGCGCCGTTGTAAGAACGCCGTGCGCTGAGAAGTGCAATAGACAGCGAAGTCGTCTACGAATAGGCATGACGAAACTCCAGGTGGAACACATTTCCAGATGGAGTTAATTGCTATAGCAAAGAGCGTGACACTTAGCACCGAACCCTGCGGTACTCCCTCCTCCTGAACAAAAGAATTAGAAAAAACCGAGCCGACCCTTACTCGGAAAAAGCGGTCCTTCATAAACTCCTGAATGAAAAGTGGTAGGCGTCCACGTATGTTCCAGGCATACAGGGAACGTAGAATCCCTGCTCGCCAGCACGTATCATAAGCCTTCTCAAGATCGAAAAATATGCCAACGGTTTGACAGTTCTTCATAAAGCCGTCCATTATCTGTGTCGATATTGACACAAGATGGTCAACAGTTGAACGGCGTCGTCGAAAACCACACTGGATGTTAGTCAGTAGGTTACGACTTTCTAACCACCATACCAATCGTCCATTGAGCATGCGTTCCATCACCTTGCAAACGCAACTGGTGAGGGAAATAGGACGATAGCTGGAGGGAAGATGACGGTCCTTTCCAGCCTTCAAGATGGGAATAACGGTGGCCTCCCGCCAATTTTCTGGGAGTATACTGTCAACCCAAACACGATTATAGACCTCGAGCAGGAATGCCTTACCTTCAGGAGAGAGCCGTTGTAACATTTGTACATGAATACCGTCCGGTCCTGGTGCTGAACATCGCGAAGATTTCAGGGAATACTCCAGCTCTGCCATGGTGAAAAGGCGATTGTAATCTTCTACGTTTCTAGAACGAAACGAGAAGCCTTGAGATTCCACCTGAGTTTTAATTGGAAGGAACTCAGGGGAGTAGTTTTCCGAGCTAGACACTTGTGCGAAAGCACTGCCAAAGGTATTAGCCACTTCAAATGAATCAACAACAGCTCCTGTGGCTGTTTTTAGTCCCGCTATTGGCATTTGGGTCGTTTTAGCTGCAACACGCCTTAATCTATCCCACACAACCGAGGAAGGTGTGTGTCGGTTAAATGAAGCTACAAATTTGCTCCATGATGACTTTTTGCTATCCTTAATGACTTGTCTGGACCTCGCGCGCAATTTCTTGTATTCTATTAGGTTTTCCAAAGTAGGGTGACGTTGGAAAACCCTAAGTGCACGCCTTCGAGCACGAATGGCGTTCCGACATTCTTCCGTCCACCAGGGGACGGGAAATCGACGGGGGTGTGTAGTCGACCGCGGAATCGATTGTTCAGCAGCAGAGAGAATCGTCTCCGTGAGATGCTGCGCCAAATTATTCACTGAGTCGTGCTCGTTGTAGGTAAAGACAGCCAACTGGGTGTAAAGGTTCCAGTTGGCATGGTCCAAACGCCATCTGGGCATACGTGTGGAGTGTGTATGTTGCGTCAAGAGACTAATAAGACATGGGAAGTGGTCACTAGAGTGTAAATCAGAGATGACATTCCATTGTAAGGAGACTGCCAATTGAGGTGAACAAACTGCAAGATCAAGGTGTGAGAAGGTGCTGTGGGAGTCCGAAATGAATGTAGGCTCTCCAGTGTTGAGGAGAGCTAGGTTGTGACTGTCCAAGAAATCGGAAATGAGTTTACCTCTCGCACAAGCGCGACTTGAACCCCAAAGTGGGTGGTGCGCATTGAAGTCTCCCACCAACAGAAACGGTGTTGGCAACTGGGAAACTAGATCTTCTAAATCAATGTACGAGAAGTCATGGGAGGGAGGCAAATAAACATTACAGATAGTGAAATGTATGTTTGGCAGTTTAATCCATACAGCAACTGATTGTATATCAGAGTGCAAAGGTAGAGTTTGCATATATACGTCATCTCTGACCAGTATCATAGCGCCGCCATGTGCCGGTACACCCTCTTCTGGTGTAACATCACACCGTATTGGGGTGTATCGCCTTAGATGGAAAGCGTCTCGAGGACGCAGCTTAGTCTCTTGCAAACATGCGACCAGAGGTTCGTTTTCTTTGAGCAAGAGCTCAAGTTCTGGCCTTTGAGTTCGAATGCCACGTACGTTCCATTGTAGGATAGTCATATTGCATTGTGTATGGGATAGGTAATTCCAAGGTAACTCTTCATTACTTTGGAGCAGGCGGTTGTCGAACTAATTTAGCCCTTTTCTCTCTTGGGCTGACGTTCTTTTCGGACGCTTTTTCGCGCCTCTTTTCCACTGGGGGTCTCCCAGTGTGGGCAGATTGGTCCAGATCCATGTCCTCTGCCGAGGACGTGCGTCTTCCCATAGCAAACTTGGGTTCGAGTGTCTCGAACCGGTTGCTAATGGGGACCGGCGAAGATGAAAGACGCCGGTCTGAGTCCACCCCTGAAGATTCCCCAGAAGAGGATCTTCGAGGAGATCTCCTTGGACTCTTATACCCCTTTGATGTACTGGGTTGAGCCTTATCTTCCTTGAGGAAATCGTTCTTTGTGTAGTTCTTTTTAAACTTTATCGGCGAGCCATTGTAAATAACGGGTTTGCTAGTCTTCTGTGTCGATTTTGGCATTTTCGTTGGTGATCGAACAGTTGAATTTTTTTCACCAACAGATTTTGTACACGTTGATACAGATGTGCGCGCTGATGTTGAAGGCTTTGGTATAGAGCTACGGGCAACAAGTGTTTTTTCAGAAATTGTTGCCCCATTGAAATCGCTGGTCTGAGTTGCGATCTCTCTGCTCGCTACCGCTTTAGCTGCAACTGAGCTATAGGTTCCGGATCTGGGAACAGAGGGTTGGCGTAGACGCAAGAGCTTCCGGGCTTCTGAGAAGGGCACCTTCTCTTTGACCCGTATCTCTTGGATCGCTCTTTCCTCTACAAAGCGGGGGCAGTCTCGGGAACTAGATGGATGTTCACCTCTGCAGTTCACACATGAAGGAGCTGTAGTACATGCACCATCGTGGGATTCATCTCCACATTGCGGGCATGCAGCTAGTCCCTTACAAAGCTCACTTGTATGACCAAAGCGCTGGCACTTAAAACACCTGAGTGGGTTCGGGATGAACGGCCTAACTTCGATGGATTCATACCCTGCCTTAATCCTTTGCGGGAGATCTACCCGATCAAAGGTCAGGAACAGGGTATTAGTTGGCTTTAACTCACCACCTTCTTTGCGTTGAACCCGGTAAACGTGTATGACGCCTTGTTCCGCCAGATTCTCTTGAATCTCCTCATTGGATAATCCTTCCAATGCACGGGTGTTTATCACACCGCGCGAGGAGTTCAAGGTTCTGTGCATCTCGACGCGTACTGGATAACTTGCTAGCATGTTCGCTTTCAATATCTTAGCTGCCTGGGTAGCTGAATGTGCTTCAACCAGGAGCGTTCCATTGCGCGATCTAGTGCAAGATTTTACTGGACCAGCAATATTATCCAAACCCTTTTGAATTGTAAATGGGCTCACCGATAGGAACTTTTTATCTCCCTCAGTTCGAGATATAACTAAGTAGCGAGGACCACTCGACTCTGCTACTTCCTTTACACTTACTTTAATTGGTTTTGTTTTATGAGTTTTCGTACTCATGGCGCAATAATCCTCCACCATTGCAAATGTCTCCGATGGCATGCTCACTTCCTGGGCGCCACCCCGGCTTAGGTGAGAGTCCTGGCCTGGACCTTGCTCACCCTAGGGTCTCACCTCCCAATGTATAGACAGAGGGACCCAATCGCCTTCAGGAGTGCATCAGCTCATGCAATGGCCCCTCCCCGGGACTGACCTTTATCAGCGGATACGCACACAGATCCTACATGATAACCAGGGGCTGGGACTTACGCGATTACCCAGTCACCCCTTGCGTCACCCCATCCTCCAACCCGCGCGTAGGTTATCCGTCAGACTGTGTACAGGGAGGTAATAGGTGGGAGGTCAAACACAAAAGTGGACCAAAGTTGATTGGGCGTTTGGCATGTGCCCTCTCACCTCTTGGAGGAACCCAATCGAGAGTGTGGCTCGGGGCCCCGGGTACGCCAAACCCGTACCTCCTATAGTAGGAGCCCCTGGGGGAGTTTGATTTCGGAGTCCTCTTCTCCTAGATGAGTCGTCAACCAAGACTAACGAGCCCCATCTACCCGTTTGGAATGTTCTTAGCTTCCCCTCACCTCTTGCCTACCAGTGGTCAAAATGACACTTAGTAGGCCGTCTGGTTCAGGTACTGAGCCCCTCCGCCACGACAAGGCGACACTCCTTCGGAGGGGCTGTAGTGGGTATTGCCTATCTCGTATTAAAGGGAAGGAAAACAGAAGAAGGTGGTGGATACATCCAATTAACAGGAGAGGCATTTGCACGGCTATTTTACACACTGCATCCTCCATTCCGTAAAGATAGTGACAAATTGATTATTTTCGAACGTCAGCTACTTCATTTGATGAACTTTCAAATATGAAGGGACGCTTGCCCTTACATCACAAGTGGTATCGCGTAACATAGGACGAATTTCAACCTCACTTATTAATCGCTCTACATCCATATTTGCAATTACAGAGGCTGTAATTTATCTGTAGAAATTGCTGCATACAATGGTGCAAAATACCAGTTTCATATTTATGATAGTTTTTGTGAAAATGTCCCTTATCTAGGCAATGCTAGGTTAGAACATTGGCACAAAGCAAAGCAAAAATTCAGAAAAAAAAATGAAACTTGCAGGCTGTTATTCCAAACCATCCTGTAAGATTTTAATTTATAACTAAACAACTCTATAATTTATGGTAAATTTAATATTTGCTATTACTAGGACCACATCTACTCTTGGATACCCATAGCTGAAATTTGGTCAACATTTTCAGAAAACTCTAAGATTAGTTTTTACGTCCCAAAAATACTTTGAACCTTTACCTTCAATTACCTATGACTTTTCCCTTAGAGCCTTTTAAAACTTCAACATGGAAATGTCCAAGAACAAACTATCTAATGCCTATATTTACTTCCAGTAGTTTCATTGTTTTACTTTTCCCCATTAAAAACTGTTCCTTGGGATCTAACTGTATACCCAACTTGCTCAAATTTTCAGTAGAAATTCAGAGAAAATTAACTTTAAAAAACAGGCATATGTTTTTGATATTTTTAAATTGCTCAAGATATGACATATTAATTCGATTAAACTAAAAACAAAAGTACGCAGTACTACAGCCCATGGAAAGCTAAGGCCTACCACCACCTTTACCCACAAAGGGCGTCATGAGTGGGGTGCAGTACCGGAGGGTGGGACGTAATTAGCGCCCCGAGTCCCTCCCAGTTGTTGAATATGGTTCTTCGCGGCCCGTGGTCTGGTACGAGAAAGAGGAAGATGTTACGAAATGTAGCTGAAACTAAATGAAAGGAAAGGTGATGATGGAACAGTTGGTGGAATGAATGGTCAGGGAAACCAGAGAGCCCGGAAAAACCAGCCCAGACGCCGCTTTCTCATTATTCAGAACAAATTGTTATAAAATTACATTCATGGTTTAATTTTTTTAAACAAGTTGCTATATTAAATTCAAAGGTAAGTCGATTAATAACACTAAAATACACTTTAAAATTTTCCGGAACATGTTTCGGAGGCTCATTTTCCTCCATTATCAACCGGACATCGACTGGTTCTCTGTTGTGTGACTGATGGTTTTTCTGAGGTCTTTGGTAGTGGTTCAAGGAACTTGCTGAACATATCTTTCTGGGGATGTCGAATTTGAACACTATTTCTATTTTACAAAAAGAAGATTTGTTCCCATGTGGACAGCTCTTGTTTTCCCTTTGTATGTTTGAGAAGTTTCGTTTCTGGATTTATGCTGTGATTTTTTGTCCAAAAGTGAATGGATGTTTTTGAAATGTTCCTTGGTTCTTGGATCTTATTAATCGACTTACCTATGAATTTAATTGATTACAAGTGTTTTCATCACTTCCAAGAAAGAACAAAGCTTCTATATGCCAATTTTGGTATTAGTGTTTAAATAATATTAACATATATCAAAATTACAATTTCTGCATCGTGTGCAACACAATTAAGAGGTAGAGATCACGTAATATTTTGAAAACATTTATGCCGATGTCCACGGTCCAACTTTTTGGTCCAAAGCATTGTATACAACAAAAGCGCATCGTGGGACAGCGACAGTTGGTTACAATTTATGTTCCATACAATTTCTATCCTACTTTTTGTATTCAATCTGTTTGTATACAATGCATCTATTTTTTTCATCCAGTAACTTGAAAATAGCCAATCAGCGTCTGTAACGTAACAATATGGCGGACTGCGCAGGCGACATGTAGTCAGCTGTTGTGCATATACGGCTCGTGGCACTTTTAATGTCATGGGTATTTTAATAAAACGTTTAAATTTTTCTGAAAGATTCCTTAACGATTTTGCGTGACCATTAACATATATTACTGATGTGGTTATTACACAGCTATATTTCATAAATAATAACAAATTCAGTTTACAGTGTGTTTAAATTTTATGTTATGAAATGAGTTCAAATCTCCTGTCCATCCATACTTAGAGTAAAACTATTGCAATTGTTTATCTCTTTCGTGCTTGTCTCATATTTGTGTCCTGGTGTGTAATTTTGCCTTCGACACGATGTAAAGGGTTGAGAAATAAATCTTCGTCGATTCGTAGAAAATTGCGATAGTTTTCCGGTACTTCTAACCTCAATTCGTTTTGTAGCAGACCCAATATACCTCGGCCCGTATCCTGTTCTCTTGGCCGTGTCTTGACCAACGTCTTTTATTTCTAATACATCCTTTCTTCCTGCTGAGACTCGTGGATATACATCCCAAACCTATACTTAATACAGCAATCGCCAAATTAATATCTGCGTCTGCCATGTTTATTTCTCATGCTTGCTACGTGAACTGTCATTTGTTTTGGACCAAAATGAATCATAGTGTGACAGACACTGTTTCTTTTGTGTGCAATTCCAATGGGTACGAAAAGTTGGACCGTAGGACACTGGCTTTAGAAATCTCAAGCCTTAAAGAAATTAGAGTAAGATATAAGGGTACTTATTTTCATTAGGATCGATGGTGCAGAAGGGAAAGTTTTCTGCGGCGGCCTGGCTCTTGGTGAGGACATTGAAGAAGGTCGACTTGCCGACATTAGGAATGCCCACGATGCCCACTTTGAGATTGGTCCCCACACGACCAATCAGCGGCTTCTTTTCTGGGGCTTCTACCTTCTTGGGCGCCATTGCAGCAGCTCACCTGTGGAATACAATGATATGGTAATGAGCATTCAGTAACCATGGTAACGCAACTTGCCGGCAGCACCTATCCTCTCGCAACACCCACTTTCCATCAGGCGAAAGGGTTGCCTCAATTCACTTAAAGGACAGGTCTCTCAGGCAACATGTATTTAGTTTCATTCGCTATTGTTCCTCTGTCCATTTGTCTGTGCGACAAAACAATTCAAACTTCCTTACAGTATGGAGCTCAAATGTGAATCCTAAGATTTGGAAGAAAATCAGATGACATTCTATCAAAAACTGAAGCTATTAACAGTGAAGCAACAGAATCTAAAATAAACACAAACTTAGAGACTAAAAGCTTCACCTATCTTAGTAATGCTGTTAAGTTCTTTAAAATTCCAAACAAGTGATGATCATTCACCACATTCTCAATGGTCTATTTAAAACCTAGCAAAAATAGGGGTTAATTTTCGTTTTAAACAAATATTTAAAAATCGAATGTCTGCAAGAGTATGTCTTTTCTTTTCATGTAATGTCTAATGCTCAGAATTTGATAATAAAATCATTCTTCTTCTTGCCTCCCGATATTTAGAGACTAGATCTTCTTGATTTTGGAGAATTTCGCATACAATTAGGTGATCAATGTTCGTTAAGTTATTTTTTCCACATACATTTTTCCATGTAATGTTATATATAGTTTAATTTCACGCTTAACTCCATTAAAATTTAGATTAAATGAACAGATGTTAAGTTTTAAATTATTCATTGTAAATAAAAATGGGTAACTAGGTACAAGGCTTGAAACTAAATATGTAATTCAATGAAAATCTGAAGCTGTTAACAGTGAAGCAACAGAATCTACAATAAACACAAACTAAGAGACTAAAAACTTCACTTATGCTGTAAGTTCTTTAAAATTCCAGACAATTGTTTCGTGATGATCATTCACCACATTCTCAATGGTCCATTTAAAACTCTGACCATTGAGAATGTGGTGGATGATCACCACGAAAAAACGGTCTGGAATTTTAAAGAACTTACAGCATGACTAAGATAAGTGCAACTTTTAGTCTCTAAGTTTACTTTTATTTTAGATCAGATGACATATTTGAGATTCCTTTTCTCTGTCGGTTCAAAATCAACGATAGTTTATGTGAAGTCTCCTAAAACTTTAGAACGTTTAGGCCAACCATTTCACACGCAGTTAGCGTAGCTACTAAGTTGAATTCTTAATGTATGTAAAAGTCGAAATCAATATCGGAACTTCACCAGAAGCTTAATGTCCGCTAAATAAGAAAACATTTTAGAAAAAATTACGCCAGGGATATGTCTGTGCAACAAAATTGAAAAACGAATGCTTGGATAAATATAAAAAAATATATGTTGCACTCACATGGTTTTCTCTTGTACTAACCAATCTTACAAACTCTTATTCCTGTATCTTCTTCGTGTTAGTTGAAATAAACATTTGCAGAAATTATCTTATTATTTATTTCCTTGTAGGACAAGGGGAATATGGTAATACAGTAGGCTTTGAGCGACATTCAAATATTTTAAAGCTATCTCTTTGAACGGCTAACATAAAAAACTCTCACAAATAAAAATTCAATACGAAAATTTTCAAAAACTCCATTCCGAACTAGCCTTTACATGGAAAATGTTCGAACGTTTCTATTCTCTTAAATACGATCTCTTAATACGATTTTGATTAAAACACTAGGTAGTTCATACATTTACATCGCAAGCAGAACATATATCTGGAATTTTCTGAGAATGGTCTGTGAAGGCCTTTTCATTCGCAAGGAATTTTCAAAAATCTTGCATCACTGGTAAACATTACGAGATAGACAAAAACTTCACAAAAATGATTAATTTAAAACACAATTTATTTCAAATATCTCTTTGTGGCATCAGCCATTCCTGAAATATCCGTCATTATTGCTTTGAGTGTTTCAATATTGTTGCTATTCAGTTGTTTCTCGCGATGTCGTCCTGATATGATACGCAATTTCAAAGCCAACGTAAAGCGATTCCTGTGTAATGAAACTTATATTTCGATTAACGTGAAGGAGATAGCAAAATAAACTTTCTTAAGAAATGTCTGTAGAAGCTATATAAAAATAGACGACAATGGGCAGAGAACAGCATGTGAATGTAACACATGTATTAGTGGAAAACTGACAATTATTATTGGTCATGTTTTGCTTCCAGCATATAGGAAGTCTATCATGAGGATCACATCCTGTCAGTGATGCAACACTGAGTAATGCTGGAAAATGTAGGAATTCGACTCAAAGCACAATAATATAGGTATCGGTTTTAACAATCCTTCCAATCAGAGCATACGTATGCTTTCCCAGATTGCCAAGGCATGACCCTATTACTCAGTAATTATCTATTCTCTTCTAACCGACGTCATTTTTCCCAGTAAATTTTATTATACATCGTATGCAGGCTGTATTTTTACTGGTGTCAAATATTTTTGGGACACCCGCCCCAAACATCAAAATAGTATAAACAGTGCTGTCCAACTTCATGTACTCGGGCACATTTAACTCATACATGAGGAGGCTCGGGTGCCATCACAACCACTGTTAGGGCAAGTACCCTTCTTTTGAGAGGAAAGAGGAAAGTAATGAATACACCTTTAGGTGTACAAAAACATACTTTAGGATATGTACTGGGATAATGTTCGGAAGGAAAGAGTTTTGTCTTGAATTTTGAATATTAGACATCATTGGAGTAAACGCTTGTTTATCAAAGGCGCCAGAAAAACACATCATTGGACAGCGCTGGTATAGACGGTTCATAAGAATCTCTGTCTGAAATTCAGTTACTGCTGAGTAACAAGACAAAATTGAAGCATTCTTCTATTTGGATGCATGCCCCCAGCCAGCGTACCGTGCTATCGCGTACTCTGCTGTAAATTCCTGGAGTGTTTCGTATTTGATCAAATCCAGTGAGGATACGCCCTTAGTGGCAATATCTAGTACAGGAGTCACATAAACCATGGACTTCAATGAGGGATTTCCCTAGAAGAAATTACGCACCATCTGACTGAAACGAACTGGCGCACCATCATGTAAAAACTACATTTGTTGGATGAAGTCCAGATGCATATCATCAATTAAATGATGAAACTCATTTCTGAGAAACAGTAGATGCCTCTCTGCATAAATGCGGACGAAAGAAATGGGGACCAAAAAGGCGAATATGAATGATTCCATCCCGAAGTCTAGGCAGAACGTCTGTTGATGTCTCATACATCCAGTTATGTGTATTATGAAAACTGAAGATACCGTAAACTCAGCCGCGTCAGTGAACAAGGTGCTCACTAAGATATTCATGAGCATAGTACAATTCTGTAACATGCGACGGCAGAAAGTTCTTGACACGAAGTTCGCCATATGTAATCGTTGCACCCACTGAAGGTAACAATGCGGGTGCAGAAGATTTTCATGCAAAATTTTCCAATAATCATGTGACTAACGCCTTTTCCTGCTACCCTGGTGAGTTTGCGTCCATAGTGCTAAGAACTCATTCTTCACGGTCAATGCTTCGCACCTCTCTGTCTCCAAAAGTTTGAATCATTCCTCTCAAATGAGCCACTCTCTCTTTGAAGGGTTGGTGAATAACCAACCTAAATACCAATTATATTTTTTTCTGTCCTTTAGATGAAACTGCATGATTCTGTATAAACAAAAGGTGCTTGACTCGTATCTGAAAACCAAATTGGTCCATCACGTATCATTTTTGAAGGAGACCCACTTTTGATATTTATACAAATTGATTGCAGAGAAATAAAACATGAGGCTTGAGTACAGAAAACATATACACTAGAATGATTTTTTGACTGTTTCCTCTTGTAGGCATCTGTTGGTGTGTCCCTGACAATAGACCAACAATACCCAGCTAGCATACTTCCATTCCATCGTCTACTGAAACGTTTTTCAAACATAGAAATGTCCTGGTGGAACCTTTCCGCATGCTCGTCACTTATTGCGCCAAGATTTTGAGGAAAGAAGTCCAGATGTGAGTCCAAAAAGTGTAGTTTTAATGACATATTGCAACCCATAGCATGAAAGCATTCTACCATGTCGCTGACAAGATCTTCATAATTTTCAGCTTTCTCATTTCCAAGGAAACGTGAGCACACTGATTTAAATACCAACCAGGCTGCTTTTTCTCCCTCTGACAGTTTATTTTCAAACTCTTCATCATAAATGAGTGCTTTAATTTGGGAACCAATGAAAACCCCTTCTTTTACCTTTGCCTCACTTAATTTGTTGAATTTGTTCCTGAGATGCAAGAAAGCCACTCCTCTGTCCAGAGTTTTTACAAAAATTTTCATTAAACCGAGTCCGGCTTATTTTTAAAGTGACGAGACATTACAATGCACTGAATGTAATATAATTTTGTCCTTAAAACACTTAAAACTGATCATCACTAAAATATTCCTGCCAGCAACACTTCAGAGAGGAAACTTCCGAAAATAAACAAAATTTTACAGTTAAAATGCTGACATAATCGAAAGATCAAGTTGACAGTGAATGTTTGATATAGATATCCATTGTTTAATATGTGTACATATATACCTGCAGCGTAAATGTTGAATAGAATAAGCAGGTTATAAAAAAATTGATTTAAATTAACAAAGACGCAAATTTATCGCGAAAATACGTAAAAAACTAAATGTGGGTTTTTGGGAAAATGGTACGTGGTAGACAAAAACTAATTACAGATTTGTTATTTTCAGCCATACTTGTACAAGAAACGCATATTTTCATCTAAAGGACATTTTTCATGTTGTACAGTGTAATTTGTGCAAATGCTTCTTTCGATTAATATGAAGTAGAGTAACAAGTGTGTGTAAGAATAGATGGTACAAGAATGATTTTTGGATTTGACTGTACTATGGATGCACAGATACGAACCGATTCAGCTGATATATTTGATCATTCTTCCATACAAATACGAACCCTTCTGTTGTTATGGAAATGATACGAAAAATATTGAGATTTGTAGGAACTATAGAAAAACATTGAAATTGTTAAACAGTATACGAAATGCAGGGAAAGTAGCGGAATTGGTGGTATGACTGTATATGGAGTATAATGGACGATTCTCGAGGGAGCAGACGACATCCGGAATTGAGGGTTCAACATAATGATGATGCAAAGGGTAACATTAGGCACACTATTTTCTGTACTGTTTATACGATGTCTTTCGTAGTCCACACTGATTTACTCAGAACCTGTTGTGGGAGGCCGGGTTTAGGATGAAAACCAGATAAAATTCCTTGCAAGTCCACATCAAAAATTTTCATCGAAATCGGTTCAGCAATTCTCAAGATTTTCCTCGTGGACGGAAATTATAGGGCGGTTTCTGTAATTTCACGTTCCGAACGCCCCTAAGAAAAGCTGCTAGGTTGCGTGGTATGGAATACTGGATGGTTTATTTTAAACATAGTGCCTGCCTTCACTAGAGGCTTCCTATTTCGATCCGTTCTTGTTTTTTGTATAACGAGAAATCTTTTAATCTCGGCTATATGTGCGCGGTCCAACCCAACATTTAATGACGGATTTCGATACGCACTCTGCAATTCTTCTCCTCGGAAAAGAATCGATATTAATGTAATTATCCACAGAGAGCTGGCGGCCATTCAGAGCCACAAACGTCTAATTTTCCAAACCAATCACAGGCCAGTGTTTTCAAGTTGCTTTATAAATTTACATGTACGGCCCCCTTCCTCTTAGAACGAGAATTACGTTAAAAAAGCAGGGGTAGCCATGTTGCGCTTCTTGTAGCTTCGTCACATCTCTTCAAATGACATCAAAACAGTTGTTCGGAGCTTATCAACATAGAGATTTCAACTGTGTAGTGAACTTTGGAACACTTAATCTAGGACAGGAGTTCTCCACAAATATACGTCAAACTTAAGAAGCATATATGCTTATCTCAAGTACAGGGTGGACATAAGTCTGAAACGTGAAGTCCAGGGGGGGAGGTAAAGGAGAAGTCAAAAGCCAGAGGTGGCATAAGCTGTTATTTGTACTCAGATTTAAACAGAAAAATTATTTAAGTATTTATATGAAAGGGAATGTTTGTTCATTAATCAGACTTTTTTTGTAACTGCTTTCCTTGAATAAGTAAATACACAAATTCCGTGGGATTTTACGTTAAACGAAGTGCTAAAAGCGGGCTTCAATAGGTATGCATGTATCAAGCCTGCATCCCGGATATGCTGATGTATCCCTGGGGTCGCACTGTATCCGTGCTTGTACAGCCCACGTAGGCAGCACAGATGTATGACATTGATTACATTTACATTCTACACAGAGGAAAACAAGAACCTGTACTTTATTTGTCCTTTACTGTTCTGGCATGACAGCTATGACATTCTACTCAATAACAGGAAAAACTGCGTGTCACAAATACGTAAATTGAATGTTCAAATGGCCTCGGAGTCAACAGGGTGAAGATTTATCTGAATTTGTCGGATAAGGAAAAATACCTTATCAGAGAAATTTACACAAACCAATATTCGAAATCCAGACATACCACCGCGCCATGGAGCCTTTCCATAACGATGTTCACATGTTTTCGGCATTTAATTGAGATGAGCTGTCCATGAGGTCTTCGTATACATTTTTGTTGCAGATTATACATAAATCATAAAGCTTTTTTTTTTTTTTTTTTTTTGGCATCTAGAATCGATTTTTAAGTGCTTAAGAGCTTATAATATTTAAAACTGAAGCAATTGGTGCACAACCAATTATAGCATATATGAACCATAAAAAATTAACAAATTTCTAACTTCCACACCTTTCAATTATATCTGGAATTTGCTCTAATTTATATGTATGCTTATATAACTTATTTTAAAATAAATCTTCAACTATGCATTCCTGACTGCTTTATTTCTTAGCCTGCAAACAGCAGATAATCAGAACTTATAATTTAAAGCAACATTATTCAGATTTATTTCTATCGTATTAAGATTGCACAAAATGTCACCACATCTCTGCTAATTCCGTAAAAGTATAATCTATATAACTTGCACTAATTAAAATACTGAGATGTTTAGAAACTATTCAAATTAGAATTTTGAAACTTTACATGGTATTGACATTTAACGTGTCAAGTTTCAAAGAAATAATTTCATAACTAAATATGCAAAGACCTTCAGGTTCCTTAAAGGATTTCTGTAAAATAATGTTTAGTGTGTATTAATTTTCCAGAATTTCTGTATAATTAAACAAATTACAGCTGGATTAAAACTGCAAGGTTAAAAAGAAAAATCGACAATAAATGTCAATTACATTCCTGTACTTCAATTACTAAATTAAGTCTGCAACTGCTGAAAGTAGACCTGGAAAACAAAGAAACACTAATGCTTGATGTTCAGTATAGTGTTCTCACTTGGGAACTCCCTTGTACAGTGTAAATAGCTCAGCTATGCTTTTACATGTGGTGAATATTCTCTCTAGTCCCAAACAAGCTCAAAATTAAGAACCATTCTAATGTAACACACACATTACATGATGAATTAAAGCTAACTTTCACAAAGTCTGTCAGGAAGAGTTCAAATGTGTAAACAATGACCGTATATGACCCAATAGAACGAACCACAAAATCCTGGTAACTCATTTGCTAAAAATTTCAAAATAATGTGGTTGGTGTGAAGGCTTGTTCTATACACACTGGCTTAAATTACATTGTTATACAAATTATGCCAACAGGTTACCATTATCAAATAAACAGTACATTATATTATGAGGTTTTATGACAATTTTCACTATTATACACAAGTTAATTCTTGTGTTGACTGCACATTTTAAATATAAGATTTCTTCTATGCAACGAATCTTTGCAGAGAATGCCTTATGGTACATCATACAATAAATTGCATTCAACCAATGTATATTCATCACATTTATCCAAGGGCCAACACAAATCCTAAACCAAACTTGTCAAAATATATGCACTAGATGGTTAACACAGCAGGTAAAGTTTCTTTATGAGTTACAGTAAAAATAAGCATAAAAGATTTCTAAAACAAACATTTATATTGTGAAATTTTACACAATGTGGAACGGTCAATATGATGTGAAATAAAAACTGTTAAGAATATTACAGAGAATACCATGTTTCTTCAAATAATTTTGATTTATTATGCATAATGTTGCACAATTCGCTTCAGGGATAAACTCCAATCATGGTTTTTGCAAATTTTAAACATTATATTCTTTACATTTTTAATTTTGCAACTGGCTAATTGAGCTACGGTGAAGGAAAAGAAGATAGATATAGCTTTACCAGATTAAAAGAGTTTAAATATTATCACTGTATATGTGAATGATTTAGTATGTGGATGTCATAGCCTGTCACACATTTTATGTCTGTTTTATGGGTTTATGTTATGTAACCAAACATCCATCCAAGTAAAATAAATAAAGAATTAATGAAGTTAAATGGTATTTATACCTTAAAACAGTGGAATCTGCAGTCTAAATTGTTACCACTATTATGGATTCATGTGTGACGTAGGAACCAATAATGCAAGAACTTATTTAAGAGCTGTTTGCTGTGCAGGTATGTACTACAGCAGAACTGTTTGCTTGTTATTCATTTATTTTGTAAAGTATTAAGAAAAAATTGCAATTGGCTTGTCCTTTGAAATTTGACCTTGGCCATTAATTTAGCAGAAAACTACTGCAATTCATGCAAGTTTAACACACAAATATATTTATTTATACATTCCCTTTCATATAAATATTTTAAATATGTTTTTTTGTTTAAATCTAAGTACAAATAAGAGCCAATGGCATCTCTTTTCCTTTTGACTTCTCTTTTACCTAGCCCCCCTGGCCTTCTGACTTTTCGACTCCATTTTTCTACAGAAGTCTGCCACACTTTTATTCTTTTCTGCATTTCGTGTCAGCACTTATTTTACTATTATTTTTTTAAATTAGTGTTATCCCATTCAAGCTTAATAACTAAATATTACAACCCATAGTTTGTCTTTCTTTCTCTTCATGATTGATTTTCACTTATTTTTTACACTACCTGTATGAATATTGACCCATATGCTTGCATTTGCTAAATATTCTATTTAAAATTGATCTGTCGTTTCCAAGCTACTTCCCTCAGTGTTTAGTTCCTTTACGGTCAAACACTATGCACTCTGTGTATTCCTCACTCCACATAAATGACAATTCCCTGTAACCTCTAGCGACATAAATGATACCTCAGGTTTCAATTATTTTCTCGCTCTATGAACAGTGAAATTAATCTTGGCTGGTGATATCAAGTTTGATACATTCTGCACTTCACGCTCATATTTCTGTTTAAAAAAAGGTTTTATTGCTTGAATATTAATGTTGTGTTGTTCATTAATGTTATTAATCCATAGAATAGGGTTTAAACTGTATCTCATTTTAGGCCCATAATTGTTTTTTGCTTTATATTTGTTTGTTTTTTTATCTACAGAAACTCATTGAACACAAAAATATAAACAACACTGTCCTAATTTGATCTTGGTACACTAGAGGATGAACAATTTCTCCAATATTTTAATTTCCATGCTCCAGTTCTTGCCCTCTCCTTTCTACATGTTTATGTTATCAATATATTTTACTTTACAAGAAAATGTTAACACAAGATACCAATTTTTTCTGTTAAGCCACAAACAAGTTTTGCCTCTCTACAGGCAGAATGTACTGTAATAGAAGATTATGGACAACCCTAGAGAGATGTGGCAAAGTGCCGGAGGCAAAGTGTTCCCGGAGCATACCAACTGGACAGGCAATGGGTCCACTCCATGTTATTGGCTATAATAATCGACAATGCATGGCTATCACATCTAGCCTAGCATTACGAACCGGGGCTATGCCACCCCACAGCAATTGACATACGCGCCAACAAGAATTATTAAACCACCCTAGCCGATCCAGCTGGCGTGCTTTTGGTGCTTCTCCAAAAAATGAGTTTTCTTCCAAACCTCCCATGCACAAGCAATCATCATAATTATCGACATGAATGGAAATTTGCATATAAAAGTACATGCAGATTCCCTGTTGTGGTAGCATGAAAACATCCGGTGAAGGAAAAACAAAACACGATAATCTCGCTATAAGATTGCAGCCGAGGGGCAGATGGTGGGCATTCCACACCCAGAACCTCCTGCAACATTTGCTGCCATGTAATTTAAACTGGACCAATCTTTTATCAAGGGATATAATAATGATAACAGAGGGATGAACCTTTTACTTTGCCACGCCATTATTTCTGTAAAAAAGGGAAAAGAAAAACCTGTAGTAAGGAAAAATGTTAGAAACAAGATGTTGGTAGCCCCTAAAAGGAAATAATACACTATGATGAATGTGTTATACAATGCTGATTAATACATGAACCCTAACAAATACAGCTTCTCAAATACTACTGTACGATTTTCAGTTGTATCACAAATGAAAATATTTAAATAAAAACTGATCTTGAGAGGCAGAATTGGAACTGAAAAATTCAATCCCACAGCTGGGATTTCAACCACAGACCCTCCGCTTACCAGGCGGGTGCTCTGACCATTAACCTACTGTGACAACCTGCCAGAATGACATTGAATTCCCCAACCAATTCGTATTTCTCCCGGTAAACCAGAAAGGCAGTCTTGCATCAGTGACAATTACCCCAATGGTGACTTACTGTCGCAAGTAGTTTAGGTCCTGGGTTGAAGAATTCAATGTCATTCTGACAGGTTGTCACAGTAGCTTAATGGTTAGAGCACCCACCTGGTAAGCGGAGGATCTGCGACTCAAATCCCAGCTGTGGCATTAAATTTTTCAGTTCTACCTCTCAAACATTGCCATAAATAAATAAGAACTGATCTTGTTTATAAAAAAACAAACTTGGAAATTTAGTTTACTGTACACTATGCGTGTAGGCATAATATTAATACAGTGTGTCCATAAAGTCATGGTGCAGTTTTGACTGGTTACAGAAAAGCAACCAAAAAATATAGAAAAGTGACACCTTCACGAAATGAAAGGAAAACTCTCCAAGTCTGCATTCCTGTGCAGCGCAATTCGATGTGGCTTGTTCAGCTTAGGATTACTACTCAACGTAGGCACGTGGATGTTCAGAAGCCCATATACTGACATTATGACAAATGGATGGAATATGGCCTCATCCTAAACAGGAATCCTTGTCGATTTCATCAAGCATCTGTATTATGATATCAGATCGTTTGGGTCTATGATAGTTGCAGTAAAGTGGAGACATTTCTTTAAAACTTCATTATGTCTCTTGTGTATAGCTTCACAGACTCATGACTAACCAAATCTTTTTGGTGCACTTTCCTTTAGGTTCTTGTCCCGCTAGTTAAAGTGGCAGCTCTGTACATGCAATGATATTCAAATTCAGCAAGCCACAGAATGCACAGAACTTAACTTTCCACTGTCCACAATGTGTGTAAAATGGTGTAATTTGCTTCGTTATTGAGTTGCCTCATTACTTGCTGATACTTAACATTAAAAATCATGCCACATACATTCTTTAAGATAACCTTCAATGCGGAATATGTATCATCCTTTGGTTTTGTTTCGTTTAGCCAAAATTGAAGTTCATAACTGTAGCATGACTTTATGGACACACTGTATATTGATTTGACGCACTGTGACAAATTCCTGAAACAAGCCCCAGGGTTTACTTTGCAACTTATAATGCTTTAACATGTAAAGGTGGTAACAAAATTTGCATTTTGAGGGAAGGCACAAGGGATCTCGGAAGCTTTTATAGTACACTACAATTTGTGATCTTAAGAGTCTTGTGAAACCTGTTTGTGACATGTCACACGTAACAATATGCATTCTTGTACAGTACCAATCACTGTCGCTAAGTGTGTCAAATGTGAAGCGTAATGGATGCCCAATGCTCGTCTTGTTCAGTGCAGTATTTTTCATTATGCATCAGTACCGTATACATTGAGACAGTACGTACACATTTGTCATGTGAATTACATTTCATTCTGACTGGCCGAAGATGGTTTATAAGGTCACACTTCAATTCTGTTCTTGCAACACTTCTGTAATTATAATGCATCTGCAATCTCATGCTCTTAACCTCACAAGGGTTAGTTTGGTACTGCCTTTCAACTCTACAATTTTCTGCACAGTTTTTCACACCCTTTGTATGTGGTGCATTGTTACACACTGATCATTATGTAGTGCTAATTTACATTGTTTGCATAGAAGTTATTTATGCAATAAGTGTATAAACCTTTATATTGTTCCAAAAGAGAATATATAGGGTGTCCAAAAATTAGACCAACAAACTTTGGGAGCTGATAGATGACATTATTTTAAACACTTTTTACTTTCTCTACTGGTAAGTAGGGGAAGTATTGTATTCCACCCAAAAATTCAATGTCAAGATTTCACCGGAAATATATGTTTTGAGGCCTCCTGAATCCAAAAAAAAACCATGTTTAGAAAAAGGTCCGTGTGTGTGTCTGTCAGTCTGTGGACAGCATAACTCAAAAACGAAAAGTCGGTTAAAAGCCAAACTTGGTATTTAAGTTTAATGTCTTTCAAGGATGCGACACGAATATTTTGAAGAAAATAGCCCCACCCTACACTACCCTTTACATGGAAAATTTTTCGAAAATAGCTCTAACGATTTTGATTAAAATGTCATATGTTTGAGATATTTTTATGACAAATGAAATGTATATCTTGAATTTTCTGGCCATAGCCCCTGTAGTCATATTTGCTCTGGACGACTTTAGCATAACTGGTAAACCGTTAGAGGTAGACCAAATTATGCTGCACAAAAATTGTAGATCTTGCTAAAACACACAATTTATGTCTCAATAAATTTTCTTCTAGGGTGAACCATTTCGGAGATATTCCTTGTTATGTGTGTGAGTTTCAGAAAACTTAGAACTTTAGCGAAATGCAGCAACGTTGTTCATTTTTTTGTATGTTAATCGTGCAAAGAGAACGGAATCTCAAAGGTCAAAAAGATTTGACTGTCGCACAAAGCCTTCTGTATTCTAATATTCCCCTTGCACCTACAAGGACATAAGCAGTAAGATAATTTGTACAAATGTTTATCTTAACTAACACGAAGAAGATATAGGAATAAGAGTTTGTTAGAATGGTTAGTACAAGAGTAGAGAAAGTCATGTGAGTGCAACACATCAGATTTTTTGTTAAGGAAAGCAATAGACAAGTTAATGTCAGATATTACTGCCTCCTACCCAGTTTTAGTATTTATGGCAAAATCAACAATGCAAATTAGTATTGCAGTACCTTAGTAAGGCACTATTAAAAATTAGACTGACAAGGTTTTAAACCAGAGAAATGGCTGGTGTTTTTGCAAGAGTATGGCACAATAGGGCACATTGATGCATTTTTTGTGTTAATCACAATGGGCATGTGTTCCAACATTTACTTTGAATAGTAAAGCTGTGATTAACTGTAAACAATGAGATGTTTGTGTTTCGTTTGTGTGTTCTGTGTTTGTTTCTTGGAATAATATTGTGTACTAAGATAAACACAATACTAATGTGCATTGTTGATTGTGCTGAAAACTGTGTGGGAGGCAATAATCTATGACATTAACTCGTCTAGCACTTAAATGAAGCACCACAGCAAAAAACTTTCCTTAACAAAAAGTGTTCAAAATAATGTTATCTATCAGCTCCCAAAGTTTGTCGGTCTAATTTTGGGACATCCTGTATAACCCGTGAGCTAAATAAGGGATTACAATCACGTTGCATATGAAAAGGGCAAGACAAATGTGTCTTGCAGGAACATGAGATTTAACCTGTCTCCAAGAAAGCTGCTTAATGGTTATCAAGGCAAAAGAATAAGAATTTTTTATCCTATAGGTTTCATCAATTCTGCAAAGACTCGAGACACCTCCAAGAAAACTATATTAAAAGCCAACTGACACACTGGCACATAAACAGTGAGTGAGTGAGTGAGTGAGTGTGTTGGGTTTAAGGGCCCCTCGACAACTTGGTCATTAGGGCCCTAAGTCCAAAAGTAAAATTATGGACGGTAAAACGTTAATATATCACCCATCAAAAAACTAAAACTCTAAAGTTAAAATCGATAAAAGCAGCTAAACAACTATTAAAACGTTCCATTTAAAATGCTAAGAACTGAAACTTAAAATTCCTACAAAGTAAAAAACGCTAAAATGTTAAAATACCCAAAAATAAGGCAATCTAAAAGGCTAAAATCTCTGAAATAAAATAACCTTACACTTGCTTCATAAAATCAATTGTGGAACAAAACCGCAGCATTGTATTTACAGATACTGGGTCGTTGCCTAAAACTGACCACAGTGTAAGGCCCAGGCCAACGGACTGGCGCTCACGAGCGTATCGCGGACAGGCACATAGAGATGGGTGAAAATATTCTTATTGCCTTATGTAAAGTTAGCATTTTAGAGTTGGAGCCTGACACCAGTTTCCATTATCAGCGCAAACTAGGAAGAATTAAATACATAGTTATAAAGAAGGCTTTAAGACTCTGCTGGTTGAGAAGAAATGACAGTGGGATTGAATGTGAATGTGATTATTTTTTTTTATTTATTTCACAGTTTCTAGGCAACAGTAATGGCAATCCATAAAGGACTAATAATAAATAAATAAATGTATTGTATCCTAACAAAGCTGCCAATTGCCAAAACCATAAACCTATTGACATTGGGATATTGCTTTCAAGCATACTATAAAATCACCTGTCTCAGCCGAGTTTGATCCTCCAATCTAACCAACTGAACTACCCAGATCAACAAGGCCAATTATGCATGGGAACACTTCAGAAATGGGTAACACCACCAAAAAAAGGGACAAATATTTTAAGAAGATTTGCATTTTATTTGCCATGCAAATATCTTAAAAATATGGCATTTTAAACAAAATTGTTAAGAGCTACTTTTGAGAAAATAAAAAATGCTTACATATAAAGGGTAGTTTGGAGTGATTTGTTTTAGAAAAGCCTTTGTCACATCCTTGGAAGATGAAAACCAATTTTACATTCATAAGGTATGCTATTCATAAGCTTAGGTATGGTCGGGTGCACACACGGGCCTCTTCCTGGAAATGCTTTTCAAGGAACTTCAGGGCGTGTATTCCCGATGAAATATGAATATCAAATTTTTCGGTGGAATGTGATATTCTGTGTAATTATTGTGGTAACTAATAGAGAAAGTAGAAGTAGCAATAAGCTGGTTTTATTTGTTTCTTTTCTAGTTTTATTATCTAATTTCTGTTAACCAAATCTTTAATCCAACTAATTTCTTTATTTTTATCAATATTATGGAAATCTCGTAGAACATGACACCAATAAAATTTAAAGAATGCAATTTCAATAATTTTTTCTGAGGATCAAATAGGAGTATATTTATAAATTAAAAGCTTGAAAGCTTGGCTTTCAAATACTGTCCTGTATATATACAGGGTGAAAGGCACTGCTTCGGCCATCCATTAACCAGGAATTCTACATAATGAGTTTAACAAATATATCCAATACAATTATTGTCAATAAAGAACCGTTTTGCTGAAAAAAAAAATAACGTGTCAAATATTTGGAGTCATTTAGCTTCTTGACAAATGGATATCAATGGTTTATTATTTCAGTAACTGTCCCACAAACATTATGTTAACAATGCTCTAATGCATTTCTACCTTAATTTGAATAGACTTAGTCGCAATTTAATGTTAAAATGCCATGCAAAGTTTAATTTCTAAGAGAAATTTGGCAATGTCACATCAACATTAAATTGTAAGTATATTCATTTGAATTAAAATAAAAAGACATTACAGCATTATTCACACAATGTTTGTGCAACAGTTAGTGAAATATTAAACCATTTATATCCATTCGTCAAGAAGCTAGATGGCTCCACATATTTGACCTGAATTGTTTTTTTGCAAAACGGTTCTTTATTGACAATAATTGTACTAGACATATTTGTTACACTCATGCAGAATCGCTGGTTAACTTATGCAACTATAAATTTATCAGCAAATACAATAATGAATACACCACTCAAATCATGATTACAACTTTAATTACAGTTCAGGGTTTAGAATAGCTTTGATGCATCAATTCCACTTTTGAATTTTGGTTTCTGGACATGAACTTAAATGACATTACGTTAAGACTTTAAGGAGGCTGCAAATAAGAGCAGGGCAAAGAAAGATTGTGTAGGAGGAGTTCCTTTACAGTGAAAATATTTTCTCGGATGCATACAGTTACAAAACTAGAATTATTCATAAAAAGAAGAAAGGGGAAAAAAGAATAAGTGGCTATAAACCTTGAAAACAATACGTTTTTCTTCTTGGGAATAACAGATATTATAATAATTATTTTCACTTTGTTATTGCTGTATGTAATCTCTCTTTCACATTCAATTTCCTTATTACAAGTGCAGTAATCTTGTAACGCTATCTTTGTGGTTTTCCCTGCTATTAATTCCTTCCCTCAGGGCAGCTCTCGGTGACTTCATCTAAGGGGGAGGATGAGACGGCCATGGTTCTGCAATTAACTGTTGGATCTCAATACCCTACAGCTACAGATAGCACACGGTATCAACTATATGGAAGTAAAACAACTACTAGCAGGAAATAACTTCTAAAACAAGTTGAAGCAATTGCTTACAATGTTTCAAAATGATTATTTTAGAGCCAAGCAAATTCTGCCCATTCATATGACATTTTGCTTTCTCTGCTATGTAAAGTGGAGGAAGTATTGTATTCCACCCAAAAATTCAATGTCAAGATTTCACTGCAAATATATATTTTGATGTACCCTGAATCCAAAAAGAAAGCATTTTTAGAAAAAGGTGTGTGTGACAGTCGTTCAGTCAGTCAGTCAGTCAGTCAGTCAGTCAGTCAGTCAGTCAGTCAGTCAGTCAGTCAGTCAGGTCAGGTCAGTCTGTGTGCATGTCCGTCAGTGTATCAGTCTGTGGGCAGCAAAACTCAAAAACGAAAAGTCGGTTAAAATCCAAAGTTGGTATTTAAATTTAATGTCTTTCAAGGATGCGACACAAAGATTTTGAAGAAAATTCCTCCATCCTAATCTAACCTTTACATGGAAAATTTTTCGATAATGTTTTTTTCTTGAAAATGGCTAACGATTTTGATTAAAATGACATATGTTTAAGATATTTTTATAACAAATGAAATGTACATCTTAAATTATCTGGCTGCACCATACATTAAATACATGTCAGCAGGTTCTTGTGGCAAGAAATGCTCCAACTTCGACAGCCAGTCAAGCATTGTACACAAAACAAATAAGAAATGAAAGTGCCAGTTCGTTATGAAAATTAAAGCAGCTTTATAAACAACACTCACATTCACTTTCAAGATCACGTAGTCCAAAATATTAATTTTCAACCATAGGTTCCATATGTCAAAATGCTCAGTTTAGAAGTCTCTAACATCTGTGCAATTTTGATCCTAATGGTTGGGGTCATCCTGTATATATAAAACTGTATAAGCTCATGTGTCTCATGTTAAATTCTGCATCACTGTTCTGTGAATTTCAGTACTAAAGAATTATCAACAAGTTGCTCCGCACCATGCCAGTGTCCACCACTCAAGATAACTTGGTATCCTGTTTATCTACATTACCTTTCATGAATTACGTACATGAATCTATCATATGCTTTATTTGGTGGAACATTATAAATAATTATAAGCTCGAACAGGCAGTGCTACCACCGGAATTCCAGTCTCTAGGGGAATTTTGGTTACAGGAGACTACAGAGTAAGTTCTCAATAACTATATTTTAAGAGGTTAGTGAGAGCTGCAAATTTTGCTTAAAAATTGAGATCGGATTTAACTGTTGAGATACAAATGAAACTTTTCTTCAATTATGATCATTTCCTTCTCCTTAGAAAACTGAGTGCAAAGGATAATTTTGTATTATGTAACGAAGCTTACCAATGTCAAACAGTTAACATAAATTACTGTTTTTAAATCTAAACCAAAGAAGTAGGTATAAAAAAGTTAATTTCATGATCTCATCCTTCTTGAATGTAAATTATTCTTTGTTTTTCTGCAGAAATAATGAATGAGATTCTTTTCCTCATCCAAAAAACTATTAAGCTAAAACTTGCTTCTGTGTAGAAGTTACGCATGTAATATTAAATTAGTTTTTATTTATGGATACTCTTTAACTGGTGTGGTTCTTAGCGTCCCATTCTATATTGTGTGTATAAGACTTTAATTGTGCTCAGAGGTCTCTTTTATAGGCTTGAGGTTCTTTCACCTGTTGTAAACCTATGGCACAGGACCACTGGCTTTACTTCCTTTCCGAAGGAAGCCATGCTAAGGATTTTCACACCCAAGTGCCCTCCACTGGGTTTGAACTCACAACCTTGGGAATCAGGAGCTGCCATGCTATACCAGACTATTTCATTGATGCCTTATTTATCAATCAGAATCAAACTTTGTTGATAGTTTGGAGATGTAGAAAACCTATTCTCATTGTTCTCCTGTTCACTATTGGCAGTTGGTACAGTCATGGAAAAAATGATTGTGTACATTAGGAGAGCAGAATAAAGTCCCACGTCATGTTGCAATGCAGTTTACACAAGTTGATGTTTCCAACGTGTAACCTTAGTTCATTGATAGTTTCATATGTTATCCATCTGTAACACTGCATTGCACGGTGCAAGGTGCAAAATGCGACAGCAAAAGTTGACCTCAGTAAAAATCTCCATTCACTCTTTTCTTAAGCTTATCTCTCTCTCTTTGCTGTCTCATCCTGTCTCACTTTCAGCGACTTTTCTTCCTCACTGAGTAATGTTCAGATATGCTGCACAGTGTTAAACTGGTTAATTAGGTTTTTAATATATCAAATCTGGTCTTTTGTTTTAATAATGCTTTTTTGCAATCTCTTTAAATCTTTCTCTCTAGTGTCTCCTATAAATTCACATGTTTTTGGGTGTACTCTGTTATAGTGTATTTCAAATGATTTTCTTACACACATAATTACCTCACATGAGGTACTAGGCCTCTATCATGACGTCTTTCAAAAAATAAAAAAGTCGCCACCTTAATTTAAATGGACTCTCGGCATTGTTTGGAGCAAATAACTCCATGATTAGGTATTTCTATTCCACGTATATATTTTCCTGATACTCGTTAGCAGGCTTTGTGTCATCATAGGTTTCCTCGAGTCTTTGCTTCTTCACTCTGCAGCGCACATGTTAAGCCAATCTTAACCAAGTAGACATGATGCAAGTTGCAAGAAACATGTGCACCTTGAATTGCACCCGGTGCAATTTCAAGTTTTGAGAGGCCCTGATATATTGGGTTGATGCATAATTCTAGTGGGTTTGTATCATCCATTGATCTCCAGTTATGGTTCATTGGTTGTCACTTTTGTTTTGAAATTCAGTCACAAATACTAATTTTTCGTTTTTGCATGTAGTGAGTGAAGTCGTGGGCAAAAGCAGTGGAAACAGCCAGAAACATTTGTGCCATGTATGCGACAATGCCATCAGAGAGAGCACGAGAAGAAAATGATTTTCTTATTCTCAGGAGGGTCGTTTTGATATTAGTGATGCTCCACAATCAGGAAGACCTTTGGAGTTTGATGATGATTTAAACACATGAATACACAATGAACTACATTCAGTATACCCCAAAAACTGGCAAATGTGATGAATTGTGACCATTTCACCATCGTGCAACTTTACATTCAGTGTGCAATGTACATCTTCACAACATGTTCCAAGGCAATCCTACAAGTAGGAGACCATATTGCATCTTTGCTTGCCGGTCATCGATTGGCTCGATAATTCCTTTTCAACATCATTACTGGCAACAAGAAATGGTGTCTTTATGGTACGCAAAGAAAAAAAAAGAAGGAAGAATTGAGCCTGAACAAAAAAAGCAACTCCCCATACAAAGAATATTTTGGAAATGTTGCACTTTCTCCACTTGACACTCTCATTTTCTAGTTTACACGGCTTCACTATAATTGAAAAATACAACTCGTAAACTCAAGCGCAACCGAGCTTAAGAACAAAATTGACAATAAATAAAGCCAAACCCACCAGAGTATCAACACATGAAAAGAAAACATTGCAGAATTATGTACCAACCCAATAGTTTACAATTTGCTGGCAATTCATTGAAACTTTCAATATTGTAGTCAATGAGAACACTGTGTCGAAATCGTCACACACAAAATTATTTCTGAAGTAAACGGCGGCTTGGCAGAAACATTCAGACAGTATATATTGGTGTTTCAGTGTTACCCTGCATTCAAACACAAGTGTATACATTGCATCATATTGTGCAACAATTGCCAAATATGTAAAAGTTGATAATCACTTTTGACCTAACATTTCAGCATCCACATCCTATCAGTCAGCTAGAATATGGATAATGGTCTCAGCTTACAATAAAGCTAATGCATAATGCTGAGGAGCACCATCATGCTGGAAGTAGAATTGACCATAGTAGAGCATATGTGTGATGATTCCTGGTATAACCTTTTGAAGTAGAGCCAAGCACTTGTCTCCAGTGAGATTTCCGTAAATAAAGTATAGCCCAATATGGTGGTTTTCTGATTACCAATAAGTACAGTTATGTCAGTCTACATGTCCCGACAACTTGTGGCACAGTGATTAGACCATTTGCCTACCACCTTGGCGGCTTGGGTTCGATCCCAGGAACCTGCATGTGGTATTTGTGCTGGACGATGTGGTGTCTGGGCAGGTTTTCTCCAGGTTCTCCGGTTACCCCCATCACTCAATCCACCAATTGCTCCATCATCACCTTTCCATTCATCAATTTTGCCTACATTTCATATCATTCTCTTCCTCAGATCATACCTGGTGCTGTGCTGCCCACCCACTTCTAGGTCTGCACTCTGTCCAGTCCATACATTCGTCTGCTCCACGACAGGCGTCTAACCCTAGTCACTGACTTGTAAGTCCTAGGAGGTGTAAGCCCTATATAACGGGAGGGTAATCAAGAAGAAGAAGACGACGAAGAAGGAAATTCTGGTCACTTGATACTAATCGAGTATAATTTCACAAAATTGTAACTGTCAAAATCATATTCCAGCAAACCAATGTAAATTTTGAAGTTCGGCTGGAACAATATCTTGTGGTCTAACAATAACAGCCAAACAAATACTGAGTTCACTTTCATGAGTTTGTGCTGTCCCACTGTGAGGTGCATCCAAAGGAGAACCTTCAGTTTCAAATTTGGGAATTAAATTGTAAACAGCCTTATGTTTTAATGGATTTAATCTGTAACGTTTTCTCCATTTTCACAGTATAGCACTAAAAGCACTTTGATAAACCGTATTTACAACAAAAAATTTTCCTCTTTCATTAACGTTTACTGAAAGCTGTAATTTCTTTACTTTTATTTATAGATGCTTCTTAACCACTATGGTTCTCAGCATCCCATTTTATAGTAGGCATGAAAGACCACTTAACTTTGCTCAGATGCCTCCTTATCAGGCTTTAGGTCAATTTATGTGCCATAAATCTGCAATACAGGATCACTAGTTTTACTTCCTTTCTGAAGGAAGTTGTGCTAAGGATTTTTACGCCCAAAAAATAGTGGAATAGTTTTCCTAGCTGTTGGCCTTGAGCTTCTATACCTGCTCCCACATTTCCTTGTTTAAAACATGTACACCTTCAGTTGTCGCCTGAGCTTCCGGCTCTTCAGTGTGTTGCAAATCAATGCTACTATGTCTCTTAGTAAACAGAATGGCCAGAGCAAGATTAACTCTTGCAGAAGAAGTCGTCATTCGAGAAGCTGAAAAGGGTTTGAAGAAAAAAAATCTAAAATCGTAAAAAATACAGGATAATACCAAACACCTTGTCAACTTCTCTGAAGAATAAGGAGATAATTTTAAACAGTGCCTTGAGTGAAAAAAGAAGGTCGAAAAAGAGTGAGACAACCATAAATCCTGATGGATATTTAAGGAAATTGAAGCTATTAACAGTGAAGCAACAAGATTCTAAAGTAAAAACAAAGCTTTGAGAATGAGTTGGAGTCAACTTGAAACTCGAGTCAGTGTTTGAAAAAATAACTTGCAACAGTACTAAGATAAGTGAAGTTTTTAGTTTCTAATTTGTTTTTAATTTAGAACCTGATGGATATATTTACCTATATTGCTAAACTGTTAATGTTAGACTTAACCTTTGTAATTAAAATTTTTGGACATTTTGAACTTCTTTTCTTGTCTCTTTAGCTTTGAACTATGCAAGTTCACTGTAACAAAATACGACAATCATGATATAATCAAGGTCATTAAACCATTTTGAAGATAAATCATCTTAAGGGAAAATAGGTGAAGGTAATTCCATGAAAGCTTTGTCTTAAATTTTTACATATAATTCATATTAATATGAAAATCAGACTGTTTTTCTTTTTTAACATGTGTGATGGTTCTTTTTAATAAGACGTGTTCTTAATCCTCAGCGCATTACTGCCTTAGATAAAATAGTTGATTTTAAAGTAGAATCATTTTTATTTAATTAATGAAGTGCAAAGAACTCACTGCATTTTTAAGCGATAAGCATATATGAAGAATTTTTATAGAGATTATAGATTTTCACATACATAGATACAATTTACCTAATGATCACTTTTCATCTCTTTGACATATTACATAATCATATTGATGCAGGCTATGTTTCCTTGTGTTTGAAGGCAGTTTATATCTTATTACGCTATTATTAATTATGATTTTATCATTCTATTTGTTCTATTTCGGACATCTATAAATCATTCAAATATTACAGCAATAAATAAAATTAACAAACTAATGTTTCTCAAAATATGATTTGAAGCTTTCCTGGCGACGAACATATTCAAGATGCTCTCGGGCTTCGAACCAGGTGTAGTGATGAAAAGACATCGACGTTTCGGGAGTGTACATCTCTCCCGAAATGTCGATGTCTTTTCATCACTACACCTGGCTCGAAGCCCGAGAGCATCTTGAATAATATTTCTCAGTTAACATAATACCAGCAAATGTCACATACAAGCAATAAATATTAATAGTTGTTAACTTCTTCTTCACTTGATTACTCTCCCCTTATGTAGGACTTACAAGCCTGTGCCTAGGGTCAGGCGCCTGTTGGGAGCAGAGGAACCTATGCACCGGACAGAGTGAAGATCTGGAAGCAGGTGGTCAGGCAAGTACCAGGCATGATAGTGAGGAAAAGGATGACATGAAATGCAGGCAAAATCTGTGACTGAAAAGGTGATGATGGAGCAATTGGTAGAATGAGTGTTGGGGGAAACTGGAGAACCTGGAGAAAACCCACCCAGATGCCATTCTTCCACCACAAATACCACATGCAGATCCCTAGGATCGAACCTGGGCCGCCTAGGTAGTAGGCGAAGTCTAACCGCTTGGCAACGAAGCCGCCTAATGGTTATTAACAGGTGTTTTAAACAATGTCACAATATTTTGAGGTTATGTATTTTCTGTTGCATGAATATTTCTGGTGAAAATGACACATTGAATATTTGATCGAGTGCAGTAGACACTTAGATAAGGGGTTGAGAGAGCAGAAATAAAACAAAATAAGTATTGCACTTAAAGCATGTAATAGTAAAACCCTGCTGCATGTGATTCACAAGAGTGAAAGCATAAAATTAGTTTATATGCATTTACTTTCATACAAGACATACCACTGCCTATTATCTATTACAAATATTTCCATTTCTCTAAAGGGAGTGATAACTTTATTATGGAAATTATTTATGATATAATCAAATTCTTGAATGTGTCTATTCCTCTAACATTTGGAACGGATAGAAGCTAATAAAACCAGTTTGTAATTTGTATGCACAGATTTAAAATTGTGTCAGTTAAGATTGCATATAAGCATAAAACACTATTTGTCTGAAACAAATTCTAGGTAGGTACAAAACTATTCTGAGTTAATAAGTGGTAATTTAAGAATATATGTTGCCTCATTCAAGTCGTTGGGGTTACACACCCTCCCTTTTAAGCGACCTCGCTTGAAATAAAGCTTCTATGCTTTATTTCAAGTATACATGACCATAAATACATATATCACTATAACTACCATATTCTGTGTGTGTGAATTATTGTCGATCACTTGTATTACAAGTTGTGCAATAAAAGAATGCAATATAATGCTACACGTACACAATAAGCAACATTAAAGTTTACCCCAATACACAATCTTAAGCATTCCTTCTCCCATTACCACAGTGATTACAACTAAAGGATTATTTATCAATGGAATGTTTAAATTAACTATTTTGTCCCACTTTTCCCAAACACTTTCACATAAATGCCAATGAGAAGCAAACTTGCTCAGCTATGAATTCCGATGGGAAGTTAGGTTAGTTCTATTTAACTGTTTCAGAAAATTATTTCATTTTTTTCACTCTCACTATAGGTATATAACTTAATTGCTGGTTCAATTTCAAGGGTTAAGCTAGAGCTTCCAAAGTACTACTGTCATAGTTTTACAATTTTCTACTAGCAATAAATTTTGGTTTAATTAGTAAGTCCTGTAAACTTGACATAGTAAATAGAGGCATACATATGGAAGTAACTCTTCCATTTAGTCTTTCAGGGAGACATACGGACACCTTCTTGTGAAATGTTTAAATACTTTTTTTTTACTTTTCGCTACATATATACTCACTTTATTTATATAGTGTTTATAAAATTTAAGTACCCAAAATGTTTCATGAAAACAGCAAAACAGCATCCTCAAATAATGACAATTAGATTTGAGGAAAGCATCTGGAGCCCCACTAGGAAAACAAACAGTGACAAGCGATTGCTTTCAAATATTGTAACTTGCTACACTTCTTTTTATAAATAATTCAGTTTTGCCCCTTGTCGTTGTCATCTGTTTTATTGCATCATGAAAGAATTGGCAGAAATTGCAACATATGCTTATAAGACAAACACCACATATTGCCCTAATAACCTAACCTCAAACTTCAAACATTTTGTTTCGTTAAGAACTGAAACAACACAAAACTGCTATCAACTGGTTACTTTACTTGTGTATTGAGGACTCTTAATTCTACTCTTTGTCTTTATAGTCCTAAAAGACTGGTATAAAGTCCAAAAAAAGCATAACTCAAAGATATGACAATAGCGTATACTACTATAAGAGCCCATATCTTCATAGTGTTACGTAATTAATGTAACAGTACTAATTAATTTTCGTAATTTTATGAGTCTTAATTACCTCAAGTTCACTTTTGTTGCCGGTATATATTCTTCATAAATTATGGGTAAAAACGTGTTATTTCACAGCTGCGAAGGACGTGACGAAACATTGCATCCGGTTTCTAGCATGTATGAAAAACTAACGTCCCACATAAACTATATGAGAATGTTTACGCTTCGCATTTTGGCAGAATTTTATACTATTTTAGTCCAATATTGTTTACAATACGTCCTTAAACATAATTATTCATTACTGAACACGCATAAAGTCACGAAGTATAATCTGTTAACATTATTCGGTACGTTTTTACTACAAAAATAATTCATACAATGCCCGTGGATTGTGCAGGGACAATAAAATTGCTCCTGAGAATAATTGATATACGTATATCAATCAATGGTTGCGCTGGTGTAAATCAATCGATTGTCAATTAATAACAAGCGACTCGCACCCGGCAAAGTTAAATATGGTTCTTATGCCATCATTTGTTTCTTTCCTTGGTCAACGAGTGAGTGACGTGAAAAATATTGGAGGCTTAGGTTTTCTTTATTTCTTCATGGCAAAAGGAACATGCTGTAGTAGTGACTCTTTTAAAAATGAGACTTTATTGCAAGAGCTGACAACCAAGAAGAAATTTCGTGTAAATCACGCCATTGAACGGTTAAAACATCAGCATAGCCCAAGGCGGGAAAGCATATTGAAACCTGGAAACACGAACTACAAGTTCCGTCTTCTAAATTGTAAGTAATTATTTTTAAAAATGTGAAATATATCTATATAATGTCATGACACGCTTACTTAGTTTAAAAATCTGGCAACCCATTTCTTAAAGTTTCTTACACTTTTTGATGTGTTTACCCTCTCTCAAGGGTTCCCTTTGTATTTGTGACGTCATTTGTTTTGTGCCTCCATACCGGGTGTACCAAAATGCGTGGGAAATCTCTGAGGACCCGAAAAGCATAAACATAAGGTCAATTTTCCTTATTATTGAGCAACAGTAATCTTTTATGCATTTCCAGGAATTCGTCTCAGACTGTCTAAGGGATAGCAGGGTAAAGGGAATCATACGGGCAAAAGGAATCATCTACATAAATTTAATATTATTTATCTACATGGGTAGCAACAGTAAGAAGTGTTCGTTGAAAGAGTTACACGTGCAGCCGCATGGGATAAGCACGATGGATTGTTTGTATAAGATATTCAAATGTAAAGTTACTCAATTGTTGCCAACAAACACTGCAAAATAATTACATTACTGTAACAGAGGGATTGAGGGTCCTAAGCCGCAAAGTGTAGAGGCGTGAAGCATTGCGGCCGGTTCGCAACTGCGAAGTAACGGCACTGCATGGCCAATGGATCAGGGTAGCTAAACCCCAATAATACGTGTTAGAAATATGGGTATATATAATCACAGATTGACCGGCTCCGTAGTGCAGTGCCCGTGACAGGGATATCTAAACCAGTTCAGGAATTAGAGAAAGGTGGCTGCCTTTGGCGTGGGTGGCTCAGGTTCGATCTCCGATACCGTTGGGAGGTCCGGTCCGGGGTGCATTCAGACTTATGTCAATTGAGTAGCTATCCTGATGGAAAAGTGGCGCCCCTAAAAAGTCTATGTAACCTTTTACAGTCTCACAGTCGGGGAGTTGGCATTCCATCTCCGTGTGCAGGTGACAGGACCTTTTGTCAGTTCGTCACATGCTGCTGGAGTGTTGCTCTCTAGCGCACCTTCGTGATTCTCTGCAGCTGCCTGCCAGTCTTACAGAGGTCTTAGCGGATGACAAAACAGCGGTTGATAGAGTTTTTAAGTTTTTAGCGGAGTGCAATATCAATTTGAGGATTTAAAAGTTTAGTTATCTCTTTATGCTTTTTAACATATTTGTCACGTTGTTTCATATCTGGCTATTGCCACTGTTTAACTTTTTGTGCATATTTTTGTTGTTGCTAGTATTTTTATTTTTGAGGGAAATTTATATCTGGCTATTGCCATGAATCTTTTAAGGGCGCTGATGACCTAGAAGTTGAGTACCCTTAAACCCACAAAAATCTAAATCCGTGTGCACTCCTCCGTGGCCTTGGCTGCGGATGGAGGACGCAGCGGCCAGGCGATAAGGGTACCCTCTATATAGTACGGGTGCCCTAGGGATTATTATCACAAAGGTGTTTTATAACTTTTGCGTTGGCACTTTTGCGTTGGTTTCATTAAGTCAAGAAGGAATGTCAAAATTTTCAAAATTGTGTTTTTACTAATTTTTGTTCTTTGTAGTTTAATGATTAAAATGATATTATGTTTTACGTTGTTTAACAACATATCTACTTATATTTTTGACAATATACAGGTTGTTCCAAATGATTGTCGGGATTGCAAAAATTCATAACTCATAGTGCAATTGACGTAGGAATATGAATCTGTTTTTTTGTGTACTGTAACTTAAAAGCTTTTTTTACATACATTACAAATGCATGATATGTGTGCCCTTTGTCACTCTACACACATCTACTCGATAGCGCATCTTCTCCCACACACGAGTCAACATGGCAACGGTGATTGTTTCGAAGGCGGCTCGGATGCGCTGCTTCAGTTCTTACTGCTTTTACCTATGCACAAACAACCTGTATCCCAAATTTTGTGTACCATCTGCGAACAAAGTTGTCGGAGGGAGGCTCCTTCCCGGATTTTGCCCGAAAATGGCGGATTATGAGATGTTGATATTCAAGAGTACAGAAAGCTTTCTTCTTACCGCAAACCACAATTTTATTAAATACTGCTATTACTGTCATCTGTACTGTCTGATGCCACTACATTTGATGCAGAACAAAACTTTTTTTTAATTTAACGACGCTGTCAATTGCCAGGATCACATCAGCGTCGCCGGTGTGCCGGAATTTCGTCCCGCAGGAGTTCTTTTGCATGCCAGTAAATCTACTGACATGGAGCTGTCGTTTTTAAGCACACTTAAAAACCATCGACCTAGGCCGGGTTTGAACCCACGACCTTGGGATCACTAGGCCAGCGTCTAACCAACTGAGCCACCCAGACCGACAGAACAAAACTTTGAAAAAAAAAAAAAACAACTTTGAGACATATGTACATGCTTAGACTTTCACGACGGGCGTTAATCCAATAGTCTCTGGGCTTGTAGGCCGTGGTCCAGTCGATGAATTATCTGATGTTTCGCCCAAGACTGCGTTGGGCATCTTCAGAGAGTGACTCCTGGCTGGTTAACAACTAGTTAACAGGCAACTCAACCAAGAGCGAATTCCGGGTTTCCAGCAGATTTTACAAACTTTTTATTAGAGTATACATAGCAACGCAATTCAGTAAACGCCTCTGATAAAAACGGACCGATCATTGGAGTACACTAAAATCAATTAAGAAGAAAATGGCGGATTCTTGAGATGTACTTTAGCGAGAAGTATATACTGCCACTTAAACCGCTGTTCCTCTAAATTTTGCCCATTCGTCTCTCTAAGAACGTCAAGCAATAAACTTTAGTAAGTGCAAAGCTGGACTAAAGCGCACATGCCGTTTGATGGGTGGCCTACCTTCCAAAAAAGTAAGGGGCGGCTGACTCACCTGGCATAAAGTGATAGGTTTGGACCACACTTCGATGTTATAATTATTGTTCCCATACACAGAGTGGATATTACTGGATTAATTGTATAGTGATTAATTGTAATGGGCATTTTACAACACAGAACAGTAAGCTTAAATGTTAATCTGCACTTATACTAACAATAAGAAAAGAGACTAACTATATATGTTTATTAGGTCAGGTGTTCATGCATTTAACCATCCATCACAACTCATAAAATACTATTCTAATACGATAATTGGTCTCATTTACACATATATTTCTCCTGATCTTGATCACGTAGATTACAGACTATGGTTCATCACCACAAACGCAATAAGATTCGTAGTCAGCTGGTTCAACAGATTTCTTAACGAATTCTAACCTTTCCTCCTCCAATGTGTAAATTCGTTTCTGTACTGAAAGACTTCATAACCGCACAAAAACAAGTCACGATTCCTTTCGCCTGATTCCATTTGCTCGAAATTTAACTACAGACAAGATTAGTAGCAATGATAAGAAATTAGTGCCAAAAAACGCTTAACCTCATTGGAAAGTTAGCTGATAGTAATGTTCTAACAATGAATACAGTTATGATATCACTTCATTAGTATTAAGTAAGTAATTCCAGTGTTTTACGTAGTTCAGTTCTACCATGGTATTTTTAATACCGGCTTGCCCTATAAAAGTGTGATAAAATTGAAATAGAAGTATTTACACTAGTTACCTTAGGAGTGCTGGAGTTAGTGCTGTCTTATCTAGAGCGTGTTAAGTTCTCTTTTATAACAAAATGATCGCGAAATGACAACAAACTTGGCCATTTTCCTGCTACTGATCAATCTAAATGAGGCTGGAAATTTACTGAATTGGCGATGTTCTGATCTGTTGTTCACTTCCCGCGTATGTTCAATGGTGTTCATGAACTATTAAGTTTAGGAAGCCGAAATACATATTCTCGGGGACAGTTATAAACTTTTAATAGAAGCATTTTTAAAATGATTTCCCGGATTTTAAAATATTCTTTTTTAAAAAATTGTCCAACCTAAAACATTTATATTTTAATCAATATATTTTATTTTTAAAATTAACTGCTTTCTTAATGAAAAACTGTGTTACAAGTCCCACATGCATGTAGGGAAGACATGGTAAAAATTTAGTTTTCTTCAAAGAAGTGTGGAAGGCAAAACATTTTACCATATATTCTTGAAGATCTTTATAAACCTTTATAAACATTTATAAAATTATTTACTGGATTTTTAAATATAACTTTTTTAAAATTGTGCTGCATAGTCACTGCCATTCTTACACATGTAGGGTTATTCAAAATGATTGTCGGGGTTTCGTGATTTTTCTTTCAGAAAACGTGGAAAACACCATTTTTATTGTTGCAGTAACGGTTAGTCAAGCTCTCAAAGTTTTCAATTGATAGTAGTTTCCGGGCTTATAGGCCATGGTCCAGTCGATGAATTACCTGACGTTTCGCCCAAGACTGCGTGGGGAATCTTCAAAGAGTTACTCCTGGCTGGTTAACAACTAAAAAAAATTTACACCTCAAAAACATGCAACTCGTTATCTAAGAGCGAATTCCGGGTTTCCAACAGATTTTACTAACTTTTTATTGGAGTATACATAGCAACGCATTTCAGTAAACGTCTCTGATAAAATGGACCGATCATTGGAGTACACTAACATCAATTAAAAAGAAAATGGCGGATTCTTGTGCATAGAGCCTGGGTTGCTTGCAAGAAATTAAGGTACGCGCCTCAGCCACCCCGTACAGTCAAAACGCACGTTATTAAATAACAGTATATTTAAATGTTGGCGTCAACTATGTCCCGTACATCTCAAATAACATATATAATACCTTTTGTCATTTAAGTAGTAATATAAAAATGCCCAGCAAAGGGTTAAAACTGTCTTAAAAGGCTAAATTAGGCACGAAAAGTCGCGAGGTGGCAATGGCATAGCGCCCTGCATGCAGATTCTACGGTAGAACTTGGAGTGCGCCTTTAAGTCAAGCGTCCAAAAGCGTCCAAGCTGGATAGAATTATAACTGTGTCCTGTGCGGTAACTTCAGGGACACGAGTTCGTATCTCGATGTTGTACTTTTTTTCTGTTCATTAGAACTTGGAAACCGAATTGATAATAATCTAATTTTGAGGTCCATGATGGTTTAGGACATAATTTAAATCATCTTTGGTTGTCTACATTTTGTAATAGAATAGGTATAATAACTTCAGCCCCATTGGACTAGCATGATGGATTCTGTTATTATGAACGCCGACTCCTTCCATTCTCCACGTGTATGCTGTCACACGATATTTTGTGACAGTCCATCATGATATATTCGACAGACGAGTACACTGATATGAGTTTGATCCACGGAAAAGCAAGAGCCAAGCACAAGCAGCTCAGCATCTATAGCAGGAGAGATATCCTCTGATATAACAATCATACCTTACCATAAAATGGAACTAAAACAATTACGATTTAAAATAATAGCAGCTTTAAACACAGTAATAGTTAAGCCAACGCTTTTAGTGAATATTACACGGTAAAAAATTAATAATGCAGGGGATTCGTACCACCTCTACAGCACGTGGATTACTTACGAACTGTGGGCTCATTCCAACTGAGCTACCTAGAATTTCAGAAATAAATATTCCGTTTAACATGTATGTGTTAAATACTTGGATAGAATCTAGCACAGGGGCTGATGTTTTCACGTTAGAGTATAAAATGCAGATTGTATAAAAGTGGAAAATAAGGTGCAACGGACTCACTTGGTATATCGGATACATCAAGTACCGTTCTATTCGCCGATGACACTAGTGTGCTGCCTGTTTGGAACACCTGGTTACAAAAAATACCTGCAGAAAATTGATAGAAAGGGTCCAGCGAAAGGTAGCTATAGGAGTTGCTTGTGCGTATAGAACGGTCTCCACAAGGGCAATCCAAGTTATTGCGGGTACTATACTCATACATCTATTGGCTATAGAATTTACATACGGCACAGAAAACAGAAAAACTCAAAAGAAATTAGCAAGAAAAGATACCATGAACAAGAGTGGGAAATAGAAACACAAGTGGCACAATGGACAAAGAGGCTCATACCGCAGATAAAACCATGGATTAACAGAAAACACGAACACTTGAATTCTATGTAACCCAGTTCTTGTCAGGACACGGGAGGTTTAAAACCTACTTGCACAAAATGGATATTGTGAACAGTAATGATTGCTCATATTGTGGAGGAATAGATACCCCAGAGCACACTGTACTTTGCTGCTGTAAATGGGATGACATCAGAAATGAATGCACTAGAAAGATAGGAGTAAACTTGATAGTTGATAATATAATTGAAAAAATGCTAGAGAGCAAAACTAGCTGGGAAATAATTCAAAAAATGATCGTAACTATTATGAAAGGAAAGGAAACAGATGAAAATAAAAGAAAAGATAGATAAATAAACGGTTGCAGCCTGTGAAGTAATGCCGAGAGGTGGTTCCACAGAGCTGCAATGATATGCTGGAGGGGTTTTAGTGGGCGGGAGTGTCACAGTTGCCAGTGAGACTGGCCTGCATAATGCATTTCACTAGTGTGCTGGTTACTAGTAAACACATAAATGAATGAGTAAATAAATTGAATTATGTTTTAAACTGCATGTCTTATTGGTGGTTTGGGCTGGAAGGCAGCAAGTGCTTTTTTTACTAGATTTCTACAGCATCTATGGTTGATCTCCCTTTCCGGAAACCAAACTAGGAATCGTTAAGTACGAGTATTAGCTTCGTCAATATGGTTACATAACTGCTTATACATAAGTGATTCTAACACCTTAGCAAAGACAGGTCTAGTGAGATTGGACGACAGCTGGCTGGGTTATTTTTCTCCCATTTTTTATAAACTGGGACGACTCTAGATATTTTAATGTGCTTGTAAATGTCCCTTCTAAAGTACATTTATTAATACATATATAAGTGGGGAGACAATACCGTCTATAACCCTTTTAAGGAGATTACTTGACAGATCATAAATATCTAAGCTGTTTGAGAACTTCAGCAGTAACTTCAGTGAAAATAAAGGGACTCTGACAAGGTTACAATTTACAGTGAGTAATCAGTTCGGAGGGTGTTTTATTAGGTTTTATAATGCTATTTTGTATGTGTTCTGCAGATTCCAAGAAAAAGGTATTTAGATCCCCGGATCTATCTCTATAGCGTCATTTGTACTATTATTTATTGTCGAGTTTATTTATTGTCACACCTTTTTACATTACCAGATTCCTCTATACTTTTAATGTTATACAGCTTTTTGATTTCATTTACTGCCTGCTTATAATCCTTTCTAACCTTGATATACCCTGATTTTGCATTACCTGTCCTACCACTTTTGAATATATCGAAGTATAGTAACATTTTATTTTTCATAGCTGCTAACTGAGGTGTGTACCAAGTATCTTTATTTTTCGACTTGCGCTTATATGTAGTTTTATGGGTTGCCTTACATTTCTTTTGTGGAATTCATGTGTGATAAGTAATAAATCTTTCAAAGCTTACTTCAGCTGAGAGCAGATGTAAAAACTGAACTACATAACAAGGCAAACCAATATGTATTACTCAGAGTTCCTAAAGTCCATTACTTTCTCCCCAGTTATAGGCTTGGAGACAAGCATGCACTTATATGTTACATTATTATTAAGTATATCTTACCCAAACTCAGTTCTCACTCTTATGGTATCCGACCAATGATAAATCACACTTAAATTAGTATACTGTGCATATTTGAAGTCTATCATGGAATTTGGAATTTCATTTTGGGGAAATTCCTCATACAAAAGAAGGTTATAACCCTTATTTCCAACACCCATGACAACCAGGTGAATCTTTATGAACACTGAAAAACATTGGAACCTTACCCTGCATGTAAATATTCTCGATCGTAAAATTATTTATATGCAATTGAGCCATTTATAACAAATAATGAAATTCATAAGATAAACACTTGACAATAGAGTAACATTCTTGCTTCCAGAAAGGTGTATATGTATGTACTATGAAATCATAAACATATTTCATGCTCTTTCTAATGATCTTAAGGAAAAAGTTAATTTCAATGCTTTTAAAATTGCTGCTAGAGGGTACCTATGGTCAAAATCATTTTATTGTGTACAAGATTATCCGAATGACAGATTATCCTGTTAATACCTATATAGCTTTATAAGTTCTAACTGCTTTAGTGACAAATCATTGTCAATTACTGCTTGAAAGCTACTTAAATGTAAATGTATTGAACAACTGACAAAAGATGCCATTCATTGCTAATTATATAACTAAATAATGAGACGTGGCAGGAAAAGCCTAGTGAAAGTTTAAAACAAAGTTCAATTTACGTTACGTTAGTCTTACAACTACAGATATTTCTCAATTATCCCTGCTTTGTTTTTGTAACCTGTAAATAATGGGTTTTTATGCTATATTGTACATTTCCATCGATATGTTCAATGTTCATGGGCCTCTATAGCCACTTGCGAAATAGCTCCAATCTAATTTGCACGAGTACATTTGCTAGCATATTTGTTCATATTATTAATGTAAAAACAGTTAACAGAACAAATCTAATGCAGACTTTGTATTTGCTATCCATCTTTTAATCCACGACTCCTTTTGCCCATTGCATGGTGGGAAAATGGAATCATTGTTGATATTTACAAAGTTGTGCACATCACATCATGAGCAAGAGGGTCAATTGCTCCCCTAACTTACACGAAATAATTAAGCTAATGATTATTATTGCCTTATCAAAATACAACCTGCAATGTGCAACTGTACTTTTGATACAAATATTCCACTTTAAGAAATAAACTATTATTTAGGCTAAGTGTGTCTAGGAATTCACAGCAGAAGTTCAATTGACGCCATGTACACTGTAATATAACACTTTTAAAGATAAATATGCTTTAAAAGTCTAAAGATTAATCTGAAAAGCTTCTTGTGTCATAGATTCAACAAAAAGGTTCTCAAATGTTCTGTGTTCTTGTCCTAGTTTTCCTATCTCTAGTTTTCAATACAACTTACTGGCTAGCGTCACTCATAACATGAAATTTCTATGTATATGTTTTAGGACATGATGAAATGCCAATAAATGACTAATTATTCCAGAACAATTCATGCAGATATTTGGAAAACTTACTGGTTTGGCGAGTCATGCGTATATTTGCTTCAATTTTTGAAGGCTGTGCTTGAAGCATGGATTGTTTACAAAACGTTTCTATAGAGACGTTCTCTTTTGTTTACATTATAGCACACGGCATCGGGTTTCTCTGTTCCACACATAGCATTAACTGCTATTCTTGTCACCAGATGGCAAAGTTCATATTCTGCTCTTGATAATCGCTTTGGTGGTGAAAAATTCCTTCCATATGTTCCCTCTTTTGTCTCCCAGTTCCTTTAGTAGGTTGCTGTATGTATCAATATACGGTCCAAGAATTTCTAGTCAGATTATTCAATCAAGAGCGGCTCTTCTCCGAGAACACAGATCAGCCTTGTTGGAGTAAAATGCTTTTTACTTTCTCTACTACAGAGAATTGTAGTAGATCCAGAAAGTCAATGTCGAGGTTTCACAGGATATATGTGTATTGTCACCGCGCCCGCCGCATCTAATTGCCGACAACAGCAGTGTCACCCATCGCATTATTGTCGACACTACCGCAAAGGAGCCGAAGGAAAGAGATAGAGAATGACCGCATTGTTGGGGCGCTTGCCGAAAGAGAGAAAAGGATAGAGGCTACAGGAATCTTCTACTTTGTATCTCACCGCAATAAGTGAACGTTCCTGAAGCTTCCAGAATAGTGCCTGGGAGATATAAATAGCGGTGAAGTGTGAGAGAAGACAGTTCAGACGTATGTGAAGCGTTGAGTAGTGGTGCCGACGGAGACGGACAGACGATGTGAAGCGTTGTGCCGACGGAGAAGAGTTAGTTCTTTGTGTTACGAATTCGGAGCCGTGCTGTTGGAGAATCGGAAAAGACTTTCTTGCTGTTGCAACGAGTGTACAAAGTTACTGTTTACGGAAATAAAAGTGTTTCTTTATCTAGACTACATCTTCTTACTTTACTTCACACCAAACCCAAAAAGTTACAGTATTGAGGTCCCGTGAATCCCCCGAAAAATATTTTTAGGAAATGGTCCATGTGTCTGTGAACAACATAAATCAAAAACCGAGGTTGGTTTTACGTTTGATATCTTTCAAAGATGCGACACGAAGATTTTTAAGAAACTTCCTTCGCCCTAAACTACCCTTAATATGGACAATCTTTCGATACTTCTGATTTTCTCAAGAATGGCTCTTATGATTTTGAATAAAATGCCATATGTTTAAGATTATTTTTATGGCAAATAAAACGTATCTTTTGAATTTTCTGGCTATAGCCCATGTACTGTTTACTTTTGATGACTCTAGCATAACTAGTAAACCGTAAGAAATAGACCAAATCATACTGTACAAAAAATGTAGATTTTGCTAAAATACACAATTTTTGTCTCAATAAATTTTCTTGTAGGGTGAACCATTTCGGAGATATTTCTTCTTGTGTGTGTGAGTTTCGGAAAACTTAGAACTTTCGTGAAATGGATCATCGTTGTTCATTTTTTTATATGTTAAGTGTGCAAAGAACAGAATCTCAAAGCTTTAAAACATTTGACTATCGCACAAAGCCTACTGTATTCTAATATTCCCCTTGTACCTACAAGGAAATAAGCAATAAGATAATTTGTACAAATGTTTATCTCAACTAACAAGAAGAAGATATAGGAATGTTTGTAAGAATGGTTAGTACAAGAGTAGAGAAAGTCATGTGAGTGCAACACATCAGATTTTTTAGACATAGTCCACAGAAATGGATTGACGAGATGGACAGGATGGACGGATAAGTACAGTTACAGATAGCTAGGTCATTTGGGTCCACTCCACAGTTATGATAAATTAACTCATGGACTTTGAGCGAGTAGATGCCATCTGTTTTCAGCAAAGAAAATGTAAACACAAGTTCGTTTTTTGCTTTACCTAAGGAACATCAATAATCTCTTGCTGATTCCGCTTATGCAATTCTTGTAAGCTACAGGAAGCAAAGACAATGTGAATGTGTTGGATACAAAATATGTCGGTAGGTACCGCATTGTTACCTTTTGTTAAGCAGCGTGGTGAAAACCGTGTACTATCATAAATGAAGTGCAGATAACATCGAATGCTGCTTTAGCATAATCACGGGTAAATACCCACGTTCCCATCTCTGGAACGCCACTGCGATAATATCTTGTTATGTTCTTCTCTATCATTACCTTGCAAGAACATGCAGTTTGCACGCATTTCATTCAAAGCACAGAGCTACAACATTTACTTCTAAATTCATCGCTCAACACGAAATTAGACGCATATAAATGAAAATAGTTCTACTTGGCACGAAGGAGTTATTTCTAGGATTAGAAACGTGTTGCAATAATAAAAATCTGATGTGTTGCACTCACATGACTTTCTCTACTCTTGTACTAACCATTCTTACAAACTCTTATTCCTATATCTTCTTCATGTTAGTTGAGACAAACATTTGTACAAATTATCTTGTTGCTTATTTCCTTGTAGCTGCAAGGGGAATATTAGAATACAGTAGGCTTTGTGCGATAGTCAAATGTTTTAAAGCTTTGAGATTCTGTTGTCTTTGCTCACATATACAAAAATGAACAGCGATGACCCATTTCACGAAAGTTTTAAGTTTTCCGAAACTCCCACACATAACAAGGAATATCTGCGAAATGGTTCACCTTACAAGAAAATTTATTGAGACATAAATTGTGTATTTTAGCAAGATCTACATTTTTTGTACAGTATGATTTGGTCTATCTCTAACGGTTTTCCGGTTATGCAAAAGTCGTCCAGAGTAAATACGACTACGGGGCCTATAGCCAGAAAATTCAAGAGATACACTTCATTTGTCATAAAAATATCTCAAACATATGGCATTTTAATCAAAATCGTTAGAGCCATTTTCAAGAAAATCAAAATTTTCGAAAAATGTTCCATGTAAAGGGTAGTTTAGGGTGGGGCTATTTTCTTCAAAATCTTCGTGTCACATCCTTGAAAGACATTAAACTTAAACACCAACTTTAGTTTTTAACCGACTTTTTGTTTTTGAGTTATGCTGTCCACAGACTGACACACAGACACACACACGGACCTTTTTCTAAAGTTGCTTTCTTTGGATTCAGGGGGCCCAAAAACATATACGTCCGGTGTAATCCCGACATCGAATTTTTGGGTGGAATACAATACGTCCCCTTCTTACTGCATTTTGAGCTGTAAAAAGGTTCTACTTCCGTTAGGTTTGTAGTATAAGCTGTGGTAGAAATGGGGTTTCTGTTATATTGTTTTAAGCTCAGAACTGGTACTAAGAGCATTGGAAAAAACCAACAGCTAGTAAATTAATTAACAAGTAAATTTATTGTCAGAAGGCGCCAAAGCTTTTCCTGTACGTAACCTTAACTACACACTTTTCCAGGAACACAGAACTTTTCGGCTTCTATATTTTATTATTTCTTGGAAAACCACGCGTTAAATTTTTAGTGTTCCAAGAAAAGAAAGAAGAGCCGACTGTGAAATAAATATTGAACTCTCTTACTTCTTTTGTTGGTAAGCCTGAAGGTCACAGCGACTGTCTTCAGGGTCCGTCGCCACTCGTAAAATTCCTAAATGAAGAAGAACCCCTTTCGACCTAAAAACTATCGCCTTGCTCAGTGGAGTGTTGAATTTGATGCATAATCTTCTCTGTTTTAGATGATTCGCTTTCCATCGACATCACCACCGCCACTGCCACTACCACTGCCACTGCCACCGCCACCCTCGTTAAATAGTGACACTTCCGGTTAAGCATTTAACCGATTTGGGCATTATACAATAATTTTGGTTCATCGCTTTCTTTGGAGTGTAACATTTCGATGTCCTCATCCTCAAAAGGGACTGAAACAGAAAAATCTGAACGGTGCACTCACATGACTTTCTCTACTCTTGTACAAACTATTGTCACAAACTCTTATTCCTATATCTTCTTCGTATAATCCAAATAAAACATTTGTAGAAATTACTTTATTGCTAATTTTCCTGTAGGTGCAAAGGGAGTGTGGACTACAGTAAGCTTTAAGTGAGAGTCAATTATTTTAACAGCTGATCGCTATGTGATGACTGGAATTCCATTCTCTTTGATGATCAAGAGATAAAAAAGCGAATAAGAACTTCCTATTTAACAAAAGTATAAAACTTCAACATTCAAACCAATATCTAACGAGTATTATCTTGGAAATGGTTATCTCCAAAAAGCTTTGCTTGGCACAAATCGTGAGTTTTAACAACATATAAATTTTTTATGCAGTGAGATTTTTTTCTAACTGTTACAGTTTACCAGTTGTGCAAAAGTCATTCAGAATGAATGAAACTATTCCCAGAAATTAAAAGATATACATTTCGTTTGTTATGAAAATATCTAGGGGATATGTGAATAGCGACCACAAGGTACCCAAGCTGAGCAGAACATTACTTCCACTTACTGGTGTTTTGCTCCTCACTGTAACTTTTTTATCTGACCTTACCTTGGTCATCTCTTGTTCTCTTCCGACCCCGATGCTATTAGGGTTCCTGAGGGCTAGAGAGTCTATTTTTCCAACCTCTCCATTTCTCTAATTTCTCTATAAACTCTTAACCCCTATCATGCTGACCTGTCATGGCATGTAATACGTCCTCTGATTGGTGATCAGAGGATATGGTCGGTGAATTTATTTTGATAATTCTCCCGGTCAGGTCGGTGAGACCCGTAAACCAACGACAGGTGTGGTCCTCCAGACATTCTGGGGGTTGTGAGAGAGCGATGTGACCGCCAAAACATAAAAATATGGTGCTCTCTAAAAAACGGTTACTATTACTGCTATTGCTCTCTTCAATATCATCAGTGAAAAATATTGGAGAGCAAGAGGATTAATGACTTCATTGTCAGAAATCCAGCATTAGCTAACAACCATAAAAGCACCACCAGAAGCCGAGAGGGTTCTGAGGTATCAGAGGGAGGTTTAAACTATTAATCTGCTCACATAGTTGATTTGTTGACTAGGAAATGTGTGTATGTGAATCAACCAAGGTGCCACATCTAATACTCGTAACTGTTGTGATAGGTATTAGGCATTTATCTAATTACACTGTGTATTGTGGAGTCTGTTTATTGACGCGTGTGCAGTTGCTTCACAAGGAAAATGTGCGCTACCCACAACTGTCTCATATACATCTCCACGCTTCAGAAAAGGGACCCCCCCCCCTCTCTCGCTGTCCTTGAAGACCAATAGCAATCATGTTTACTCGACGTGAAGTCTCTGTTGCCAAAATTAATTTTTTTTATTCCATTAGCTGCAAAGGGACTGAGGAGGAAAGCTCTGTGCTGTAAAATGATTATAAGTGTTCCTCAAAGAAGGCGGACGAACTGCACTCGCGTTGACTAAACAGAGTCTATACCATATTACCTGCGTGCACCAACGTGGATGGGGACAGTAGAAAATGTTTATGTAGTACATTCCTCCAGCTCGCCTTCCTGTGGTGGTCAGACAGTATTATGGAAACAGTATATGTTGTTATATTCATCAAGTATAAGGAAAAACTACATTACTCTATGTTTGTATAACATGCTGACCGTGGAAACAAACACAAGAAATGTAGCCTAACAAAAAACTTGTATTCATTTTCTCTCAAGACATACGCACCTAATTGCAATGCTGCTAAAATATCCTAGATCAACACGTTGCATTTCCATTGTTTCATTGCTTACCCAAGAGATGTTTCAGACAATTATCAATCCCACTTCCTTCAACATAAACAGCCATTTAAATATGACCTTCTGTTTTTATATGATTCATAGCTTTAGCTTCAGAATCGTTTACTGATTCTTCATGGCTCTTCAACGCCACAACGAATCATTTTCTTACAACTGTAACCAACATGGTACCTATACTTTAGGTAACAATTACTTTGGAATTTTCTTGTCACTTTTCCGACCTTCTGAGAATAATCTAGGCTGGGTCGAGACACCGAGTTTTACTTTGTCTACTAGTAAATAGAGGAAGTATTGTATTCCACCCAAAACTTCGATGTCGAGTTTTTACCGGAAATATATGTTTTGAGGCCCCTGAATACTAACCATTCTTAACAAACTCTTATTCCTATATCTTGTTCTTGTTAGGATAAACATTAGGACAAATTATCTTGTTGCTTATTTCCTAGTAGGTGCAAAGGGAACATTAGAATACAGTAGGCTTTGTGCGATAGTCAAATCTAAAGCTTAGAGATTCCGTTCTCTTTGCACGCTTAACATATAAAAAAATGAACAACGATGATCCATTTCACGAAAGTTTTCCAAAACTCACACACATAACAAGGAATATCTCCGAAATGGTTCACTCTACAAGAAAATTTATTGGTACGTAAATTGTGTATTTTAGCAAGATCTACATTTTTGTATAGTATGATTTGGTCTATCTCTAACGGTTTACCAGTTATGCAAAAGTCGTCCAGAGTAAATACGGCTACAGAAAATTCAAGATATACATTTCATTTGTCATCAAAATAACTCAAACATATGACATTTTAATCAAAATCGTTAGAGCCATTTTCAACAAAATATAAATTTTCGAAAAATGTTCCATGTAAAGGGTAGTTTAAGGTGGGACTATTTTCTTCAAAATCTTCGTGTCGCATCCTTGAAAGATATTAAGCTTAAATACCAACTTTGGTTTTTAACCGACTTTTCGTTTTTGAGTTATGCTGTCCACAGACTGTCAGACACACACAGACACATGCGGACCTTTTTCTAAAAATGCTTTTTTTTTGGATCCAGGGGAGCCTCAAAACATACTTCCTGTGAAATTTCGACATCGAAATTTTGGGTGGAATACAATACTTCCTGTACTATATGTTTTAGAGTGTTAGAATGATAACTCCATCTTTGACACAAACAATATTTTGATTGCCTAACTGTTTTGAGGTACTTTGTGCAGTCTTGTTACTGGAAAGCTCCAGGTACCAAAGTGGCCTCCAAATAAATGCCTGAACAATACTGGTTGCAGTAAATGACGTCACGCAAGGGAAAGGCGCCCGACAGATGGTCCCAGGAGGAGGCTGGTGGCCTATTAATTACCCGACATATGACAGACTTCACGCTTTAACTACAGCTCCAGGGTTAACAAGGAAAAGCGATTTGAGTTGATTGCCCCAAACAGCCTGTTATGGCAGTTCATCGCAATTGGCCAGACATTTAAATATTCACCAGATGTTATCAAGTGTTGCGGCAGAAGGCTCTAGCGAACACTTTGTTATAATTACAAAACAAGGGAGAACCAATGCTCACTTAACGATTAAGGCATATTCAAGTAACCTTCAGTAAAATAGATATAGTTCCTGTACTATATCATAGAGATAGAGGTCTTTAACCTTTCACCCTACAACTATTTTTAAAAAACACGTTTCTTGTATGCACTTCTCGTTAATAAAGACAAATGTTTGTAGAAATTGTTTAATTACATATTCTGTTATACATACAATGGAAATATGGGAATAGAGCAGGCTTAAGTGACAGTCAAATCCTTTAAGAGCTAATTGCTATGTGATGGCTTTGAAATTTCATTCCCTTTGCACGTTCAGGGCATAAAAAAATGAATGAATTTCCATTTGAGGAAACTATAAGTATTGGAAAAGTCCGATGAATAAGGAATTGGTATGTAAGAAATGGCTCACTCCATAACAAAAACATAAATTGAGTTTTAACGACATCTGCATTGTTTGTAGGATTTTGTATCTCTTACGGTTTATCAGTTATGCAAAAGTCATTCAGAATGCAAAGGACTTCAAAGAACATTCCCAAAAAATTCAAGATATACATTTTATTTGCCGTAAAAATTCTTAAAGATATGCCATTTTAATCAAAATTGCAAAAGCTATTTTTGAGAAAATCAAAATTTTCGAAGAATTTTCCATGTAAAATGCAGTTTAGGGTGATGGAATTTTCTTCAAAAATGTCCGTACCATATCCTTGGAATATGCTGAAGTTATACGTATACCAAGTTTGGTATTTAATCGACTTCTCGATTTTGAGTTACGCTGTTCAGAGACACGCAGAAATGCTTTTCTGGATTCAAGGAGTCTCGAAACTTATTTCCAGTAAAATCTTGATATCGAATTTTTGGGTGGAGTACAATACTTTCCCTGCTTACTTTACGTAATAAATCTCGTTAAAACACACAGTTAATGCAAAATACTTTTTTTCATGGCGTTAAGTATTTCCGAGTTATTCCTTGTTTTGGGTTTATATTTTCAAATATAGGTACTTTCCTGAAGTAATAAGAATGTATTGTATAGGCATCAAATATAGACTCAACTTATTAAAAAAAAAAGCCCGCCTCGGTAGCGTGATGGTTAGCGTGTCTGCCTCACGTTCAAAATGTCGCGAGTTCGAATCCCGCTTAGGGTAAGTTATCCGGGTAAGGTTTTTTTCCGAGGTTTTCCCTACCCTGAGAAGACGAATGTCGGGTAACTTAAAGCTCCATGGACCTCGGGCTCATTTGAGCATCATTTCACCCATTTCATTTCATTCATTCGTCCGATATGACACAATGTTGGAGGACGTTAATTAAAAAAAAACTTATAAAAATGTGACTGCTTCTTTAGCCTACTATACCCTTTCATCTACAAGTAAATGTGTAATAAAAATTTAGAAACAATGCGATAGAAGAATCAGATTTTTGCATTAGGTCTTCTTCTTCTTCCAACTTTCATGGAAGTCTGTTAGCTCTCACACTATCTTTCCACCTCTTCCTAGGTCTACCTACTCCTCGAATTCCTATTGGCTGATATTTTGTTGTTATTTAAGGAATTCTATTTTCTAATATTCGTTCCAAATGAGTTTACCAATTATCTCTATAACGTGTTAATTTATTAGATACATTCAATATTTAGGTGTTCTCTAATAGTTTCATTTGAAATTCTCTCTTGTAGCTTACTTCCTTTCCTGATTTTGTGATTCAATTCTTTTAAGCTCCTTTTGCCCACAGTCTATGTTTCCAGGATGTTTGCTCTTTAAATGAAATTTTAAAATTGTATTTTTTACATATTTTATTCAGGCAATGTGGTGTACTATCTTTCACAAAAGTAAATACCCATCTCCAGTGACACAGTAGTTCGGCTATAGCGAATACACGAATTCGGTCTGACTGATTAAACTTACGTTCCATAAGCCTAGCACCAAAGCTGATTCATTTTAGTTCTAATCCACAACTTAATAAAAACCCCATAAGAACACATGTTCTGAAGGTGCACTGAAGTTGAATCTGCAATGTTTGCCCGTTAATGTAGAAGTAATGCTGAAATATTGCTTTTCCAAACTGCGAGGTGAGGTGAGTTGCGAGGTGACATGGCTGCCATGTCCTCCCAACAGCAAGGGAAGCATATGACTAATTTAATTCTCATACCACCTATGCAAGTATGCCTGAGAATTAGGTGACCATTCGCGCAGGTGTCACTGAAGATGGGTATTTACTTTTGTGAAAGATAGTACGTTTCAGTATATCTTCCTCGTCAAAAATTAACACAGTATTGTCAGTATATACCTAAAATTGTATTCTAATATAATCATCGTGCTATTTTAATACTTTTATTATCAGTTTCTTTCAACTTTCGTATCATATCAAGATTAAGTTTGATTGCAGATTGCTTATTTTTAAATTCTGAACTGAAAATCCCTGATTCCTTGCTCGAGAACACAAACTTCATGCTTTGGGAAACTTATTAGCATTCCTATTTAATGAGAAACAAAGTCAAATGATACTGTAAATTGCGAATCGGAATATTAGAGATTGCTGGTTCCGGGACATCCTCGGATGATGGTGATGATAAAATCTAAAGCAGTTACATAGGCCCCACATTGGGCTGATCCCTCCCTAACCGCGGGCCATATGTGCGCCACAGGTCAGTACTGCTATTATGTCCGCCCCCAATTTAAATCGCGTTTATGGTTACGGCGACCTCTTAGAAATTGTGTTTTAATATGTACTAAATTTCGATAGTCGTATTACGTGGCCAGTTTATTGGAAATTATAGTGTTCTAGGCTCCAAGTTGTTAAAAGCAAATTTAATCCATATTATATGTAGTCATGCTGGGACAGTAAATTGCTCGCTCGGCCGTCATTATTTGTTTAAACAAGCCTGGAGATCTTCATTTTGTGTTCTCTTCTTTTTATCGGTTACCTACCCATAACGATCCGGAACTTTACTTGCTTACAGCGTACAGTCGTTTTCAGACGTGCTCGACCAAGTCTGGGAACATGCGTTTGTGTCTTAGGTGTGAATGGAAACATGCTAGCATGTAGTGGTACAAGGTTTACAAAAAACATTTAATAATAATAATAATAATAATAATAATAATAATAATAATAATAATAATAATAATAATAATAATAATAATAATAATAATAATAATAATAATAATAATAATAATAACAATAATAACAACAATAACAACAATAACAATAATAACAACAATAATAATAATAACAATAACAACAATAATAACAACAACAATAATAATAATAACAATAACAACAACAATAATAATAACAATAACAATGACAACAATAACAATAATAACAACAACAATAATAACAATACCAACAACAATAATAACAACACCAACACCAACACCAACACCAACACCAACACCAACACCAACACCAACACCAACAACAACAATAATAATAATAATAATAATAATAATAATAATAATAATAATAATAATAATAATAATAATAATAATAATAATAGAGGAGATAGTCCGAATACAGGCCTATTTGGGCATATATTTTGAAAAAGTTCTCTGACTACTGTCATTTTAACAGAAAAAGTAGCATACTTATTTAAAAGCATGCTGAACTCATCTATTAAAATTAGTGCAAATGTATGTGACGTATTCGCTGTTTTGCGTAATATGCACATAAAATGGAACTTTAAAGACAGGGTCCAAAATCTTTATTATTTGTCTTATGAAGTGAAAAAATATAAATCTACACAATATAGTAGAATTTTTCCTTATTGCAATTTTAAAAAGTTAAAACACAAGTTTCTGTTAGAGTTTTTTTTTTTTTGCAGAAATCACACGCATTCACTTTTTACTTTCTCTACTGGTAAGTAGGCGAAGTATTGTATTCCACCCAAAAATTCGATGTCGAGATTTCACCGGAAATATATCTTTTGACCCCCTGAATCCAAAAAAAAAAAAAGCATTTTTAGAAAAAGGTCTGTGTGTGTCTATGTGTCTATGGACAGCATAACTCAAAAACGAAAAGTCGGTTAAAAACCAAAGTTGGTATTTAAGTTTAATGTATTTCAAGGATGTGACACGAAGATTTTGAAGAAAATAGCCCCACCCTAAACTACCCTTTACATGGAAAATTTTTCAAAAATGTTGATTTCCTTGAAAATGGCTCTAACGATTTTGATTAAAATGTCATATGTTTGAGATATATTTATGCCAAATGAAATGCATATCTTGAATTTTCTGGCTATAGGCCATGAAGTCCTATTTACTCTGGACGACTTTTGCGTAACTGGTAAACCGTTAGAGATAGACCAAATCATAGATTGTATACAAAAAGGTAGATCTTGCTAAAACACACAATTTATGTATCAATAATTTCTTTTATAGTGAACGATTTCGGAGATATTCCTCGTTATTTATGTAAGTTTTGGAAAACTTACACTTCTGTCAAATGGAACATCGCTATTTATTTGTGTATATGTTAACCTTGCAAAGAGAATGGAATTTGAAAGCTTTAGAATATTTGACTATCGCTCAAAGCCTACTGTATTCCCATATTCCCCTTGTACCTACAAGGAAATAAGCCATAAGATAATTTGTACAAATTTTTATCTTAACTAACACGAAGAAGATATAGGAATAAGAGTTTGTAAGAATGGTTAGTACAAGAGTAGAGAAAGTCATGTGAGTGTAACACATCAGATTCTTAGCTACATAAGTTTATTTGGAGATGAGTATTTCACATAAAATGGTAATGTTACATTTCAAATATGAAAGAAAAGTTTCTGCCCTTCTTCTGAGTCCTTTTAACACAGGCAAAGCATTAGGTGATCAAATTTAAGAAGTTGAAATTAAATTTAATCCTTTCTTTATAGAAAAGGATTCTTTGTTGGGCATTGACATCATAACTTAGAGTATTACTGAATAATATCGAAGTCAACACTTAGTTTACCACACAGCCTTGATTTGAGAGAACATCATAAACTTACCACATATCTTCAGTCAAAATTTTATGGAAACTTCTTACGAATATCGTCTACTATCTTTTGTTTTCCGTCTGAGCATGCAGTTATTTCAATAGTAAACATTTTGTGTCATGTAAGATTTATAAATCAGAAAGAGTTATAAATCTTCTCACTGACAGTGAGTTTAAAGAAAGAAAAACAGTTTGTTCAGCCATCTTAAAATGTTTGTATCATCCATAATTTTCACCGTATTACTAATTCTTTCATCAAAATAAACAATAAAAATGGTAGATATATGCATTATGCATAACTACCACGTATTTACAGTAAGTAGAGAAAGCATCGAATTCCACCCAAAACTTCGATATCGAGATTTCAAAGAAAACATTGAGACTTCCTGAATTCCGCGTCCCCCTGCCCAAAAATAACTAATTTTTAGAAAAATATGGCCGAGTGAGCGAGTGCTTGTGTGCGTCTGTCTGTGAACCACTTAAAACGAAAAGTCGGTGTAATACTAAACTTTATATTTAAGTTGAGCTTCTTTTAAGGATGCGATACAAAAATTTAAAGAAAGATCGATATCACAAATTATCTTTAAGACGGAAAATTAAAAAAAAAAAAAATGATTTTCTCAAAAATACCTCTAACAATTAGGATTAAATTACCGTACATTTAAGATATACTAACCACAAATGGAATATATATCTTAAATCTTATGGGAATACTCTCTGAAGTCCCTTCATTCTGAAAAACGTTTTCATAACTCGTAAACCGTGAAATAGACAAAATATTAGTGTACAAAAAATGTAGATCTGGTCAATGCAGACACGTTATATTATTTTTATTTTATTTATTTTTTGAGTTAACCATTTCTGAGATATTTCTTGTTGGCTTCAATTCTCTAATAATTTTATTTTTCTGAAATGGGAAGTCGTTATTACTACACGCACATTATTTCGAGTTCTCAGATGGCATTGTTGTCGAAGATGCCATGTCTTTTATGACGTCATACTTTAAATTATATCGTGGAAGGCATGAGTTGTAGTTTCCGCAATTGTTTTTACCGCAGTAGCCAATGGTTTAAGTAAAAAGCTGAAAGCTAAATACACGAATCCTTGTATTATTATTCACAGGAGTTTGCGCTGTCGATGTTGGAGCTCCTTCAGACATTTAGTAGTTAAAATTACTGTTATACACAGAAGTAAACCAGTATGATAACCCAAAAGAACAGCAGCAAAGATAACGTGATGCAATGAAATACACAAATGGTGACACTAGAGTATGGACAACAATGCACAGTTGTTGGTTTGGCAAAGCACAGACCCACATGACTCGGAACGTTGGTAGCACTAGATTCTACCCCGTTGCTTTCTCGTAGTCATGCAAAGACAGCAGAATTTCAAAGACATCACAGAGCGACCAGCTCTTAAAAGATTTACTACCGCTTAAGCTCACTATATTCCTCTAGTTCCATTGTATCTACAGAGAAATGTGCAGTAAAACCATTTCTTCAGTGTTTTTCTCAACGTTTACATATACCGTGTGAGTCTTGTCTGCCTGCGGTTTGAGAAGTTATGCAGTCCCGGCGTTCTGCCGCAAACGCTGTCCACTGCATCGCTTCGATTCAATTGCGGTCGAAATGCATCGCTATATCTGAGGTCACTTGCACTCGCAGTGCAACAGTGTGTGTGTTGGCCTTCAGTGTTAGAGGTCCCAGGTTCAAATACTGCCACTAGAAAATACTTTTCATCTTTAGCAAGTATAATTTATACTTTTTCTAACACATAGAAAACGGTTATTTTGGAATATTAAAGCCTACACATAATTTAGTTCAAGCATTATGTTAGGCAATTATTTTTTATACTAGACCTGTATTAGAAATACAGTTGAACCACCTTTAAACTAGCCATTTCTAAGCAATTCGTATTTATACGTAAACATTTGTAGGTCCCGGCAAAATATTTCGAAACGTATTCATAGAACCTTATTTATACGTAATTCGCTGTTATTTTAGTGAAATACAACTGCATTTTACGTCACTATAATGAGTATACGGCATACGTTGTCTTAAAAGAACTCGAGACGTATTTTCGTTACCTGTGCTGACAAGACACAAGCTGTGCGGGCGGCTTTCGGCCGCGGAAACAAAAGACAAAGAAATTTGCTGGTATAGCCGACAGCTCCCGGCGCGACAATGTGATAGTAACAAACGAGGAGTAAAAATAAAGGTATTGGGTATCCGGTATTTACTGATTAACAGTAGTTAGAAACAGGAAATATTATGCACTAGATAAGAAAGTAAAATTTATAGGAGAGGTGGAACTTAGTTGAAACAGAACCAAAGCCGAAATTGTTTCAGACTTAAGAATTGCTTATACCAGTCATCAGTAACAAAATAAAGTGTATACAGTTAGTGGAAGAAAACTGAAACAAGCCAAATTAATTGATTTCTTTAAAGCAGGACCAAGTTCAATTTAATGTTTTCTTCGTGCATATCTTTGTTGTTTATAAAATGTTTCACATGTAGGTTCACTATTTGCTTTTTCTTTAGACAAAATATGATTATCAAAATCTCACTTGTAAATAGTTCTTAGTTACAGTAATCTTCCCTCTCCCCATTGATATACGAATAAATCAGGTTCAACTGCTTTTATTTTGTGTCCTGCTGTGACTGGATGTTTACACGTTGAGACAAAGGCTAACCACAGGTGCTTTCTGTCGTCCCCCTCCCAAACCACACAACACTGTACGTTTATCTTTAAGGGACACTGGGAGTGAAATTTTGGTCAAAATTGTCAAAAAGTCGAAAATTGTTTTTTTACCTTAAAATGTTCCTGGAACACCTGTGCATTTGGATCAGCTAACATTTTTCATATCCCCACTCCATGTGGTCATTACGGCCCTTTCAAATAGCGCTCTTCCCTTAACGTACACAGGATGCTCCTATATAAAAGCCTGTTTTTCTCAAAACTACATTTCTGCACATTCCAAAAGAAGGTCGCGCCTGCGTTTTACTTCAAATTCAATGAAAATTTCAAAAAAATTTTAATAAATATCAGCTACACAAAACTATTATTCAATTTTGATGTTATCATTAACATGAATTCCAAAAACTTTTTTTTTGTATGAAAAAATCAATAATTATTAAGATTAAATTTTCTTTGTTATTAAAAAAATATGTACAGCATAATCAGCAAACATATTTGAAATATCTCTTCATACAATTGTTACCCATGTTTTAGAGTACCAGTTCTGCCAATATAAATGAATTTTGAAAAGTCAATAGACGCGAGCTCTATTTTGAAAATGTGCCCATTAAATTCATAAAATAATTTATATCTCCTAAATGAATTATCCAATTTTAATGAAATTTGGTGTACATCCTATTATCATATAAATACAAACACAGTAAAAATTTCAGAAAAATCTATCAAGAAATGTGGGACTTTCAAATTTCACTCCAGTGTCCCTACGTTTATCTTTAAGCGTGTTGACACCTTTGGCGGAACTCTGTTCATAACAAAATAGGCTGGTCCCATGTATTTCTATAGCAAGTGTTATTTGTCTAAAAACAAATACACACTCAGCCTGAGTGACGCAGTTGTTTGAGCGCTGGCTCTCAGTATCCAAGGTTGCTGCTTTGAATCCGGTGTGGGACGATGGCATTTAATTACGTTGAAGTAATTACTAATTGCTGCAAACCGGCAAGATGTTAACATCCTGTTATTAACAAATGGCTTCAAATAAGCCTAACTATTATAATTATTCCCTTTCGGACGGTAGACCTTTTCTTCTGGAAAGAAGCGATAATTGACATTTTAATTATTTGTAATTACATTAAAGTAAACCTAGTCCTTGCTATTTTAGTATCTTGATAGTCCGGTTTCATAGCAGACCTTACCCCACATTAGGAATGTAAAAATCTGATGTGCTGCACTCACATGACTTTCTCTACTCAGTAATGTACTAACTAATCGTACAAATGCTTATTCTTGTATCTTCAAGTTAATCGAGGTACACATTTGTAGACATGGTTTTATTACATATTTTCTTGTAGATACAATGAGAATAGGAGAATATGATAGGCTTAAGTGATAGTCAAGTCTATTAAGAGCTAGTCAGTATGTGATTGCTGTGAAATTACGTTCTATTTGCACGACCAGTAGAAAAAAGAAAGAAAAAATAAACGAATAACGACTTCCCATTTAACAATAATATAAATATTGGAAAGTTCAAACTAATAACAGGGAATATCTAGGAAATGGTTAACTACACAAAAAGTGTTTGATATAAATTGTGTGGTTTGTCGAGATCTACAATTTTTTATGCAGCAATACTTGGCCTACCTCTTATCTTTGCTAGTTATGCCATTCATGCAGAATGAAGAGGACTTCAGAAGTAATTCCCAGAAAATTCAACATATGCATTTCATACGTAATGAAAATATCTTAAACATGGGCCAAGAATCCGAAAATTGGTAATGGCAATTGCAACCATGGAACACAACCCGGCATGCACATAACACATGGCTAGAAGGAAAGGGTTTGGGATAGCAGTGGCTGTGTTGGATCTTCGCAAACGCAACTTTGATTTCACGTATGTTTAGTGCCCAGACTTTAACACTAATTTGCCATGTTATTCTTTGCTTCATCTGGAGTGATGTCTAACGTTAATTCACTAGTATTGAAATACAAAAGAGCAGGTAGGCTTTTATTCGTATTTTGTGATCTGCATACATTTTGTAACGTTCAGTTAAAAAAAAAAATGCTCATGCGTATATATTGAGCCAAACATAGCACTAATTTGTCCAACAAATGAACGAGAAACGGAAATATTGATATATTAAGTTCTCTAAATAAATCGAAATCATACTTATTCTGTAGTTATTATTTAAAAATATCTTTGAAAATTCGCAACCTCAATTTGTTATTGTGATTTTACCGTATGAATGTCCACAGCGAAAATATTTGAGAAAAGTTGAAAATCGTAGGTAATTTGCTTTGAAGCCATGAAAGGTTTTGTTTTCAGAAACTTTTCTAATTTTCCTTACATACCATATATATATTAGAAGGTTATTTTCTTAGTTTCGAGATAGTCATGTCGTATTGAACACTGTTGCTTGTTTACGTTTGAACACGTGTTGGTTGAAAGAGGGAGGGTTAACCAGAGTGATGTATTGCTTTGCCCCTTACTGTGGTATTACGTCATATCGTGTAATATTTTGAGTTAGGCTTTCACAGAGACACACCCATACAAATACTTTTTTCTAAATATGTTATTTTGTATTCAGGGAGTCTCAAAACGTGTATTTCCGGTTAAATCTCGATATAGAATTTTTGGGTAAAATAATCGTACAGTACTTCCCCTATTTCGTGTAAATATTGAGTGGAGAAAGCAATAACAGAAGTGTTCCCACAACAAAGACTTCAGCAATCGTGGAAACTGTTTATTTGGGACACTGTGTTTCATTTGCATATCCCCTTTAACTTCTATGGTCATATCGGGGGTCTTTGACCTAAGAAACAATTGATCTGTTATTACTCGTTGAACTGTAGGGCATCTTTGTGTTGCCTTTTTTAAGGATAGCCAACTGTAAAATTTAAAAAACTCAAAATTTCAGGTCGATTTACAGACATGCTTTTAGTGCAATCAGGCTCTAATGTGGACATTTCAAACACTTTTACTTTCTTTACTACGTATAGTAAGTAGAGGAAGTATTGTAATCCACCCAAAAATTCGATGTAGAAATTTCACCCGCAATATATGTTTTGAGATCCCCTAAATAAAAAAAATATAAAAAAGGCATTTTTAGAAAAAGGTATCTGTGTGTCTGTCAGTCTGTGAACAACATAACTCGAAAACGAAAAGTCGGTTAAAAACTAAAGTTCGTATTTAAGTTTAATGTCTTTCAAGGATGCGACACGAAGATTTTGAAGAAAATAGCCCCACCCTAAACTACACTTTAAATGGAACTTTTTTAAAAAAATTTGATTTTCTTGAAAATGGCTAACAATTTTGATTAAAATGATCTTTGAGGTATTTCTATGACAAATGAAATGTGTATCTTGAATTTTCTGGCTATAGCCCCTGTAGTATTTACTCTGGACGACTTTTGCATAACTGGTAAACCGTTAGAGATAGACCAAATCTTACTCTACAAAAAATGTAGATCTTGCTAAAATACACAACTTATGTCTCAATAAATTTTCTTGTAGGGTGAACCATTTCGGAAATATTCCTTGTTATGTGTGTGAGTTTCGGAAAACTTAAAACTTTCTTAAAATGGAACATCGTTTTTCGTTTTTTTATATCTTAAGTGTGCAAAGAGAACGGAATCTCAAAGCTTTTTAAAGCTTTGAGATTCCACTCAAAGCCTAGTGTATTCTATGTTCCTCTTGCACCTACAAGGAAATAAACAATAAGATAATTTGTACAAATGTTTATCTCAACTAACACGAAGAAGATATAGGAATAAGAGTTTCTAAGAATGGTTAGTATAAGAGTAGAGAAAGTTTTGTGAGCTCAACACAGAGTTTTTAAATTAGTCTCAGAGATGTTATTTTTTATTGTTTAGAAAAATTGTTGCATAGAATTCAATTAGTTTTAAAAATCAATTCTTGATTATTAAATCCTTAAATAATTTCGGTAAAAGGTATAGATGCAGTTTTAATTATCGTACTAGTTTGGGCGAAAATAATAATGTTAAATGTGAGAATTAAATTTTTTGTTTGAAAACTTATACCATATGGGCTATTATAATTTAATAACATCAGATATTAACAAAAATTCAGTTCGTCATTTTTACTGTTTTATGAGTACAACATTTGCAAAACTAAAATCGTGTCGCATCCATGAAAGACGCTGAACTTAAATATCAAGTTTGGTATTTGACCGGCTTTTGTTTTGGGGTCGTGATCTTCATAGGCGCACACGCACAGACATTTTTCTGCATTTTGTTAGTTCAGACGAACTCAAAACCTACAATACCATCATATTTTGAGCGGAATGTTTGAGCTTGTTTGTGAGGTAAGGATTTTAGTGGGCCTCTGCCGACACCATTTCCCCGGTGACCCTCGGTTTCCTCGCGCAGTGAAGAGAAAGTGCAAATGGGTTAGCATATGTTTAATAACCCTAAATAAACGTTTATACTATATCCACAAGGACAGTTTGGACATGTGTGTGCAATAATTCTTTAATTGTACAGTTAGTTCGTCAAGCTACTCCTAAGATTTCCTTGGTACCTGTTCAAATTATGCCAAATTGTGACATTTTTCTTACCATATAAAGATGTGCTACACGAAAAGGTTGATATTATTATAAATGCACACATAATGATCCTGGTTTCAAAGTTCGTGGGAGTTTTTCGAGAATTTCCCGGTTAGGAATGCAGTGTTAAATCTTTGCTTGTTATGCAGGTCTTTGCGAACGTGCCTAATGTATTATAGGAGCGAGTATATGTCGAAAGGTCACCTTACCCAAGAAACGATCTTGGCATTTTCATTAAATAATTAGATGGCAATTTTGAGCCCGAAAGCCTGTGTTTTTGACGGTGAAGGTGGGGGCGTGGTGGGGCGCAGGTTCGTGACTCCTTGGGCGCATGCGCAATACGGTAGTGTTCACTTAGCATATCGTTAACCCACTTCGCATAAGAAACGTGATTAATTTGGGATCGTGACCAGCCGCATCACTTTCTCACTCAGTCTATTTACGTTTTCCACAAATTTGGTGTAACCTTCTGAAATCTCTTTATAGGTATCTCTGTAAAACCGAATATGATCGCTATGGTCTAGATATAAAACACGAATAATGACCTTCCATTTCAGAAAAGTAAAAAGTATTGGAAAATTCGTATAAATAACCACGAATATCTCGGAAATGGCTCACTCAAAAAAGTTATATTTGACAGAAACAGCATGCTTTAACGAGATCTACATTTTTGAGCAGTAAGATTTTGTCTATTTCTTACAGTTTACCAGTTATACAAAGGTCATCCAGAGTGAAAAGGACTGCTGCGGACATTCTCAGAAAATTGAATATATATAATTTGGAATTAAAGCATTTTAAATATATGTTATTTTATTAAAAACCGTTAAGAGCCATTTTGGGGAAATCACAAGTTTTGAAAGACGTTCCATTTAAAGGGTAGTCAGGGTGAAAGGATTTTCTTGAAAATTTTTGTGTCGCATCCTTGGAAGACGCTGAACTTAAGTTTGGTATTTAACCGACATTTCCACAGACCTGTTTTCTAAGAAGGCTTGCTTTTTTTATTCAGGGAGTCTTAAAACATGTATTTTACGGTAAAATTTCGTGTCAAGTTTTTGAGTGCCATAAGAAATTTCTTCTACTTGGTAGAGGAAGTAAAAATACATTGTCTGTTACAAGAATTTAGTGTTTCATGGATTCGTTTCGTCCTCAGCTACACTTTGCCAAAAAGGTCTCCACTCATCCGTAAAATCTCACGTTCGATCCTTGTAATGTTAATTGCACTTCAAGGACTAAATATTAGAGCGTGAAAAGGTAGAAAACTGTAGCTTTGATTCTTCATTATGAATGTGCATTAAAACCAAAACCAGTTTGTTGTATCCGAAATGAACTATCTTCCGCAGTCAGGTAGCGACGTTGGGAGACATGGAGAAGGCGAAGGGTTCGTAATTGTTCATCTATTTTGTATACATTTCGTACTAGAGACAGCACTTCCACATAAGCGCTTCCAAACACTGACGAAAACTGTGAACCAAAATATCTTACGCTTTGGAAATCTGCACTCTGCAAGTACTTGAAAAAGCTGAGTCTCTTTTAAGTCCTACTTTGCAGAAAAGGATCGACACGAAGATCACAGAGTTCTAGTTGATACTTCCATGGCTGATCATCAATACCCACATTCAAAGAAGCACTTTGCCCTCTATATTTTCTAAGTGAGAAAAGCTTTGCTGGAATTTTTGGGTAATTATTTCAATATTTTCACAAAATTCAGAAAAAGTATCTCATCTTCAATTCTCCTGGCAGCTCTTGACAAGGTGGAAAATATACCAAATCATTTCTTGACAAAGCTGACTTCAAAAGTTTCAACTTATTTTTGGAACCATGACCAAACAACTGTCATACAGTTGTTGATAACTAGAAGCAGTGATGTAGTCTTCATAATTAATGTGAAACTGGAGCAGCCTTTTATTTCTTGTCGACACGTACCATAGACTTTGAAGTACTTTCGAGAAGACCCTGTTTGTTTCATCCTTGTCTCATGCGAACAGCTTCTTCACCCAACAGATGACTGGAGACCTACTACAAGAAACTACCACCAGAGTTCACCATATTTCAGAAGAGGATTATAAGAAAGAGAATGGACATGTGGAATGGACAATCCGGATTGAGATCGATTTGGATACGCAAGGCTTAAACAAAAATAATTCAAGCTTTTATGTTGGTCACTTGATTTACGTTAGTGAATCTGTAACAAATATTTTTCTGCATATATTAGGAAGGTTTTGAGGTTAGTGAATGTTTTTAGAATAATATGTTACGAGATTATAGAAACAATAACTGGACTTTTGTGTTTTTACACCACGTTCGCTAAGAAAACAAAATTATGATGATGGACTATGGTGCTGAGGCGTGGACTTTGTTAGAGGGACAAGATCTTGGTAGTGGAAATGGATGGAAGAAGACGTGCTAATCAAGGTTTGAAAAAGTAGAAATGAAGAGGTGAGACAGTGATGCATTTGGAGGAAGCAGTGGTGGAGAGAACTGAAAGGTATGGACACATAGGCATGATAAGTGGTCCAAGACCGTTTTAGAATGGTCACCTCATGGAAGAAGGAAGCGGGGCGGGTCAAGGGAAACTTGGAGAGGACATATGCATCGATGCCTGGAGGAGAATGACTTGCTGAAACGGAAACAATGCCAAATGGGAATACAGGGCAACTGCTGAACAGTGGAGAAGCCCTTAAAAATAAAAGTAAGTTAACTTCATTTACTCCGAACCTAAATGCAACAACAGGATTACCATACTCAAGGAATAAATACACTGTTTTGTTATGTAGTTTGTTATTTTTGTAATACAGTAGCGGGAAAAATTAGGTATACAGTAGATAGGGCCATTAAATATAGGTTCTTCATTTAAAACCTAACGGGCGCGCGACATTTCGCCTGTGCGCGATTGGGGTGCCGCAGTCGGCTTGGCTCCTACATAAAACCCGCGCGTAAAGCATGTATAACATTCTTACCTTATAGAAGATGCTGGAAATGTCGTTCACCCTCGGCTAAACAAGCATTATATCTGGAGAACACATTCTGGTTAAGTTGGGCCACTGTAATGTTTCAGATTTCATTTCTAATGTTTTGTTTTAGTTCTTGCAATGTATGAGGATTTGTCTCGTAAACTTCGTCTTTCAGGTTACCCCACACACTGTTAGATCGGGGAAGCGATAGGGCCATTGGACCGATTATGCATCTAGCGCTAACAGCACACCCAACTCCAACTCTCCGATCATAATGAGGGATTTCTTGAACACGATGTGGATTTTCAGAGGCCCAAGTACCGACTAGCTGCGCGCACAACAGCAGCCGGTATTGGGGAATCCAGCAAGGTCGCGGGAGAGGTAACACGCCATGTGTTTCGTTAAGTTTTAAATGAAGAACCCTGTTTATATGGTAATGCATACGCGAGCTCTCTTCACTGAGAGAGAAAACCGAAGTCGCCGGGCAAATGGTGCAGGCAGAGGCAGCATATCTAATTGTTTCACTAAATATACTAAATCTATTATACTTTCCTAGCACCTATCACACACCACAATCCAATTTTCAGATCATAGTAAGCCGTTTATCTGAATCTCAATATTGACTATATTGACGTTAATTTGTTGAACTACTTTGTTTACAATTTCAAAGGCGATCACTCCAAAATGGCATCAATTTCATCTACTTTCTTTTCTGCTAAAACTGAACTAAAATATTTTTTATTCAACACCAAAATGGCTCTTAACAAATTTAATTAAAACACATGTTTGAGTTATTTTCAAGCAAAATCAAATGTATATCCTGAATTTTTTGGGAACATCCTCAAAAGTCTTCATTCTGAATGACTTTTCCATAACTGTAAACAAAAAATGTACCTATATTAAAACACACAATTTATGGGAAATACACTTTTTTGTGGAGTGAACCATTTCCAACATATTCTTTATTTGTTGTAATTTTCCAATACTTATGCTTTTCTCAAGCAGGAATATGTTATTCGATTTTTTTATCCCTTGGACATGCAAAGAAACCGGAAAACCTGCTATATTCCCATATTCCTCTTACACCTATCAGAAAATTAGCAAAAAGATAATTTCTACAAATGTTCATCTTGATTAACATGAAGAAGATAAAAGAATAAGAGTATGTAAGAATAGTTAGTATAAGAGTAGAGAAATTCATGTGAGTGCAACACATCAGATTTTTTAGTTATACTGTTCACATACAGATACACACATACATACACACTTACACACGCTCAGGAACCTATTTGTAAAATAAATGCTATTACTTTCTCTACTGGTAAGTAGACGAAATATTGTATTCCACCCAAAAATTCGATGACGAGATTTCACCGGAAAAATATATGTTTTAAGGCCCCCTGAATCCATAAAAAGCATTTTTAGAAAAATGTCCGTGTGTGTGTGTGTGTGTGTGTGTGTGTGTGTCTGTCAGTCTGTGGACAGCATAGCTTAAAATCGAAAAGTGGGTTAAAAACCAAACTTGGTATTTAAGTTTAATGTCTTTAAAGGATGCGACACGAAGGTTTTGAACAAAATAATCTCAACCTAAACTACCCTTAACTTCGAAAATCTTTCGAAAATTTTTATTTTCTTGAAAATGGCTCTAACGATTTTGATTAAAATGAAATATGTTTTAAAGATTTTCATAACAAATGAAATCTATATTTTAAATTTTCTGCCTATAGCCTATGTAGTCCTGTTCACTATGGATGAACCTTGAATAACTCGTAAACCATAACAGATACACAAAATATTACTATACAAAAAATGTAGATCTCGCTAAAATTCACAATTCATGTCTGATTTTTTTTTTTGGTGTAGAGTGAACCATTTCGGAGATATTCCTTGTTATTTATGTCAATGTCGGAAAAGTTACAACTTTCGTGAAGTGCAATATCCTTGTTCATTTTTACTTTCTCTGCCAGTAAGTAGAGGAAGTAATATATTCCACCCAAAAATTCGATGTCGAGATTTCACCGGAAAAATATATGTTTTAAGGCCCCCTGAATCCATAAAAAGCATTTTTAGAAAAACGTTCGTGTGTTAAAAACCGAAGTTGGTATTTAAATTTAATGTCTTTCAAGGATGCGACACGAAGATTTTGAAGAAAATAGCCCCACCCTACACTACCCTTTACATGGAAGATTTTTCGAAAATCTTGATTTTCTTGAAAATGGCTCTAACGATTGTGATTAAAATGTGATATGTTTAATATATTTGTATGACAAATCAAATGTATATTTTGAATTTCCTGGCTATAGCCTATGTAGTCCTGTTTACTTTGGATGACTTTTGAATAACTCGTAAACCGTAAGAGATAAACAAAATCTTACTATACAATAAGGTGGATCTCGCTAAAACAAACAATTTATGCTTGAATAAATTTTTTTGTAGAGTGAACTATTTCAGAGATTTGGTAATGTGTTTATTTGTGTCACTTTTTGCGAAAACTTAAAACTTCCGTGAAATGGAGCATCGTTGTTCATTTTTTTATATGTTAAGCGTCCAAGGAGAACGGAATCTCAAAGCTTTAAAACATTTGACTACCACACAAAGCCTACTGTATTCTAATATTCGCTTTGCACTTACAAGGAAATAAGCAATAAGATAATTTGTACAAATGTTTATCTCAACTAACACGAAGAAGATATAGGAATAAGAATTTGTAAGAATGGTTAGTACAAGAGTAGAGAAAGTCATGTGAGTGCAACACATCAGATTTTTTAAATAGGAAGCCTTATTATTCTACTTATTATTCGCAAGTGGTAGACAAATTAAAAGCTCTGTTTGGAATTCTGTGTAAATAATATAAAAGCGTATACTTTTTCGCCTCTCGTTAGTATAAGTAATTTTTGTAAGAATGTCGTCTGTTTTACCTTGCTGAAAGGCGCCAGCGCAGCGCACCGCACTCCCGCGGCCATTAGCTACTGCAGTCGCATGGGTGGGAACGAGACCGATAATTCTAGACTACTAAAATATCATTAATCTTGTCAAATTGACTTTTCGCCCCCCTCCCCCTCCCTCGTGTTATTTACCGCCCCCTGCAAACTTATCGATACAAACGTCAACATCTCCATTGCGCCTGTCACTATTGTCTTTGGTGAACAAGGCAGTAGGTGGGGCCAGCGTTATTCATTACATCTTTGGCTTATTTATATCTGTTACATTCACATCACTTTCTCTACCCTCTATTGTTTATTAATAGGTATACAAATAATTCTTTACTACCTAGCTATAGTAGAAGAAAGTTTTACCCTGTCCAAAATTCGACACCGAAATTTTACTAGATATACGTGTTTTGAAACTGAGGAAAACGAAAAATTGGATAAATGTCAAACTTGGTATTTAAATTCACTGCTCACCGAACAACCTTTACATGGTACATTTTTCGAAAATTTTGACTTTATTAAAAATGACCATAAATTAATAAAGATAAAGATAGCCTGTAATATACCATGGGGCATAGACCTCCTACCAAGTTAGGGTTAGCTCAATGGTACTCATAGGCTGAGCTAGTTCCTGTAGATTAAGTTCTATTCGCTTACATAGTTACACAATTTATTTCCATCTAAATTCTTAGGACCATCTCTGTCGTGGACGTCCTCTGCTTCTTTATCCAAGCCTAGGATCCCACGTCGTTGTGGCATAGGCCCATCTATTTTGAGACATCCTGTACACGTGTCCTCCCCATCGCCATTTAAGGGTTCCTACTCTAGCGGTCGCATCCTCCAGATAAGCAGAATCTAACCACACAAAAATATAGATTTGGTTAAAACATAATCTGTCACAATCTTTTGGGCGTTTGCTGTTTCCGAGATATTCGTCGTTATTGGTTGGAATTTTTATATTTTCTTTAAACAGAAAGTCGATTATAATCCATATCTGAATTAATTACCATATCAAAAGCTAGAGGATTTAATATAGTTCATGCACGTACGTGTTAGTATAAGTATCTGGAAACAACAAACATCTCGGAAATGGTTAGCGCCACAAGAAACTGGTACCTATTTGACATACGTTTTATGTTTTGAAACCTACCTACTCGTTTTGTGTAGCAAGATTTTATGTCTCCTCTACTTATTATTTACACAAAAATCACTGAGAATCAACAGAAGTTCAAAGGATGTTCCCAGAAAATGCAATGGAATTTTAATCAAAATAGAAGCATGTTTGAAGAAATCAAAATTTTGAAAACTTTTCCTTTTAAATGATTAGTTTAGGGTGGGGATAAAAAAACAGCTTTGTGCCGCGTCCTTGGGAGATATTGAAGCAAATTTGTAATTATCGGGCATTTCGTTTTTGAGTCATGCTGTTCTCTCTCTCCCTCTCTCACATATACACGTGTTTTTTCTAAAAATACATTAAATATGTGTAAAGGAATGCTACAGTGAAAAGATGATTTTCTACAGTCTAAGCCAATTTGTCTGAAAATAATTTCAATCTTGGCTTATATTGAAATAATATGGCTTTAAATTCCACTGTGATATCTCTTATTTTGCAAGTTGTTAAATTTTAAGGTTATATTCGATATCGTATGCCAAATGTTCCACGAGATGCACTTTTAAAGACAGTCTTTTTTTTTTTTTTTTATTAAATTCAATTTTATTTGTCTGATTAAGGGCCTGTATTACGATATCCGGTTAAGGTTTCGGTTAATGGTTAACTGGAAGTTACACCCAAATGTGTGTATTACGACCTTCGGTTAAGGGCTAACCGAGAGTTATTTCTGGAGTTACACTAACCGTAACCTCAAGTATCGGTTAGTGCGTTAACTTGGAGTTTACTCGCTTTCACTCAGAAAAATGGCGTACCACGAGATAGCGTTACAAGCGTGGCAAAAGTCTAGTGAAAAATGTTACCAACTGTTTGCATGGCATCAAAATCCTCAGGGTAACAAACCTACAGTTAAATTGAGTTCGTAATACGAGGCACCGAGCCTAACTAACAGTTAGCGATAACTGAGAGGTAACAAACCGTGGCTAGTAACCGGAGATCGTAATACAGGCCGTAAAACGCAACTGTCATATAATTTCGTTTTACTTGCCTTACTTCAAAAGAAATTAATCTTTAAATTAATTCTATATCATCGGAAGTTTATAGATGTTTTGAACTTTTATACAGCTTTAAAAATTAACTGATAAGCCGATTGAAGGAAAAAAAATATATATGACGATTTAATTGTTGGTCTTTTGGGGATCTACACGGCATATTTGAGAAGATTTGGAAAGTGGCGAAAAAAATAATTCCCAGAAACTTCAAATTTCAAAATGAAAAACATTTTATTCTGAATACTAGCCTATATTATATAAATTTAAATATTTATATTATCAAACGTAAACGTATATTTTGAATTTATGACTTCTAAGTATTAGTAATTCAATACGAATGACAATGTTTGCGAGATTTATATTAACCTCCAACCTTTGAATTTTTGGGTGGAATAAAATACTTCCTCTACCTGCTGTAGTACATTTGAAATGCCACCTGCGTTGTTATTTTTGATCAGGAGTTAGTTTATATGAAATACATCGACAACAAGGTTTTCTGGCGTCTAACTGTTCAAGTAAAATGTTTTGAATTTGACTCAAAGCAATGCCCAAAATCGACCAAATAAATTCATGAGATATCCGTCGATCTTGTTAAAGTAGCAGCAGTTCTTGGGCGTCCTTCACGAAGTCCATCACCTAGAAAAATCCGATCTCTTTTGAAATCACTGTATCAATCATAAAAGGGTCCATAGACAACTGGGTCATTAGGGCCCGAAGTCCAAAAATAAAAACAAGGAAACGACCACTAAAAAATCGCCCCTAAAAAGTTAAAAAGTAAAAGTTAAAATAACTAAAAATGAAAGTTAAAATGGCTTAAAGTTAAAACAGGTAAAACCGTAATTTACTAAAAAGCTGAACATCCTAAAATTCTAAATCCGCCAAGATAAAAAACACCTTACTCTTGCTTGCTGTTGTCATATACATTTCCAGCCAATGTTTACTTTTTGGGCATTAATGATTATTTAAAATCGTAAAAAGTCATAGTAGGGAGTGCTCTGCAGTCAAATTCATTCTGGAATGAACACACTATCTTTAAATGTTTACATCTAACAAGCATTTAGAGTAAATCGAAATAACTTCACGGAAATCTACTCGAAGTTAAATATAAATACGTTTAATTTGATTTTAGAAACATGGTGTTCTAAAATGTTTGGCTATCGCCCTCGTATATTATTGCTGATAAAATAATGTTGTTTTTATGGAATATTTGTAAAAATATTATCTATTTAGACATATTGGGAGGTGATTGATATCCAAGCTATTGTAACTAATTTACCAGCAATCTAATTAAGCATTCTTTGAGGGAGGCACTTGACAAATATGGTCTAGTTGGGCAGCGAGCGGCCAGAACAACACATTAGTAATAACAAGTTGTACAGTGTATAATGGCCACGACATCCGGCTGCCGGCAATTTCGGGTCTTTACAATTAACTTATTGGATTGCTACCTAGCTACGCGGCCTGTGGGAGGGTTAACGTGTTTTTATTATGCGTGCAAGTTTGCATGTATAATTTGGACAATGCTATTGGCTACTCCGCCTTGGTGCCCCATCTAATTACATCTTGTCCACCGCCGGCCGCCATCTTGGGCCTTGTCGCATAGCAGCGTTACTACTCTGTTTCCAAGCAATTCCTCAAAAATGCCAAAAGAAACATCTGCTTCTTTTTCTCCTAATGATTAAAACTTTACTAACCTCAAAGTCTAAATAAAACACTAGACTGTAGATTAATACACATTAATTATCCATTATAACTCAACTGTTTCGGAGGGCGTATATAGTTACTGTAATTTGAAGGTATAACACTAATGTTTTGCACTATCGTGTGTTTTCTACGCCTTCCCGATGATTTTCGAACACTCCAGTTCACTCCCAAAGAAATTCATGTGTACCAACATAAATTTAGTGGCTATAATAACATACAACATGCACTAAGACTGCCCCTGTAATCCTGCGATCAGCGTTCTGTCTTCTCAACCCAGATCTCCCGGGTTCGATTCTCAGCTGGGGTTGGACATTTTTCTTCAAGAATATGTATGACTGAAAATTTTATATATCGAACTAATAATGGTAGCATTTTTAAATGTATAATGTAATACAAACATATTACAGTCTAAACTTCTTCCATTTTGCTCTAATAACTTACAAATTATGATGAAATCCATTTATTTTTTGTTACTTCATTAAAAAACTTCCTTGTGAAAAAAATTAACATTTTGGTCTAATAGTTTAACTTGCCCCTGGTTTCCCTGTATCTTCGTCAGTTTAGGAGTCAAAAAGTTTTAAACTTATAACTGTTTTGTCTACTTCACCTACCACATAGGCGGCCCGGGTTCGGACCCAGGGACCCGCATGTACTCGTGGTGGACGAAGCGGCGTCTGGATGGGTTTTCTCCGATTTTCCCCGCCACTCATTCCACGAATTGCTCCATTATCACCTTTCCAATCATCGATTTCGCCTGCATTTCATATTATCCTGTTCCTCACTCTCATACCTGGTGCTGGGCTGTCCACCCGATTCCAGGTCTTCACTCTGTCCGGTCCACTCTCCGACAGGCGTCTGACCCTAGGCACTGGCTTGTAAGTCCTAGGGGGTGTAAGTCATCCATACAGGGAGGATAAACAGGTAGAGAAAAAAAAAAGGAATTGTAATTTTTGTGTTTGTAAATTAAAACATATGCTTAGACACATCTGATGTTGAAACCTTGGGAAATTTTTATTTTATTTGTTATGACTCAGCGAACATAAGTGGTAAATTTCATAAGAGCAATGCAAAACTGTCCCGCAAGGAAAATATCAGTAGTGATAAAACAGCAATAAAAGTAGGACTTTTAAAAATGACGTACGGGGTCAAATGACCTTTTTTTGCATTTATGAATGTCTCAGTGGTTTTGTAGAATTAAAATAAAAAGAACATTTTGCTTGGTTTTTATGAAATTTCAGTCATAAATATATTTGTCAGTATAATCCCTTATTCCCATAGAGTCTACAAGTATGATTGTGAATGAGTTTAATGCTAAAAATATTAAAAAAAAGAAAAACAATGTTGAGATACCCTAGAGTTCAGAAAGTAGTAACACCATCAGTTGTTTTTCAAGTCAGTGCCCCCAATATGATCAAAGAAGTAAAGTTATTTATATACTAGGTCATATCGCGACGTCTTGCTATATACAAGCATAAACAAGTTAACAACACAACAATGAAACAAAATAGTGTGACAAGGAAAAGAAACAATTGAGGTTCCTGGGGCCGTCCTGCACATCTACTGGTACACTGAACAGTCTCTTGGCAGCTTCGTCGGTGGTTTCCTGTGATACCCTGGTAGAAGGGTACCCATACCTTGCTAACTCATTATATCGAAGAGAATTTTGACCTCTTGGGGAGTTCCAATCCGTCGAGCTATACTGTATAAAGGTCAGGTAAGCTCTAACCTGTAAAGTTTCCATTCCATTCATTTATATCCTGTGGAATTAAGGGCTGTAAGCAGCTTTTTTTAACTCGAGTACTCCTGATTCTCATTTTAGGTTCTGTATAATACGGATGAAGTCTTTTGAGTGTATTCAGAAGAGCATCTAGATCGCTAGTGTATTTGAGAGCCATCGTACCAACATCAATATTGCCTACAGTGTTTTGAAAGAAACTTCTGAGTTGGAGAAAATTGAGAGTAAAGCTGTGAGGTTCTGTTTCCATGACGGATTTCACCGGTTTCAATAATTCTGCATTCGAAGTCATTATTTCTGTGCTTCTTGCCTTTTTAACAGCACGTTTTATCTGATGCCTTGCGTAGCATCAGTGCTGGCAACATGACTTTTACAAAACCATAATATTCTACATAAGGGAGGCAGTGGAAATAATAAAACCACGAAAATAACTTAACGAAACGAAATTTAATATTATTGCTGCTTGTAAAATTTCAACGGGTTCAGCGCAGTGCATGTTCAAATTCAAATGACCCCCCATTTTAAACAGGCATTGTATAACTACTACTGGAATGAGGCGATGGTCATATTCCACAAGAAAACAAAGTTGGCATTATCGGCGTGCTAAAAGCCTTCGATCAGTGAGCGAAAGAATTTTCTATTTTAGCACAGCCGTGAACTACTAAAAGGTTCACTTTTACTATCACCTGAATTAAAAAAAAAATAGAAAAGGGTCTATGTGTGTCTGTCTGTGTGTCAGTCTTTGGACAGCATAACTCAAAAACGAAAAAACGGTTAAAAAGAAAAGTTGGTATTTAAGTTTAATGTCTTTCAAGGTTGCGACACGAAGATTTTGAAAAAATTCCTCCACACTAAACTACCCTTTACATGGAAAATTTTGATTTTCTTGAAAATTCCTGTAACGATTTTGATTAAAATGTTATGTTTGAGATATTTCGATGACAAATGAAATGTATATCTTGAATTTTCTGGCTGTAGCCCATGAAGTCCTGTTTACTATGGATGACTTTTGCATGACTGGTAAACGTAAGAGATAGACCAAATCTTACTATACAAAAAATGTGTATCTTGCTAAAACACACAATTTATGTCTAAGTAAAATTTTTTGTAGAGTGAATCATTCCTGTTATTCTGTAAGTTTTGGAGAACTTATAGTATGTCAAATTAAACATCGCTACAGGCCGCAGGCAGACCACAGAGACGCGCGGCAGTCCCTAACGTTTCCACACTTGAAGACTTATCCGTCTGCTGGAGCTGCCCAGAGAGTGCAATGGGCGACCTATCCACCAAGCAGCCCACGGTTGTTGTTGTTGTTGTGTTTAACGCCCGCTTTTACTACTACGGCACCGCAGGCGGTGACACTGATGATACGTGGAATGAAGATGGAGCACCGGTGGAATGAGATGGCGGGGGAAACCGGAGCACCCGGAGAAAACCCGCCCTGACGCCGCTTCGTCCACCACGAATACCACATGCGGGTCCCTGGGATCGAACCCGGGCCGCCTAGGTGGTAGGCGAGCGCGAAGCAGCCCACGGGGAGTACTCTTTCTTTTAAGCAAGCATTCATCTGTCCGAAACAGTCTTACACCACACAACCTAGAGGCATACCTAAAATAGTGTGTCATTGAGCCATTCAACAATATACGGGCAATAGGAGGCCGGGTGACCTGGATATGACGAGCAGTTGTGTGTGTGCCTGACCGTAATAATGATGGCGAGGTGTGGAGGAGGTCCGGGGCTACAGGACAACTAGCGACTGTGTATGTGATCGAACAGCGATAACACCAGAAACTTCTAGCTACTTCTTTGCTGAGTCATGCACACTCCAGTGGAAAGAACTTGAAGGAGGTTACGTCATGCCGGCTCCAGTATAAATAGGACAAACAGTGAGCAGTTTCTTAGTCTTTTGTCTACCATTGGTAAATTGCTCGAAAAACTTATACTTTTTCGACTTCAAAAACAAGTTTCGGAATCTCATGAACTTTCAAATTCACAGTTTGGTTTTCGAAAAGGACATTCTACTGATTTACAGCTTCTCAGACTAACTGATGACGTAACAGAGCAATTTAACAATGGGGCTTCAACGTTGGCGCTATTTCTGGACGTAGAAGCCGCATTCGACCGGTGCTGGCACAATGGCCTTATTTACAAACTGCACCACAATTTCCCGGCTCTTCAAAATTATCTGTATTTGCTGCACAATTTTTTAGAAAAACGGAAGTTTTACTTCCAAGTGGGCCGCTCCTCCTCACGGGAGAGAGTGATGCGGGCTGGCGTCCCACAAGGGGCAATCATGTCCCCTTTTCTGTACATATTATTCACTAATGACTTCCCAGTGGACGCCAGATGTAAGGTAGCCATGTACGCCGACGACACTGCAATATACAACCACCATAGAAATCCCCGTTTCGGCCTTGCAGAAATGCAACGTTATGTTAACAACTTCCTTTCATGGCAACATGACTGGAAAATCAAAATTAATCCCAACAAATGCCAGCTGATTCATTTCTCTAAGCGGCATCACACTTTGGCAATGGACCTAACGGTCGGTGGTCAGGTATTGCATTGCCGTCGGCAAGTTAAATACTTAGGGGTTACCTTGGACCGCACAATGTGCTGGTCCACCCACATAAAAAATAGCGCCAACAAAGGCAGACAGCGGCTAAAGTTATGCGCCCCCATCTTCCGCAGCAAACAGCTGCAACTGAAGTCCAAACTCGTCCTGTATAGGGCTTTCATCCTGTCAGTGGTTCTTTACGCGTGTGTGGCCTGGGCAAACGCCTCAAAAACCGCCCTGAAGACTATCCAAACCCTCCAAAACCTCTCCCTCCGGAAAATCCTTTCTGCTCCCATCCTAACCACTAACCGAACCCTTCACCAGGAAACCCAGATCCCTTCCATACCCGAGGCAATAACAAAAAGAGCCACTGTCGCGTGGGCGCGCATCAGGAATCACCAAAATGACGTGATTGCCAATATTGGCAAGGGCGAGCCAAAGCATCGTAAGCATGCTAGAATTAAAATGTTTTAAACATTGCATTGCTTGCCGACTGATGCGCACCCATGCAAACCAGGCCCTAGGCCACACACTCCGGAAGAGGTCTGTGCCTCGGAAACGCCACAGGAGCTGCAACCTGGCCGCACAGGAAAACTGCGGAAAAACTGTAAATAGTGAAGTGTATATAGTGCAGTGTGTGTAAATATGTATATACGAGCGTATGTGTGTGTGTGTGTGTGTGTGTGTGTGTGTGTGTGTGTGTGTGCGTGCGTGTGATGGGACATATGTGTGGTATGCCCAGGAGTGAGTGCGTGTATATATCCGTGTATATAAATTAAAAAAAAAAAAAAAAAAAAAAAAAAAAAAAAAACTATCAAAAACTGACAAAAACTGAGAATACGCCCAAAAACTGTTCTCGGTGGGCTAAGGCTGCCCACTGTATGTGTTTTTTAAAAGATAAAGCAAACCCGAATTCACATGTAAATATTGTAAAAATTATAATTAATGTTAATTTTGGCCTGTAAGCCGGGCCCCTCTGTACCGGCACCAGGCAAATGCTTTCTTTAATAAAATAAGTTGAAGTTGAAGTTTCTAGAGTTGATAACGATAATTGTTTAAGTCGTCTTGTGCCATTATAGTTACGAGAGTAAATCGGCCAGCCTATCAGCGAGTGTACATGTGTCGTCGAGTGATTGTATCGTAATAGTAAAGATATAAGAGATAGTGAAACTGGAGAAAGACATTGAAAGACTGGGAAAGATTATGGAAGATCAAGTTTGATTTGTGATAGTAGAGAAGTTTATAAACTGTGTTAGCAACCAGAAGGAAATTGTACATGTGTAGTAAGATTTATAGAGAAAATAAAGTGTTAGACAAAGAAAACGGACTTTGCATTTTTGCGCGTGTCTGTTACCATATGAAGGGGAAACCCTGGAAAGGAAATCGTGACAACGAAAAACTCTAGGTAGGAATGGACGATCGACGGGAATCGAACCAGGACGCCCTGAAAGCCAGCCTCACATGTTACTCTCTCATATATATATATACACACAGAGCTAACTATACATAAAGGAAATGGCTGAAATGAGCGGTTTGCGAATCACTGTGCCTGGGGTGAACATGGCACGAACGAGTGGGTGTGTAAGCTTGTCATTAGTTTTAGGGGCGTCTTTTGTTACAATAAAGGAGGGACGACATTTCAAATAAAACTGAACATTGTTAAGTTGTGATTCCGCGAAGGGAAGGCCGGCCATCTGTTTCCCATCATGCATTGTGCCTTGCACAAGACTTTGTTTTCCGTTTCCGCCCTCTGATGTGCACCGGCCCTATTCTTTCTTACCTAACAATGAGACCAACTGCAACAAACATGCCAAATGCTTTTTTAAATTTAATCATAAAGAAAACTCGATTTGCCAAATAAAAAAGGAACTCTTCGTCTGTCGGCGAGCGCTACAGATTGAAAATAAATTGTATAACATTTCTCTTGAGTTTAAATAGAAACCATAACAATGGCGAGAGAACCTGATTTTTGCTCGGATATTCCTGCAATTACTTTTCATCTAGTGCAAGGTTCTCATCCCGAAGGATTATGCAGTTACTCAGTTTTGTGTAAAAATTCACCTTAAGCGCTTATAGTGTAGCACTGAACGTTATATTTTATACTAAATTTTGTTGTTCATATTTGAATTATGATTTGTTAGAGGGCCTAGGGTCCCTTAGCTCTAGCTTTGAGAAATGTAACAAAAACCGTCTGTTGCCTGGTTTAATCTATGTCATAAAAATCTGGTGTGTTGCACTCACGTGACTTTCTCTACTCTTGTACTAACCATTCTTGCAAACTCTTATTCCTGTATCTTCTTCGTGTTAGTTAAGATAAACATTTGTACAAATTATCTTATTGCTTATTTCCTTGTAGGTGCAAGGGGAATATTGGAATACAGTAGGCTTTGTGCGATAGTCAAATGTATTTAAAACTTTGAGATTGCGTTCTCTTTGCACGGTTAATATATAAAAAAAATGAACAACGATGTTCCATTTCACGAAAGTTTTAAGTTTTCCGAAAATGACACAGATAACAAGGAATGTATCCAAAATGGTTCACTCTACAAAAAAAAAAATATATATATATATATAGATTGATACTGACACACACACACACAATTTATCTAAAGATGCTTTTTACTTTCTCTACTGGTAAGTAGAAGTATTATATTCCACCCAAAAATTCGAAGTCGAAATTTCACCGTAAATATATGTTTTGAGGCCCCCTGAATCCAAGAAAAGCATTTTTAGAAAAAGGTCCGTGTGTGTGTCTGTGTGTCAGTCAGTCTGTGGACAGCATAGCTCAAAAACGAAAAGTCGGTTAAAAGCCAAACTTGGTATTTAAGTTTAATGTATTTCAAGGATGCGACACGAAGATTTTCAAGAAAATAGCCTCTCCCTAAACTACCCTTTACATGGAAATTGTTTTGAAAATTTTGATTTTCTTGAAAATGGCTTTAAGGATTTTGGTTAAAATGTCATATGTTTGAGATATTTTTATGACAAATGAAATGTATATCTTGAATTTTCTGGCTATAGTCCCTGTTGTCGTATTTACTCTGGACGACTTTTGCATAACTGGTAAACCGTTAGAGGTAGACCAAATTATACTATACAAAAAATGTAGATCTTGCTAAAATACACAGTTTATGTCTCAATAAATGTTCTTGTAGGGTGAACCATTTCGGAGATATTCCTTGTTATGTGTGTGAGTATCGGGAAACTTAGAACGTTCGTGAAATTGATGGTTGTTCATTTTTTATATGTTAAGTGTGCAAAGAGAACGGAATCTCAAACATTTGACTATCGCACAAAACCTTCTGTATTCTAACATTCCCCTTGTACCTGCAAGGAAATAAGCAATAAGTTGTACAAATGTTTATCATAACACGAAGATATAGGAATAAGAGTTTGTAAGAATGGTTAGTACAAGAGTAGAGAAAGTCATGTGAGTGCAACACATCAGATTTTTTTGTTTGGATTCAGGGGGTCTCAAAACATATATTTCCGGTGAAATCTTGACATCGAATTTTTGGTTGGAATACAATACTTCTCCTACTTACCAGTAGAAAAAGTAAAAACTATTGTTTATTTGTTTACTCAAACATGCTCATGGTTTGATGGTACTCAATTTCTTGGCTACATTTTTATGACAGTAACACTGAACTTGCTGGCTAAACCTCGACGACTTATAAGACTAATTTCTCGGCTAAACAATTGACAATCTCGTTTAAACTTGGAGACCTTCGATGCTCAAGTTATCGGCTTATGGCCCTCAATGTCTTGGCTAAACTTTGAAGACTGAAGCTTAATCAATAGATGAAGTGTCTCAATCACGTGTCTATTTCAAGTAACATATAGGGACAGTTAATATAGGAGTGAGCAGAGGAGGTTAGGCGAGTGCTTAAATTTCATTGTATTCTTGACCTTTAGCCAAAAGCATCTGTAACAAATATAATTTATATTAATTTTAAACGTATTTGAACGGTATTCCCGAATGTAAGTTTGATGATGACAAGTGAGTTTACAACATGTCTATTTACAGCGTTGTAAAGATCGTGGAAAGAAGGATGCAGAGATGAAACACAAAAGAGCAAGTGGAGAGAGATGCTCGTGTTACAGGAGAGGTTGAAACATGTTTCTTTTCTCCTGAGAATGAAATCTTTACACCCGCGACAGGTACAATAGAGTTCACTTCCGGTACAGCTGCACCACAGGAAGCGGCACATGTCCTTTATCGTGCGTCCACGCGAGCCCGGCCCGGCCCACAAACAACGTCCTGCAACCGTCAGGGCGGCACCCAGGCCCGCCCCGACCACGTGTGCCCCCAGTACACTCACTAGTTACACAAAATACCCACTCCAGTTAATACTTTCCAACCACAAGTTTATGGGAAACAACTATAGTCTGTTTACTTTCTGTGCTACTAATTATTCATTTAAGTAGTTTATTTAAATAATTATTTAAGCCAAGGAAAATTGAAGCTATTGACAATGAAGCAACGGAATCTAAAATAAGAACAAATGAGAAACTAAAAGCTTCAGTTATCTTTGAAAATCACGTTTTTTATGGAAAATGGCTTATAGAAGAATGAGTAGAGAAAGAAATGTGAATGTGTTACCTAAAAGTAAGTAGAGATAACACTGTGAATGTAATATGCAGCATCTCTATTTTAAACATACAGATAATTGTGTATTTATTTGTAGAAGAGTGAGTAGAGAAAGAGATATGAATGTGTTACCTAAAAGTGAGAGGAGAAAACAGTGTGAATGTAATAGCATTTATATTTCAAACATATAGAACATGGTATGACTTATTTTAAATGTGCGGATAAAAATGCTTCTTGGTGCAAAATCATGTTTTTATGGAAAATTGTTTATAGAAGAGTGAGTAGAGAAAACACTGTGAAGGTAATATGCATGTATACAAAAATTTAATTAAATCTTTAGAGTTGTTTCTGAAATACCGTGAGTATATACAAGAATTGCGCAGTAGAAGCGGGAATAAAAAATGTTATTTTTTATGCAAAATCGCATTTTATCGGGAATTACACCTATATAGATGAACTTAAAATGCAAAACTCTATCTGAATACAAAATTTGATCGAAATCGTTAGAGCCGTTTCCAAGTTGCCCGGAATAAATTGCTCATTTAAATATATAAGATTTATAAAAAGTTCATATGGACCCAAGTTAATCCAGGTTCTATTCCAGGCAATGGAACTCCGGTTTGTAATCCAACGAATATCACAAAATTCGTTAAAATATGACCCAACTTAAATTCGGAGTTTTCATCTTTTACCACTGTCTGAAATGATAGACATTTTTGAGAGCATGATTCAAAACATAATGTGCTTTTCTGTCAGAACTTACAACTGTAAATCAAATAAACCTCTTCAACATTTATGTAACGAACGACAGAGTTCTTCACTATTAACGTCAGAAGTTTCATCTAATATTAATGAAATAAAAAAGACATCAGAAATGTCCTTCTTAATTCCATATATCACGGCACGCTTGAAATTGCTCTGAATATCAGGTGAAGTTGCACGAAATCTGTCGATTTTTCCAGGTGCTCTTTCATATATAACTAATTCATTCAAGTATTCAATACTATTGCTTCTGCTTGAAGAACCTTCATTCTCATTGTGACCATAAAAAGCAATTGCCTGATTTCCTAGAAGACATAGAGACCGTACAAAATGAGAAACTAGAGCTCACTTCATTGTTACACTGTTCTACTGATTATTTAATGAAAATTCGATTCCTGGATTTGTAACGAACATTAGTTATTTTTCACAGTTACGTGAGTACAAGAATAGTTGTGTTTTTTTAACTGCCTTATAAATTTCATCTGCTGTATACCCATGCCAATTTCTTTTTAACTCTACATACAAATTTTCCTAAGTTGGTAACCTGCGAATTTTTGCAAAAAAAGTTTCTGCGCTTCTACTGTTTTTGCCATTTTCAATAATTTTTCAATACTTATATTTTTCTCAAACAGGAAATCATTTGTTTTTTTAGATTCTCCACATGCAAAAACAATAGAATCTCAAAACCATCACATAGCAACTTGCTTTAAAAATTTTTCTATCGCTTAAAGTCTACTGTATTCCCATATTTCCCTTGCACCTACAAGAAAATTAGGTGTAAATTAATTTCTGCAAATGTTTATCTGTATTAACATGAAGTAAATAAGAGGATACAAGAATGAGCGTTTTCCGGAATATTTTGAATAAGAGTGAGTAGAGAATATCACTTGAGTGCACACATCAGATTTTCACCAAACTGTTCCACATAGCTTCCTTTTTTTAATGTTTATTTTGACCGGCCAGCTAAAAAGCTACACATGCCATTTATAATCAAAAATATAACAACAAATAACATTGAATTGGGTCACATGACTCCACTAACTATGTATGTGCAACATTGTGTGAAAAAGAAATTAAGAGTATAGAGGACATAGCTTATTGGGATACCCCAAAAAACAACTGACATTTTCCTCCCATTATGGCTCTGTCTGGTTATATTTGGTGATACGCCACTGTTAGATTACATTAGTACCGCCAACTGCTCGTAAAATATAACCATGGTAAAGCTACGGTCATATTTGTTGCTATTGCATCTGTTATATTGATACAGAAGCCCTTATTTTTGAACCCGTTGCAGAGGAGCCAACCGGTAGATTTTGAAACAAAATTCTGTTTACATGCCACATTAATTAATTAATCCTTAGCCGTGCAACTAGGGTGTAATACAGGAATATTGCACACGAGTATATTAAATAATATCGGTGCAAGCATTGATCCTTGTGGGACTCCAGTGGTGATAACTCTGGGAGCTGATGTGAATCCATCCATACGAACCACAAACTTGCGTTCTGTTAAGAAGCTCTTTATAATATGGATAGGTAGTCCGGTAATTTTATTCTGTACAATTTGAGTACCAGTACTTTGTGCCAGACCTTGTCGAAGGCTTGAGCGATGTCCAAAAGGCGGCTGCAGTACTTCGTCTTCAAAACCTTAGGTTATAGCTTCTGTAATCCGTAATAATTGATGTGTTGTAGAATGGTTAGGATGGAATTTGTAATATGGAACGATGTCACTGTGAAATACGAATATGGAAAGTCGGTTGTGAATAATTCCATATAACTTTGCACCCTATTTCGTGACTGTCACGTGACAAGTCACTTGTGATTGGCTACTGTGATTGTTCTGCGATATAAAATAGTTCTTTATTTAACATGGTCATTTACATTATTATATTGAAGATAATTGTCGTATTTCCATTGTAACTCTATGAATTAAGTGCGTATCTGCGTAATAGAGTTAATACATCTGGAATGAATGTAAATTCTTATTAACAAATAGATAAGAGGGTCCTGCGGTTTAAACCTGTTTCTCAAGAGATGAAATCACGTGCATCTATCATGACAGAATGTTTATATCATTCTTACCGCCTATACTAGCACTACACACTGCTTGATCTTTGACATTCAAAGGTATACATTAGCCAATCGGAAAAGGGAGCGCGAAAGAATATATGACATCGGAGCAAAGTTATAAGAAACTGTGTTTAAGAGTTGTTAAGAATAAAACAAGGTTCCACAAGACAATGAATTACTCGTCCAATAGTTGAAATAGAAATAGAATATTTGGGATTCAAAGTGGGACAAAATGAACGAGGAAAAGGTAGATATAAATGTTAAACTTAAGGGAGAAAAAAGAAGCAAGACTGAGGGTGAGCTTAAACGGAAAATTAAGGAAAAGTGGCTAAGAACAGTAAAAAATCAAGGGGAGAGGAACAGGGAGGGCGAGAGAATCTAGGAACCAGAGATGTGGGGCAAAGGGATAGAAAGAAAAGATTCAAAGTGCATGGGTAATGGTAGTAGAAAGAAAAGTCAAACAGACACTCTAGTAGAACATAGTGGTGTGAAAAATATTAGATTCAAATACACATTGAGTTGAACATAAATATATAAATGTTACAAATGCCTAAAATCAACCAACAGCTTACACGAACGTTTGTCAACTATAGGTTGTTGTCAATATTTCTTTTCCTTTAACATAATTGTTTTAGCAATTTTTTTGGTGGAACCCGATTTTTCCAAACATGGCCTCAAAAATCTACACCGGTTTAAAAGGACAAACAGCTGGTAATTTCACAATATAACCTTGAATAGGAGGGGAACAATGACTGAAAATATTATTCTAAGTTCATTTCTGACAAACAAGCTTCAATATTTTAGACCAAGGGTGCTCAACAAGCGATCACACGCTCACTTTCCTACTCATGTTATTTTTCTCCCGTCCACCGACCAAGATAAACAGAACCAGAACTGCTAGTCTGAGGCGGATGGCGCGGAGTATATATAGTAGCACATACAATTCAATGGCAGTACGAATATTTTTGTTTTCGAGATCACTGTTATTGACTTGTAATACTGTTAGTTACACATTTATATCATTTCACTACACTTTTCTGCACAATTAACAATCAACAATGTTTCTAAATAAGAGATCTTTCAGTTATACGGGTACCGGTGCCGGAAATCGAAACCGGATCTTCCGCTTGGTAAACAGCAGAGCTACCTATGGAGACGATCCAAATAATGTATGTATATTATATGAGAAGCTAAAATGGCTTATGTAGGCATGCTAAAATATGCGAATATGCCCAGAAAAACACTTTATTTGTGAAATATCCTTAATTATTTCTTATTTGTGTTTAAAGTTGTCTTATTCTGTAGATTTATTAGCGAGTTATGTCTTTATGACAATCCTAAAATGGGACACCTATTCAAATGCTGAATTTTATCTCTCCCCAATATTACTCATAGACGTTTCTACATTTTTATGCCTTTGATACAAATATATATTCTAATCTATTCTATTATACCTATAATAATAATTGTATCAAATAGCTTTGAAGTTCCAAACTGTTAACTTCAGAACGCATTACGGAGAACTTGAAAACAGTTATTTGCCTTTATATTTCATAATCATCATAATAATTTTTCTCACAAATTAGACAGCAATGCGCATGAACATATTTCTGTTTTCCTCCGCCCAATTAAACATAATTATCCTACAAATACAGAAACCACGCCTTATCAGAGTTACATCTTTCTGAATTAATTCCTTTGTTTCTATCACAATTATACAGCGATTTGGATCTAAATGGCTCCAGGCTTCCTGTCCTTCAAAAACAATGGCAGGTAACAGCGCATCTTCCGTGTGATGATCCAAAATCACCATTCCTGCTACATTTTAGAACAGCAGCAGTAGTATGATGACCTGAAAGTTTTACCAAAAATCTATTACTGATATGCAGAATTTTACAGTGACTTACACACTCGTAAAGGCGTTAAATTATCCTATACGAATTTTCATTTAGTCATTCTTTTCTCTCTTACAAGTTACCACTGCCTCATTCATTTGTTTAGACAGTGTCGCCAACTGCATCCCACAAACAACTGAAAAACGGTTTATTGCACATTACAATCGATTTAAATCAAAATAGCACTCCATTTCAATTTTACAACTGTGTTTTTAAGAATTGTTCCTTTAATAATTAATGAATTTTTCGAAAAGAAAGTACTTGTTAATGTTAAAAGGTAAAATGATATTTATTTTAGATTAAATTGGTTTTCTGTTATAACAAGAGAAGATCGGCGTATACGTATTTAATTCTTAGGTTTCGTTTTCCTCAGTTGGCAGAGCTGAGTAATTCAAACTACACTAATCGAAATGAATACATTTTAGGTTATCCTTTTATAGAAATTAACATTTTTTGGCCAAATCGTTGCGATATAATATTTAAATTCATACTTTCTTTATAAAATAATCCAGATAAATGTCATTCGACTTTCTAATCTTCCGAGATAAATTTTCCTGCGTCACTTGAGAATAGTTTATTGGTTAAGTCAGACATATTATGATATTACTTGTGATAAAATGGTTTCGCTTAGGTTGACTTATACGGTTCATTGTAAACAGAATGCCTATTTTCACTTTCTTTTTCTGACACTATGATTTAAGTGGAGATGAAATGGTGAAAATCGTCCAATATGATATTCTTCGGAATATTCGTATTAACCTCCTTAAATGAATGCACATGTCAACATTTTAAGAACAGGCGCGTATTTTAAATGTCATTTTTAAAACCGGCAGTGTATTTGCCATTTTCTGCTTTGAATTATGCGCCACTTTACAGAACAGAGTCATAACTCTTAAACTCGGAATTATAAAGTACATTTTATGATTATGACATAATTTAGGTAAATGTTTCCCTATAAATTGTTACTATTTCTAAATTTGGAAGCACTCTTATATCCAAATAATGTGAATATTTTACTATTCCTTTACATACCTGAAGTTTTACTTGAACAGAATTTTCTCTGAATGACACATTCTGATGTAAATGGCCTGTTATCTAAAAACCATTGGCTATAGCTGAATACAATTTCGATGTTCACATGACTTTCTCTACCCATTCTTCTTACAAAAGATTCTTAATACAGATAAACCTTCATTAGTCATTTACGCATTTCGTTGTATATGTAAGAACACAATAAGCTAAATCGACAGTGAAATCTTTTTAATGCTGATGGCTATGTGACGGCTTTAAATTTGTTGTCTTTGCCCGAACACGAAAAAGAAAGGAAAAAAGGAAGGCTTGTGGTCAGAAAGCCATACAGTACCTGAAAATTCTCTTAAGAGCTGGTCGCTAAGTGATGATTTTAAAATTCCGTACTCTTAGCATGGTCAAGAGATACAAAATGAATAACAACCTTCCATTTTAAGAAGTTTAAGAATTGAAAAACAACAAGGAATATTTCCAAAACGGTTCAGTTCAGGAGAATAATATTTTTGCGACATAAATTTTGTGTTTTAAGGAGATCTGCATTTTTTGTGTAGTAAGTTTTTGTGTATCTCTTACTGTTTATCAGTTATGCAAAAATACCAAGTTTGGTATTTAACCGATGTCTCGTTTTTTAGTTATGTTATTTATAGACACACACACACACACACACACAGACACACACACAGATGAACTTTTTTCTAAAATGCTGCTCTTTTGTTAATTCAGGGGGTACCAAAACATCTATTTCCGTCAAAATCTCGTTGAATTTTTGGTTCGAATGCAATACTTCCTCTACTTAATGAATGTGGTAGAGAAAGTAGAAATTAACTGCCCATAGATTTTAATCAGTACATTTTCAGCTTACAATGGATGCATTTGTATCCAGTAATCATTTTGGTCCATTGTATAGTTTTAGATAATGAGTCAAAGTTAAAAAATTTAACAGTGGTGAGACAGGAATTTTAATCTCAGCTTAATGTAAATTTTAATATTCCTTTGATAACTTGAAAGACCTGAAAAAGAAATCATTAAAAAGCAGTGTTGTAAAAATCTAGAAGGTTACAGTTTAATCTTGGAAAGTGGAATGTCATACGGACTTGTAGCACACGTGCACGTAGATCAAGTGGTTAATTACTTATTTAACAACTCGATCACTAGTTAAAAAATACACTTCCTGTTTACCTTCTGAGCTACTTACCGTTAGTCAGTAGAAGTAGTGCATTCTACCCAATAATTCAGGTTTTTATTAGAAATACCTACAAGTTCTATGGTTCCTGATTAAATGGTCTGAAATGTAAATTTATACAGAGATAAAAAAAAATACGTTTATACAAAACATGCATACTACGAAGAAGGCCTAGGCCCACTATGGGCTCTAGAGTCATTGGAAGAAGAGGAAGATTAAAAGGATAGTTCCATGTGTGTATGTGTCCTCCATTTTCATGTGAAAATGCAACCCGAAATTAGGTTTAATATATAAGGCAATTCACTATTTAGAAATGTTTTACATCTGTAAATGTTTCAAAAATTGTATTAAATTAATTGCGAGACCCATGTGCGCTGTACTGTTGTCACACCCCAGCCGTGTCCGTGTGCCCAGCTGTGCAGTCAAACAGAAAATAACTCAGAAGACAGACGAGCTGTAGACAGGTAGTCTAGTAAGCTTGGTCACCGATAGATGTATCCTGCTGTCACCATGTGTGTATCTATTTATGCCTCCGTTTTCAATAAAATCATTATGTGCAACGGATGGAATCTTACAGTTCAAGTAACTAAATCACAAATATTTCTTCCGTTCTGTTTCTGTTGCTGGATTGCACGTTACCTTTGCGACAACCACAGTATGTCGACACAACCCTAACGTACGCACGATTCTGAATATACAGTGATACCAACATTGGTAAGAAAATTACCCTAAATCTTCTTAGCTAGTGTCCCTCTGCCCCAATCTCCGTTTGCTCCATCCTTACCGTATTTTGCACAACACAATTAAATACTAAGTTCGCTATTTAATTAACTTTTCCGTTTCCTAAATTCAGGGATGGGACCCGAAGACTTTCAAGAAAATTCCGTTTTATTTTCAAAACTTTTGATTGTCTCAAAAATAACTAACGATTTTGAACGATAGCAGCGCATCTTGAACTTATGGGAATAACCATCAGTTGAGTTCACCGGAACCTAATTGCCTTAGCTACTCTGACTTATAATTAATTGCTTTTCCCCTACAGATTACTTTCCTTGCCAATGACTTGTTATTCTCTGACAAGTGCTTGTATTGATTTTAACATACGAAAGTAATTTACATCACTTATTTATATATCATATATTAAGTAAACAATTACAACATTACATTAAAAATCTGATGTATTGCACTCACACGACTTTCTCTACTCTTATACTAACCATTCTTACAAACTCATTCCTTTATTTTCTTCGCGTTAGTTGAGATAAACATTTGTAGAAGTTATCTTATTGCTTATTTCCTTGTAGGTACAAGAGGAATATTAGAATACAGTAGGCTTTGAGCGATAGTCAACTCTTTTAAAGCTTTGAGATTCCGTTCTGTTTGCACAGCTAAGATATAAAAATGAATCACGATGTTCCATTTGACGAAAGTTTGTTTTCCAAAACACACACAAATAACAAGAAATATCTCCGAAATTATTCACTCTATAAAAACATTTATTTAGACAAATTGTGTGTTTTAGCAAGATCTATAGTTTTTGTACAGTATGATTTGGTCTATCTCTAACGGTTTACCAGTTATGCAAAAGTCATCCAGAGTAAATTCGACTACATGAGCTATAGGCAGAAAATTCAAGATATACATTTCATTTGTCATAAAACTATCTCAAATATAGTCAAAATCGTTTGCACCATTTTCAAGAAAGTAAAAATTAGTTTAGGGTAGAGGACTTTTCTTCAAAACCTTCGTGTTATATCCTTGAAAGACATTAAACTTAAATACTAACCTTGGTTTTTAACCGACTTTTCGTTTTTGAGTTACGCTGTCCGCAGGCTGACATACACACGGACACACCTGCGCACGCGCGGACCTTTTTCTAAAATACTCTTTTTTTTGGGTGCCTTAAAACATATATTTTCGGTGAAATCTCGACATCCAATTTTTGGGTGGAGTACAATATTTCCACTACTTCCCCTAAAAATTGAAACAGCAGAAATGAGATTTCTAAGATCAGTGGTTGGATAGCCTCTGATGGATTATAAAACAAATGAAGAATTGGATATACTTTAATATACTCTATTAAATGGAATAAAGAAAACTGGAGACGGCATGTCAGAGGATGAACAAGGGCAGATTCCACAGAGTAGCGACCGACTATGTTTCCTTCAGTAGAAGAGACATAGGAAGACCGAGGAAGACGTAGAGAAATGTAATTGATTGATGGGAATGGAACGGATCCATGGGGCCAAACCCTGAATGATGGTGATGGAGGTTTATCTATCCCCTATCAACTCTTTATAAATTTATGGCTGACACAAAATTTTATGGCGGATGGCTCAGCACAACATCCATAGTTCTACAGTTAAACACGCAGTGATATGAATATAATTTGTGCCTACAAAATTTATTTGTACGACAGGAAAGAGAAGATCAGCTATCAACCGCCATAAAATGTTGTGTCTGCCGTAATAAACTTATAGGGCAGTAATTCCGTTATGAATGTCATAGTAAGGAGTTGATGGTCTGAAACCAGCCTTAATCCATGACTTTGAGACAATGGTATGGAGGAGACGTAAAGAACGCACTTGGAGCCCTGGAGCCAGTCCTCTGCGGCGGGCGAGACACGAGATTATACGGTGGGCACCAGATTGGAAGATTACCAGAAATCGGCCCCAGGGTTGGAGAGCAGACGGCGTATGTAAATTGTCTTCTACGACGCTCTGGAACTCATTTTGCCAAAAAAACGTCTACACGTACATATATGCTTCATAAAATAGGCACTTCTTTCCAACAGTCTTAAATATCCAGAATGATTTTGAACCTCAACGATACTAAAACAGAATTCAAATTGGAAATTACTTTAACGACGGTGCTTTGGTGTGCATGTCACATATTCCATGTAATAAGGAAACTGTGGATAAAATACTCTTTTCTTAAGCATTACCTATAGCCAAGGAATGAAGTTTAGTACCCGTTTTATTATGTAAATTATTGATCTTCATTGCAACATGTCAATGGCTCTTTACTCTTACAAACTTTCTTACTCTTACCTGAAGATTTAACTATACTTCCCTATATGCACATACAAAAACCCTTTGCTACCAATCTGCACCAAACAAATTTCGGGAGACGAGCCGAAAATCTATCTCTAGACTGGTGGATTAATCGGTATTTTTAAGTAGCGGAAATACTGTCTTAAACCTAAAAATAGATACCCAGATTTTACTACATATCTTGAGACTTCTTGAATAAAAAAAAGCATTTTTAGAAAAAAGTCTGCGTGTGTCTGTGGACAACATAACTCAAGAACGAGAAGTTGGTTAAATAACGAACTTTCAGCACCTTTCAATGATGTGGCACGAGGATTTCCAAGAAAATTCCCAACCTCAAAAATGGCTCTAATGTTTTTAATGAAAATACCACATGTTTAAGATTCATATACAATACAGGAATTGAGAGACTATTTCCAGAAAATTCAAGATATCTACATCATTCCTCTTATATCCTTAATATGAGATATTTCAATGAAAATCGTTAGATATAATAATTAATAATAATTTTTCCTATAAAGAGCGCTTTCGAGTGAAGGGATTTTCTTAAAAATCTTCTTGTTACATCCTTAGAGGACAATGAACTCGTTATGCTACGCATGCGCACGCACACGGACCTTTTTCTATTTTTTTTTTTCGGGGGGTCTGAAAACATATTTCCGGTGAAATGTCGACATCGAAGTTTTGGCTGGAACCAGTTGGCATTAAGAAAGCTTCTTATGGTGCGAAAGGGCTCCAGATCTAATTTTCCATTCTTCTCATTATCACGAAAACATCAAGTGTGATAAGCAGATTCAGTATAGTTCATACAAAATTAACCTATTCTCAGCTTCTTTCTAAGCAACCAACTCCTGACTATGACTCGTGTAACACTATTAAATATCAGTCATATTTACACTGATAGTACCAAATACTCGAAAACAAGAACACAATACAACATTCCTACAGACATTTCTGAAGTTCTTAACAATCCTCGCTTGTTGCACCAAATTAAACTCTTCTTAACCTCTACTCGACTCTACAAATATATATGATTCCTCACAAGCACTGGACTTCAACTCATTTCATTCAGCTGACGGTTTTATACTGTATGTTGTGTTTAATTTGTAGAAAGCATTGTATGTAAGCACTTAACCTGCACCTCAATCACTGCTGTTTGCAGTTACATTGTTAACTTGTGAATACTTTGTAAAATTTTAACCCCACACTATATAATCCCAAGAAAAAGGTAGACATATAAGTCACCATTAAAGATGTTTTACGTTTTGTTGAACCTGTATTTTGTCTTAATAGCGTGTTTTGTGTTTTGAGGACTATAAAATATAGCTTCTGTTGCCTAGTAACTGTGAACTAAGGTATTATTGATTATAATAGAAGCAGATAAAATAAATATTTGTGTGAAGTGGAATAGAATGTTAAGTTCTATGTTAGAAAACAATTTTTGTTTGGTTACCTGTGTTAATTAGTAGTTCTCGGTTTACCAGCCATGTAGTATCTATATATTTCGAGTTTTCGGCCCTACTAAACTCCATGGGCGTATTCAGGAAATGAATAATTAATGAATAAACGGCCACCTCAAACTCATGGCCTCCCTTGGTAACTGTATAAGGAATAAATAGCCTCTCAAAATCATGGCTCAAGAAGAGAAAATATGATCAGATAAGGGATATCATAGGTTAAGATTCTACTTTCTAACTGAATGGCAAGAATAATGGTCAAACATCGAACAAAGACAAAAGATGCACGATATTCAAACATGAAGGAACTTCGAAGTTTTAGCTTAAACCTACAATGTAATTCAGTTTCTCACAGGACAGGGACCTTTTAACTCCCACTTTAATAAAATAGGACGTCGAGAAACTGACAAGTGTGATTTGTACAATATGCCGGGTACACCAGAGCAGGCATGTGATAAAAATCGTACTCTTTTGGGGGAAGGACGCCAATATTTAGCTAAAAAAAGGATCTGGAAGATCACATCAGATAACTATTTCCCAATATTGCAAGAAATGACGAACAAGTTTGTCCACAAAAGCAATGGAAGAGTACACGTAAAATGGAAATAGTCACGTGATTCCCAGAAGAATAGAATATGGAAGTTTCATTTGTAGAAACATGAAGGAGGTCTACAAGAACTCAAATAAACATAACCTCAAAGAGCGAGAAGACGACCAACCACTCTATAGAATTATTAATAGAAGACGTCAATTCTGGATTTCAACTGGAAGACTTGACTTGGCTAGGAGAAGGAACAAGAGCATAAACAGACAAGACAAATGTTCTTCTTTTCTTTGTTACGTTTGTTTGTAGTTATCTGATCTGGAGGCTAGGTGTATATATAAACTGATAATATATTTAATAAAAACGAAATTGCTGGATAGAATGTCCTGGTGCAGATTCTAGATGCTAAAACAATAGATATTCTTTGAATATTGTCGAGACGATGCTGTGATATTGCTGATTTTTCTGGTGGTAGTAGTTGTAGCTTGCATTTGTCTTCCTCGCGTCTCTCTTCAATCGTATAACCATATATGTCTTTCTACACTGGTAAGGAATTTTGTAAACATCAGGTGCTTTAAAACAAAGATTGTCTGCGCTTTTTTGATGGCAAGAATATCGTTGTAATATTATGTTTTTATAGATATAACAAGGCTTGTACCCCGAGAAGTGCTAATTAATAATTATCGCCGTGAAAGCTTCAAATCTTATATCTGTGCCAAATGGCACAACGGTATAGAAGTTTATAAGGGGCATACACACACGCACCTATACGTATATTAAGACAGGAAATGTACGACGTTGTTTCCATGATAAATATATTTTAAAAGAAGTGTAGGTACATAGAAAGAAAGCAAGGCGTTTAGGCGAAAGGCAGCGGGAACCATTAACGTTTGGTTACACTTGGAGTACATAATGACGGGCTGCGCGCCACAATAAAGACTTAAGACAAGTACATAAACAAAAAAGAGCACATTTCCACTAATCTGGCGGCAATTATCTTGGCCAGACAAGGCCTGCCATTGGGCAAATCCACACAGTCTCCACCCAATAGTGCTCCTCCCCATTTTGATGCCCTCTAGGCGGATAAAAATCCAATTCAGAAGTGGACATAATGAGGCGTACGAAACAGTAAGTGTTGGAAGTTGAATTTTCAAAATGTTTTCAAGGTAAACCTGAATTATATAGTTGCAGCTTCTGTTTCAGACACGTGTTGATAGCCTACTTCCTTGCTCACTTAATATCTACGCCTTCTAACTCATATGACTTTCTCTACTCTTGTACAAACTATTCTTACAAAATCTCATTCCATTATCTACCTCATGTTAAGTTAAGCATTTGCAGAAACTATTTTATTACTAATTTTATTGTAGTTACAACGGGAATATGGGAATACAGTACGCTTTAAGCGATAGTCGAATCTTTTAAGAGCTGGTCGCTATATCTTGGTTTTGTCATCCCATTCTCTTTGCATGACCAGGATGCATGGCGGCCCGGGTTCGATCACAGGGACCTGCATATAGTATTTGTGGTGGACAAAGCGGCGTCTGGGCGGATTTTCTCCGGATTCTCCAGTTTCCCCGCCACTCGTTCCACCATACGCTCCCTCATCAGCTATCGGTCTGGGTGGCTCAGTTGGTTAGACGCTGACCTACTGAACCCAAGGTCGTGGGTTCAAATCCGGCCCAGACCGATGGTTTCTAAGTGTGCTTAAAAACGACAAATCCATGTCAGTAACGAAATTCCGGCACACCGGCGAAGCATTTCTTATTATTCCCTTCCTCACTATCATACCTGGTGCTTGGCTGACCACCTGCTTCCAGGTCTTCACTCTGTCCGGTCCATAGGTTCCTGTGCTCCCCGACAGGCGTCTAACGCTAGACACTGGCTTGTAAGTTCTAGGGGGTGTAAGTCCTACATAAGGGGAGGGTAATCAGGTAAAGAAGAAGAAGATTTTGTCTCTATCTTGCGGTTTAACAGGTAAGCAAAAGACATTCAGACTGAAAGGGGCTTCAAAGGACATTCCCAGAAAATTGAATACGTACATTTCATTTGTCACGAAAACGTCTTAAACATAGTCAAAATCCTTAGAGCAGTAAAGAATAAAAAATATCGAAACAGTTTCTGTGTAAAATGTAGTTTTCGGTTGGGGAATTTATTGAAAATCTTCGCATTGCATCTGCATCTTTTGAAGAAACTGAACTTGGATACTGAGTTTTGGTAGTTATGGAACCTTTCTTACTTGAGTTATATGAATCACAGATGCGCCCGGGCATTCAGACTTTTTTCTAATCTATATTGTATATAGGGTGCCTCAAAATGTGTATTTCCGGTGAAATCCGGATATTGAATTTTTGGGTGAAATACGATACTTATCTGCTAGATATAAGTAGTAGAAAATAAAAAGGTTATGTTTTAATGGAGGAGAGTACGTACCGCGATATGAATGGTATTTCTCCAGCAATTATCTTCAGTGGCCATCTTCATTTCTTGAAAATGGTTTTAAATCAATGTTAACAGCCTGTTACATGGATGTACTGAAATTAGAGAATACTTTTCATTAGAGGTCACCGATTTGTGCAAACTTAGATATAAGTGTAATTAAATCTTCCAACGTTCTATTTTATGTTACCTACTTGCTCATAGTTTATATTATAGGACGTTATGATTATGCAAATCATATTAGCAATGATGTTATGAAGGTCAAACAACAACGAAGGCCAAACAACAGACAAACTCACCATTGGCATATTGGAATATGTATTGTTATTTCCACACATATATAGCTGGATATTTTATAGTTTAAAATTTGTACTGTCTAAAACTAGTATACTTATGCTAATATTAGTCGCAGAATCCTTATACTTGTTGCAAAAATGTTATAAAATAAAACTATATTGTCAATATTTGTATCACAAGTAACTACTGTATAATTTTTATGCAGAATATTGGACATATCACTAATCAGATTTCGCCTTATGGTAGATATAAAATGTCCAATACCAAATTCAGCTATTCTGAAAGGTAAAGGACATCATTGAATACATTATCTGGTAACAGAGTAGCGCTAATGAAGTGAATGTTTTATTTATAATAACTACAACTACTATTTTCAAGCATGCGTTCACATGAAAGACCAAACCAGCTCAGCCCTCTAAAACTGGTTTCAGCATGTGCCTATGTGTTTGTTATCAGCTAGTGTAAGTAACGAGGCGAAGGGTGATTTTCTTTCAAGCTTTCCGAGCAATATTCAGAACTCAACATTCTTGAGCTTTTGCTTTGCGCGCTTGTCAAACGTATGTCTACAAATTTATTTCAGTAGATACGTAGGAATTCTATTTTCTAATATCATTTTGTGGTCAAACGTCTTATTTTGGCAACAAAAGGAAAATACATTAATAATTGACTTCTAAAACTCTACCTCTGTAGGATAATTTCAGAAGTAAACGATAAAGGACATATTAACAATCAAATATGCTACCAGTTAAATGAACTGCTGAAAAGGGGAAAACCTGTAAATAGTAGTAGTCCACGTAACAAAATTGCTAACTTTTAAATTGCATTATTCATCTAAATTATTCCTCAAATATTCTGTTTGTATTATAATGAATCCTCAGGTCTTACTTTTGATATCTGTTGATAGTTGACTGCATATATAGTATATCTTGTGAAATAATCAGCTGAGCATCTGCGAATAGCAGGCATAAATACATTACCTGTTATCTCTAGTCCTATTCTTTTATATTTTTAGACCATACACGTAACCTGTTTCTATATACATGTTAAAATGTGATAGCATGGGACGTCTTTGAAGCACTCCTTTGTTTGTTATAAAATTTGGCAGTTTATTATTAAGACGTTATATATTCTGCGACAGCCGAGACTATATTTAATGCTAGTTTTGAGAGCTGAGTCTCTCTTTGCTGCTATAGGCTGTTAGAACGTTCCTAAACTAACATCTACGTTGTCGGCGAGTTTATTCTTTGATCATTCTTCGATTGTTTTCATTCTCTCCGGTATTTCTTAACCTCAACTTGAAGCTGGTTTAGTGTTTTCTGTTATTTTGTATAAGTACCCCAATCCACTCAAAAATTCAATGTCAAGACTTCAACGGAAATACATGTTTTGAGGCTCCAAAATCCAACTTGAAAAAAATCTGACATGTGCACTCATATGACTTTCTCTACTCTTGCACAAAATATTCTTACAAACGTTTATTTCTCTGTCTAGTACATGTTAAGGAGAATATAGTGGCCTTTAGGTGATACCAGTCTTTTAAAGCTAGTTACTATATGATGGCTTTAAAAACTGTAAGTATTCGAAAATTCAAAAAAACAAGGAAATCTCAAATAATTAACTCCACAAAAAAAAATACTTTATATAAATTGTGTGGTTTAACAAGATGTACATTGTTTGCATAGTAAGATTTTGTGTATCTCTTACGATTTACCAGTTATTCAAAACTCATCCAAAAATACCACTTCTGAGGGCTCTCCCAGAAAATTCAAGATATGTATTACATTTGGCATAAAAATATTTTAAACATATGGCATTTTAATCAAAATTGTTAGTGCCATTTTCGAGAAAATCAAAATTTTCGAAAATGTTTTCATGTAAAGCGTAGTTTAGGATGAAGGAAGTTTCTTCAAAATCTTCGTGTCGTATCCTTGAAGGATGTTAAATTTAAATACTGAATTTGGTTTTCAACCGACTTTTTTTTTTTTTTTTTTTTTTTTTTAATTTATTTAGAGTCGCTTTAACAATTAAGTCATATCGCGACTATTCTATGGAATACAGCGGTATACAATAAATTTAGTACAATTATTTTACCAAAAACATGAGAATACAATCAAATCAGTACAACAAGTATGTTTCATATTATATTTTCGCATGCAAGCCCGTACCTTTGAGAAATGATAACACCCTTCTGCAGTTGGATGGCGTGTTCAGAGTGGTGGATAAGTCTCCAGTGATGTGATGAAGCTGTCGTTGTGTAGCGTATTGCTTACATTCTGTGAGGAGATGTTTTACTGTGTGGAGGCGGGTGTTGCAGACTTCACATTGTGGTGGCTGGCCTTTGCTGAGGAGGTATGAGTGGGTTAACCTTGTATGACCAATGCGGAGACGTGAGATAATCACCTGCTCTTTCCTGCTAAGAGAATAGACAGGGGAAGAATTGGTGTCTCCTTTCCTTACCATGTGTAGTTTTTCTGGAGGCGATTGATTCCAGGCCTGTTTCCATCTTGTTTTTATTAGTTTGGAGAAGTACTTTGTAATATCACGATAAGGTACTGCTTGGTGTTCATGTGTGTATGTTAGCCGACTTGCTTCTTTAGCAGCTTTGTCCGCTTCTTCATTGCCCTTAATGCCGCAGTGTGAAGGGACCCAAATGAAAGTAACTATTTTCTTTTTATTTAGAGCAATGGAATAAAGACTGTGGATATCTTGAAGCAGTTGGAGGTCAGTTGAACGATCTCTGAGACTTTGGAGAGAGCTTAATGAATCAGAAATTATAAGAAATTTACTCTCACTAGATTGGATGATGTATGTTAAAGCTTGCTTAAGTGCACAAAGTTCGCAGGAGAATATGGAATAATATTTAGGGAGTTTCAGCTGAAGTTTCTTATCTGGGGTAATTATGGCACATCCATTGTCGCTGTCCGTTTTGGAACCATCAGTGTAGATAAATGTATGGTTAGGGTAGGCATTTGTTATTTCTTGAAACAGCTGTTTATAGCAAGATGCATCTGTATGGGATTTATGGTAAGCTGTAATATTCAAATTTAGTTGAGCAGTTGGTATTCTCCAAGGTGGTAGACAATGAAACTTTCTGGACATTATGGCAGGAACTTCTATGTTATATTCTTCAATGCATTTGCTTATTTTAGATTTAAATGACATTTCTTTTTGTGAATTAGCCTGTAAACGTTGGTTGGACGTTTCTGGGAGGACGTACTGGTAGATCATTGATTCGGGTCTTGCTAAAGTTTTAAGGGCGAATTTTAGGCTCACATCTGTTCTGCGGACGTTCAATGGTGGTTCGTCGGTTTCCATTGTTAAGGCAGAAACAGGGCTGGTTCTGTAAGCTCCCAAGCATATTCTTAGAGCTGCTGTTTGAATTGTATCTAGTTTCTTTAAAACTGAAGATTTAGCTGTATTGTAGATCTGGGCTCCATAGTCGAGTTTACTTCTAATGAGAGCTTGATACGTTCGTTTGAGGGTACTGAGATCAAAACCCCAGTTTTTGCAGCTTAGGGTTTTTAGTACATTTAATCTTCTGAGGCATTCATTTCTCATATCATCAATGTGATGTTTCCAGCTTAGAGTTGCATCAAACGTTAAACCTAAAATTTTGATAGCCTTCACTGAGTCGATTAGCTTGTTATCCACGCAGATTGTGGGGTTTGACACTTTACATGGTGATTTGGAGAAGCATATGCATTTGGATTTATGATATGACAAGTTAAGACCAGCATGATTGGTCCAAGTGTGCAGATTTTCCAGTGTTTCTTGAAGAAGTGTTGCAGTAGTAAAGGGGTTTTTTCCCTTACAAAAGATAGTTAGGTCATCTGCAAATAGTATACCTTTTACAGGTGGTGTAATACTGCTTACTATACTGTTGATAGCTATGAGAAATAGTGTGACACTGATTACTGATCCCTGTGGAACACCTCTATTAATGGATTCTTCTTTTGACATGGTTCCTTTGTAGCGAACTTTAATTTTCCATTCCTGAAGGAAGTTGTCAATAAAGTGATACAAATTACCACGGATACCGATGTTACGTATTGTTTTGAGTATGTAAGCTCGTGAAATTTTATCATACGCTTTTTCTATATCTAGGCTTATTGCCATGAGATGTTGTTTCTGTGTAAATGCAGCTTTTATTTCAGAATCAAGTATTAAAAGATGGTCAGTGGTGGATCGAAACTGGCGGAAACCATTTTGAAGTTCGGTGAAGAACTGCATTTTCTCTAGTTTCCAACGCAATCGGTTATTTATAATTTTTTCAAGTATTTTACACATAGAGCAGGTGAGGGCTATAGGTCTGAAACTTTCAGGTGAAGTAAGATCTTTGTTTGGTTTGGGGATGGGTACTATAGTTGCTGTGCGCCACTGTTTAGGAAAAGTTCTTGAGTTCCATATATAATTAAGGATTTCGTGAAAGTAAACCAGTCCATCTTGCGGTAAGGATTTTAACATTATGTAAGGAATGTTATCCGGCCCAGGGCTGGAGCATTTACTCTTTTCAAGTGCCTCCATGAATTCTGTGAAAGTAATGTTATCATTGTAGTTTTCTTGGTTATTTTCGTCAGGTTGGTAGCAGTGGGTCACCTTGCTTTCGCAAGCTTCTTCTCTTGAGGCCTCTGCAAAAGTATGCGCCAGTATGTTTGCTATGGTTTGGGGGTCAGTACTTGTAGTGTTTGTTGTATAATTGTGGAAAACTATATTATGTGTTCCATCGTAAGATCCCCGTATTTTGCGAATTTTTTGCCATACCACTCGTGACGGGGTTTTTCTGTTTACAGTGGACACGAATGTTAGCCAGGACTCTTTCTTGCTGTGCTTTACTACTTGACGTGCTTTAGCTCTGGCTTTTTGAAACTCGATTTTGTGTGTGGGGGTAGGTTGCCTTTTGTATTTATAATAGGCTTTATTTTTTAATGCTATCGCTGTTTTACATTCTTCGTTCCACCAACATACAGTCTTCCTAGAAACAGGGTATATCCTAGGAATAGTGACCTCGGCGGAATTGAAAATCACTTCTGCAAACGAGTTTACTAGTTTGTCAGTATCTGACTGACTGAAATTCATGGGGGATGTTAGATAGGATAAATTGTCAGAGACGTGTGCTCTGAACTTGTTCCAGTTTGCGCATTTTAAATTCCATCGTGGCTGACAGTTAAAACTTAAAGGAATGTTATTTGCATTAGTTAATAAAATTGGGAAATGGTCACTGCCATGTAATTGCTTGGCGACTGTCCATTCAAATTTATCTTGGATATCAGGAGTGATTAATGTTAAGTCGATTGCACTGGAAGTACCGTTGGCTGTACTGAAGTGAGTTTGTGAGGTATCGTTAAGCATATTGAGATTTTCGTTGTGCAAGAGCTGCTCCACTATTTTACCTCTTGCGTTGGTATGCTTACAACCCCATATAGTACTATGGCTATTAAAATCGCCCAGTATAATAAATGGTTTAGGAAGTTGTTGTGTTAACTCCTGCAGTGCATGTAAATCAAGTGGGCTTTTATTTGGTAGATATATGTTGCAAATGGAAATAGGTGTAGGAAGGTTTACTCTAGTGGCAATTGCTTCAAGTTCAGTTGTAAGCGGTATTGCCTGATGTTTGATGCTGTCTTTAACGTAGGTTACTACGCCGCCACTAGCATGGAGGCAGTCCTTGCGGTTTTTGTGATATTGAGTATAACCTCGTAATGATGCAACATAGTTTCCTTTGAAGTTAGTTTCTTGAATGCACATAATTGCAGGGTTATGTTTATTGATCAAGAGTTTAAGAAACTCGAAATTGCCATGGAAACCATTAATATTCCATTGAAGTAAGTTATTCATATGTTAATTTTGTTTATGGGATAAGGTGTTATATCTATGGCGATTAGTTTTCGGGACACATCGGTTTTGTTCGCTCAGAGGCATTGTTGACCTGATTAATGTATTCCAGCAGCTTTTTTTGAATTTTACTACTTCTGGTCTTTATACTACGCTCTGTATAATAGGGATAGACTTTTTGCATTGTGTTCACTAGAGATTCTAGATCTGAAGTGTATTCCAAAGCTATGGGAACAATGTTTGTTACTCCAACACTGTTTTCCATAAAGCTTTGGAACTGGCTGAAGTTTAGTGCATAATTGTGGGTGTCGGCGTCGATAATATGTTTAATTGGTCTGAGAGATTCAGCTATTGACGAAATAAGGTTTGCTTTCTTAATCTTCTTAGCCTGCTGTGAAGCGAGGAGGTGCCGCGCTTCTTTTCCATAAGCATTATCCTCTGAATCAGTTGTGCTGTTTGATATTGGTCGTTTAGGTCTTGTTTGTGTTTCCATTAGCATAGGTTCTGGGGAATTGTTGCGTTCGTCTTGAAATGGCAGGATGGGCTCAGGGGTAGAAGTGAGGTTAGGTGATTGCTGCTGTTCAGTATCTTTTCCTTTAGGAGGGGAAGGGGGACGGTCCTGGAGGTTTTTGGTAGCGATAGGCAATTCAGGAAACATGTCTTTGTTTAAGACCTGAGGAGTAGTTTCTTGTATACCGTCAGCTTCACGGCAATGTTTTGCAAAGTGGCCTTCCTGCTTGCAGATGAAGCAGGTAGGGGTATCCGCTGTTAGGTATATCCAATATTTAGTGCCTTCATATAGGATCTGTATGCTTGGAGGTAATTTCTCCACATCATTGGGTGGAATATAAAACTGACGTCTGAAACTAAGGATATGGGAAAGTCCTGGCTCTGAAATGCCAGCTCTTAAGTAGGTAATGTTTGACATTAGTTTAATTCCATATGCATTTAGCTGAGTTTCTATGAGTGAGTTTGGTATAACTGGACACACATTTGAAAGAACGATTCTTTTGTTTGGGGTAATTAGAGGACGGACCTGAAGAGTAACATTGTTTATATTTATTTTAGGATGTTTGGTAACCAGTGATTCTGCTACTTTAGATGACGTTAGGTATATGCATATTCTGGAGTTAAATAAACTTTATGTTACTTGGATCGGTTAATCTACTTACTGCGAGAGCATAGTCCCTGACGGTAAGACCCTCATGGGAGTCGATGATGATAGCTTCTTCTTTCTTGGGAGAAGTCTGAGTAACTGTAGCATAGCTGGAGTTTCTTGTAGTGCTGTTGTTCATGGTGGTTGTGTCGACGTTGTGAGACGGTAGACTGCTGTACTCAGCAGCTGCCATTGCTTCTGATGGTGTACACTAGTTTGCTGTGTGAGGATTTTTAATAATGTCTTACTAACCCGCTTGTTATACTCGTTTAATTGTTAACATACGAGAAAGCATATTTAGTAGACTCGTTCTACTTATCCGTTATGTACGGTGAGCGTCTTTTGGATTCAGATTATTGATGTGTATCGGAGAACGTTTAAAAGTTGATTTCTTTGCTGTCACGGCCTCCTGTGATCTCGTCAACCGACTTTTTGTTTTTGAGTTATGTTGTCCACTGACACACACACACACACACACACACACACACACACACACACACACACACACACACACACACACACACACACACACACACATCCTCTGACTTTTTAGTGCAATGCAACACTTCCTCTACTTACTTTAGATGAGGAAAATAAAAAGACGAAGGATTATCAGGAGTTTCATAATTTGGCAGCTGCCACCAAGTTTTCATTTATCTCACATTCATTTCTCTATGTATACTTTTGCAACATTTCCGTTGAGTGTTGTTATTAAAGGAATAACCGTTTCAGTTAGACAACTTTTGTATTCTTGTTTATGAAGCCCAGTCTCTCATTTTGTGCCGCTAAATCGGAAATTACATCTCTGTACGGATATGTTATTTGCATGCTCTGTTTTCAAGGATGTTTTGCGGTTTGGAATTGTAAAACCGAACACGCCCGCCTTCAACTACTGTGTGCTGTGGTGTGGTGCGATCCCAGCGCCGCCTATGTAATACAATACGGCATCCACACACTCACTCAGTAAATACAATCCTATTATGTTCCACTTACAGCTTCAGATGACAACACTGTCCACAACTTTCTCTGTGAATAGATAAATACGTATTTATAAAATAATTTGGTTTTGGTCATAAAATGGCGTTTTATTTATCGACTTTGGAAAAACATTTGATAAAATTGTATTATTGTGATGCTGGTCGCGGCGCACAACAAAAGACTGTCGGGATCAAGGTTCCTCAAATCACTCACGCGAGCAAACACGTCATAACAACCAGCGCGACACGTCAAAGGGGCTCTAGAGATCGAGAAAAGTCTGGCGGCCGGCGTATTTGTAGAGATTCCAGAAACGTGAAGTTCGAGAAAGGTCCGTGTTACGATATATAAGGAGGCGAGGCAACGAGAGTTTGGAGTCAGTTATTAGTTGTGTGTGTCAACTGTATGTGTACGGTCGCGTCGAAAGTAAGATATTGAGGCAGTTAATGAGTGTTGAGTGATTCTATCATGAGAGACAGTGAAAGTGAAGAAAGACAGAAAGGACTGAGTCAAGGCTACAAGAAGAAAACAGTTGTGAGTTGTAATATCACGGAAGACTGTGTTAAAGCCAATAAACTGTGTTGTTGTGCATTGACTTAGAAGAAAATAAAATACAAAAAAAGTAATTAGACTGTATTTTGCCACAAATGGAAAAGTGCCAGCAGAATACATAAATCAAAATTTCGTTCTTGGATTAGCGAATTACAAGCAATATTCACTGCACCTATAGACTCGCCAATATCAAGCAATGTGGAAATAATAGGAAAAAGATAAATAGGTAAGGGATGTAAAGAGAAAGAAAGAGAATGAAGGGAAGAGGAAGAAAAATAAATTGAAGGAAAGTGAAGGGAAGGAATGCAAAGGGACGAAAAGAGAAAGAAAGAAAAGGACAGATATGGAAAGCAAAAGTAAAGGGATCTATATATTTTGTAATATTTTATTAAGGAATATTCCACAATACAATATTTCCTTCATACCACAACGATCTACTGCCCACAAAGTCCCTGTCCATAAAATCTTCCTCTTTTAACCCTTTTCTCTCCATACTCCTTTTCTCTCCATTCATCCAGCATTCCTCTTCTTCTTTTCCCTTCTACAATTCTACTTTCCAACTCAGAACGTTACGGGGTATAACAATAATTATAATAACAACAAAGAGCCTAGTTCCCATAGTAACGGGGCAGTACAAAAATATGAAATAATTGTTACCTTGGTTAACACGTAGCTCTTCTGTTATATCTGCCTACACGCTTCCTTGAAGACAAACAACTATCATTAGGTACTGTCTACAGGCAACTTGTTCGCACTTGTCGACTTCATAACAATGAACCAGACTATATTATTGTGAAAATAACCATTTTACTGTTTCAAAGTGCTTCCATTCTCTAAAGTGCACCAAGTCATTGCAGTAACTTGACTTATAGATTGCAGATTATATCTACATCGTGCGCTTTCTTCACCTTTAAGCAGTACTGGCTCTGTGACGTCACTAAATGTGTCCCTTTGGGGACCAATTCCATAAAACGCTTTTTTGAAGGTGTGCTTGCGTGCGTCGTTATTAGCAAACGCATGGAAAGGAGAAAAAAGGGATGATAAGTGAAGGAATGGAAAGGAAAGTAATGGAAAAGGAAGGGAAAGAAAACGAAGGAAAGGGATGGAAAGTAAAAGAAAGAGAAAAAGGGCAGGAAAGAAACGCAAAGGAAGCAGAAGGGCTGTAAAGGGAAAGAATAAAAGTACAGTAATAAAACAAAGGAATGGAAATGGAAGGAAAAGGACGAAGAAAAAGGAAAAGAAACGAAAATGAAAGAACGAATAGGAAGGGATGGCAATGAAAGCAAAGAAATGAAAGAAAAAGAAAAGAAATAGAAAGGGAAGGGATGAAAATGGTTGGAAAAGGAAGGAAAGAAAAGGATAAGGATGGAATGGAAAGGTGACATAAAGAAAAACAAATAGAAGGAAAGGAATGAAATGGAAATGAAAAGGACGGAAATAAGAAGAAAAATGGAAAACTAAGGAAACAAAACTGAAGGAAAGGTACTCAAACGAAAAGAAAGAGAAAGAGAAACAAAGAGAAGGAAAGAAATGGAGGAGAAGGAGAAGGAAGGGATGGAAATCTAGGGAAATGAATACAAGGAAAAGAGAAGGAATGAAAATCAATAGAAAGAAAAACAATGGATGGAAAAGACAAGAGAAGCAAAAGGAAAGAAAAACAATGAATGGAAAAGACAAGAGAAGGAAAAGGAAAGAAAAACAATGGATGGAAAAGACAAGAGAAGGAAAAGGAAAGAAAAACAATGGATGGAAAAGACAAGAGAAGGAAAAGAAAAGAAAAACAATGGATGGAAAAGACAAGAGAAGGAAAAGGAAAGAAAAACAATGGATGGAAAATACAAGAGAAGGAAAAGGAAAGAAAAACAATGGATGGGAAGGACAAGAGAAGGAAAAGGAAAGAAAAACAATGAATGGAAAAGACAAGGAAGGAAAAGGAAAGAAAAACAATGGATGGAAAAGACAAGAGAAGGAAAAGGAAAGAAAAACAATGGATGGAAAAGACAAGAGAAGGAAAAGGAAAGAAAAACAATGGATGGAAAAGACAAGAGAAGGAAAAGGAAAGAAAAACAATGGATGGAAAAGACAAGAGAAGGAAAAGGAAAGAAAAACAATGGATGGGAAGGACAAGAGAAGCAAAAGGAAAGAAAAACAATGGATGGAAAGGACAAGAGAAGGAAAAAGAAAGAATGGAAGGAAGGAATAGAAAGGAAAATACGAAAGGGAAGGGATCGAAAGGATTGGAAGAGGATAGTAAAGGAAGGACAGAACAGGGAAGGAAAGGAGAGAGTAGAAATGGAAGGGTGAAGGATCTAAAAGAAAGAGGTGGAAAGGGAAGCAAAGTAATTGAAAAGAAAACGAACGGAAAGAAGAAAAAAGGATAGAAAATTAAGGTAAAAAAAGGGAAACGAGAAAAGGAAGACGAAGCTAAAGGAGAGGAAAATACATGATATGAAAGGAATATTTAAAATAATTCTGGCGATAGTTCTTGCACTAATTATCTATAAATCCAATGTGATGCTACATTCATTTGTTAGTTCTACAATTTGGAATATGAACCAGTGCCGAAGATAAAATAACCCAGTGGGCTTAAAGAGGGTTGACCCCCTGACCTTTAGGCTTTCCTTTGGGGTTTTTCAAACCCTTTTTATCTTTTATTTAGAAACAATTAGAATTTAACCTTTACAAATGAAATAACTCGTTTAATGGCCGCGAGATTGCAGTCAAACTGTGATTATTAAATAGGAAAAACCTGCAGAAGCTAGCATTATAATTCACTAGCATATACTTAAGTTGTATCTCTTGGAAATTGCAAGGGGGAAGCCATATTTCTTTCTTTTTCATGCAATTGGCATCATTATTACGTAATTACAGAGAGGAACAATTGCCGCGCTATCATGTAAAATAAAGCAAAATATTTCAGAAAGAGGTTTATATTGGAATGGCATGTAGAGTGGGGGAAGCGTGTTTAAGTGGGCGTGGAAAGCGATTTTGATATGAGGGGGAGGGGGGATAGCGGCCATAACTATAGTTTGTAACCGCGCGTTGGTTGGATCATAGCAGTTCGGTTACTATGGTAATAAAATGGTTGCCAAGCCACTTACGTGACCAGGTAGGACCGATATGGCAATCATTTGAATAGCTACGCCATTATTACACCCATGGTGACCTACCTACCTTCCTGCCTTCGTGTAATAGTCATTCATTCTGACAAGCGTCTCTATCTCTTAGTGTTACACTCACATGACTTTCTCTACTCTTGTACTAACCATTCTTACAAACTCTTATTCCTATATCTTCTTCGTGTTAGTTGAGGCAAACATTTGCAGTACGCCTTGTGCGATAGTCAAATATTTTAAAGCTTTCAAGCTCCGTTCTCTTTGCACGCTTAACAAATGAACAACAATGCATTTGATGAAAGTTTGTTTTCCTAAACTGACACAAATAATAAGGAATATCTCCGAAACGGTTCACAACACACAAAAAATTATTTGGACATAAATTATGTTTTAGCAATATCTACATTTTTACTTTCTCTACTGGTAAGTAGGGGAAGTAATGTATTCCACCCAAAAATTCGATGTCGAGATTTCACCGGAAATATATGTTTTGAGACCCCCTGAATACCAAAAAAAAAAAAAAAAAAAAAAAAAAAGCATTTTTAGAAAAACGTCCGTGTGTGTGTGTCTGTGTGTCAGTCTGTGGACAACATAACTCAAAAACGAAAATTAGTTTAAAAACCAAAGTTGGTATTTGAGTTTAATGTCGTTCAAGGATGCGACACGAAGATTTTGAAGAAAATAGCCCCACCCTAAACTACCCTTTAGATGGAAAATTTTTCGAAAATTTTGATTTTCTTGAAACTGGCTCTATTTTGATTAAAATGCCATAAGTTTGAGATATTTTGATGACAAACGAAGTGTATATTTTGAATTTTCTTGCTATAGTTCCTGTAGTCGTATTTACTCTGGACGACTTTTGCATAACTGGTAAACCGTTAGAGATAGACCAAATCATACTATACAAAAAAATACACAATTTATGCCTCAACAAATTTTCTTGTAGGGTGAACCATTTCGGAGATATTCCTTGTGATATGTGTGAGTTTAGCGAAATGCAACAATGTTGTTCATTTTTTTATATGTTAATCGTGCAAAGAGAACGGAATCTCAAAGGTCAAAAAGATTTGACTGTCGCACAAAGCCTTCTGTATTTTAATATTCCCCTTGTACCTACAAGGAAATAAGTAATAAGATAATTTGTACGAATATTTATCTTAACTAACATGGAAATATAGGAATAAGAGTTCGTAAGAATGGTTAGTACAAGAGTAGAGAAAGTCATGTGAGTGCAACACATCAGATTTTTTGTATAAGAGAAATATCTCAAACATGACATTTTAATCAAAATCGTTAGAGCAATTTTCGAAAAATCTTCCATGTAACGGGTAGTGTAGGGTGGAGCTATTTTCTTCAAAATCTTCGTGTCACATCCTTGAACGACATTGGAATTAAATACCAACTTTGATTTTTAACCGACTTTTCGTTTTTGAGTTATGCTGTCCACAGACTGACTCACAGACACACACACGGACCTTTTTCTAAAAATGCTTTTTTTTTTTTTTTTTTTTTTTTTTTTTTTTTTTTTTTTTTTTTTTTTTTATTCAGGGGGTCTTACCAGTAGAGAAAGTAATGAATTTCACTTTATCTTTAACATTAACAAATAACTTTTCTTCTGAAGGAATTAATTATTAAAAGAATAATTGTTAAAAACACAGTTGTCGAATTGAAATGTCGATCGGCTGTAATGTGTAACAGATCGTTTTTCATTGATTCATGGGACACAGTTGGTGAAACTGTCTAAACAAAAGAATGACCAGGTGATAATTTAACGCCTCTATGTAGGAAATAGTCCCTACAGGTTGCACTTGCCCAATAACCTTGCGTTTCTTTGGGGGCATTTAAAATATTAGATACACAAGACACTTGAAGGGTTAATTAAAGCTCTCAGTACATTATAAACACAAAAAAATAATATAATAAAAATGGCGAGAAAATACTATGCAAAATCACTCATAACAACCACAAAACCACTGTTTGTAATGCTGATTTCTCGTTAATGCAGCTGAATGACGTCACATTCGCTATTTACGTGGAAAATCTCATTCGGAAGAAATAATAATAGTAGTTATACCAATATAACCTTGTGTGTTCTCAGTAACCAACATAGAGAAAACTATAAACAAAACACAAAAGGCCAAAAAAATAGAAAAAGCAGTCAATGCCAGAGAGGACATCAACTAATATTATATGAGCTCGCTGTTCGTTTGTTATTTTGTGAAGTCGTGAAAACTTAAGTAATTGTTCTTGTGTTGGCAATATTGGAACTACTACGATTATTGCTAACAGAGATAAAGATGGCCTTGCGAGCTTTTGTAGGCATTATATACAATTAAATAATTTATTGCGTGAAATGAAGAGGAAATTTGCAACGGCGTATGAATCTAATACGAACACCAACACGAACACAAACGCACACGAACACACACCGTAGTAATAGCGTCCTTATAAACTTATAGCGAATACAATTAAAGTTAAAAGAGTAAATACAATGCAAATGACTTCAGTTAGCATTACCTTAATAATTCTGGCATATTAATCAAATTCACACACTTCTTTAATAGGTTCTGTAAATACGTGCAATGGGTAAAACGTTAACTGGAAAACATAATCGGTAAGTACAGCAAAATTTAACGTTCGTTAAAACATGAAATTTATATTACATAACCTTTTAGTAACATCAGGCAATTCATTGTTTTACGTTCGAATTTTCCAGATTTTATTTAAGGCATTAGACCACATGAAGTTGAGTGTAATTCTCACAAAAATAACTTAAAATTCATAAATTCAAAATGTGTTCAACTTTTTGTATTACAAATACCTACACCGTAGGTTAAAAATGAGAATAAAAATATTATTGAGCTTTTCAGCACATTCACTTTTTCAAAAGATTCCACACGATGCAGTTTTTATTCAATTCTTCCAACATTTTTCATGTAAATTCCCAAAATGTAAGCCTTAAACCTGTCATATAATATTTTTATCTCAACGGTGTTTTAATTTGTTAATTTTAAAGCAATACAAAACATTAAAGAAGAGTTTGGTAGGATTTAAAAAGATATATTTATAGGAATTAACAGTTGTTTTAGAAATTGTATCGTGTAGAAAACATTTGGCGTATGATAATAAAATTCAGCTTTAAAATTTAACGACTCAGAAACTACAGTATCTATTTTTTATACTATACTTTATTGAAAAGAGATTTCTAGTTAAATTTATAGCTTTATAAAATCATATTTGAATGTGTTGCATCCTGTGCGAAATAATGTGTAGGTATCTCGCCCACAGACACAATACCTTTTCTCTGACCATTTGAGTGTTTATGGTAGATTTGTAGTTTGAAATTACATATGATGTTTAAAGCCCTTTGAACTGTCTGTTTGTGTGTCTGTCTGTCTTGTGGCACTATGAACCTTTGAGTGCAGCCTTGGCCTACCGCCCGGCCGCTGGATCTTCCACCTCCGCCCACTACGAGCGTCATTAGCGATAGCATTGCATTTTTCAGTCATGATTTTACCTCATTGCCCACTCACGGCTACCAACATTTGTTGCGATAAATAAATAATAATTACTATATAAAAGTTACTTAAACCCGGGACATACCACTGTAAGTCACCCTTTGGGGTATTTATCTCACCTTGTGATCTAACTGGGAAAAAACGAATCGACTGGGGAATTTAATGTCGTACTGGCAAGTTGGCCATGGTAGCTTAGTGGATAAAGCAGCCGCTCGATAAGCGAAAGACCCGTGTTCAAATCCCAGTTACGGCAATGAATTTTTCAGTCCTGATTCCACCTCATTTACCTACATATAGTTTAATCAAAATCGTCAGAGCCATGTTTAAGAAAATAAACAGCTTCGAAGGGGTAGTCCGGGAGGGCGATGGGATTTTTTTGAAAATCTTTGCATTTGTTGTTTAATTGACCTTTCGTTTTTGAGTTATACTACATATGTGTAGACAATTGTTTATATATAAACAATCTCTGATTTAGGGATCTCAAAACGTGCATTTTCAGTTCAACCTCTATATCCAATTTTTGAGTAGAAGGTGTGTATGTATGCAACAGAAAAGGTAAAAGTAGATATATCAGCAAATGTATGGGTATTTGACTGCAATTGAAGGATCTTAAACGCCCCTTCATTTTTCTTGATTGTGCAAAGCAAGTTTTGAGAAAAGCATGGTTTCAAAATGAGGGTCCATGCAAGCGTGACGATATGACGAAACAGATTACTGAGGTCGCGTGTTTGAGCAATCCGTCACGATTGGTAGACTCTGTGGGGAGTATTTTCCAGCAATACGCACAAACAAATGAAGAGTTTAGTTTCCAGGAATACGGAAAGTTGTCCCGATTTCCCCACGTGCGGCGCGGTCATCGTTCCACTTGGTAGACCACTAACATCACTTCTTTATGCAACTCTGGTTACCGGTAGCCGTTATCGGCTATCCTCAGGAACTAGCGGTAAACGGGATACCATCTTCTGTATCTATATCGACTCACCATAACGACCTACGCCTACATACAATGTTCCATTTCACGAAAGTTTTGTTTTCCGAAACTCACACACATAGCAAGGAATATCTCCGAAATGGTTCACTCTACAGGAAAATTTATTCGGACATAAATTGTGTATTTTAGCAAGATGTACATTTTTTGTATTCTAAGATTTGGTCTATCTTTTACGGTTTACGAGTTATTCAAAAGTTGTCCAGAGTAAATACAACTACAGGGGCTATAGCCAGAAAATTCAAAATATACATTTCATTTGTCATACAAATATCTTAAACATATGACATTTTAATCAAAATCGTTAGAGTTATTTTCAAGAAAATCAAAATTTTCTATGTAGAGGGTACTTTAGGGTGGGGCTATTTTCTTCAGAATCTTCGTGTCGCATCCTTGAAAAACATTAAACTTAAATACCAAATTTGGTTTTTAACCGGTTTTTCGTTTTTGAGTTATGCTGTCCACAGAGTGACAGACACACACATGCGCGCGCGAACCTTTTTGCAAAAATGCTTTTTTTTTTTTTTTGGGGTGGAATGCAATACTTCCCCTAATTAGCAGTAGAGAATATAGACAATATAGTTATTGTTAGTCATACAAACAACGTGGTATTTGAAAGCCGTAACATAGTCATTTCTGTCCAAAGTTTATACTGCTCTGTTTTCCCTAGACTTACAGCGAAATCTATAAATCTATACCTACATAATGAAGGTGCATTTTAATTAACAAGAAGCAGACAAAAAGGTATTTAAGCTGGTAATGAATTGCCCCTTTATACAAACCGTGTGTAGGGCACGGTTGGATTGCTAGAATTACAGAGAGAAGTTCAATGTCATAACCAACAATTGAAACACGGATGTTCCCTCAAAATGAATTTGAAATGTCCTTGTGGTTTACCAGGAAAAATTGTGAGTCAGTTGAGGAATTTAATGTCGTGCCGGCATATTACCATGGTAGCTCGGTTTGTTACGAGGAAAAATTATAATTTTTGCAAAATCAAACTAGAATTACAGTGATTAACAGTGATGCCACTCTTCCTGAGTCACTTCAGAAACCACTTAAGAGATTCCATGCATTTTATGTCTAATTTTTGGAAACAAACGTAATCACAAGATGCTAATATCAGGGTGTATGTTGGAAGATCCGTGATGCTGAACTTTAGGGTATTCAGGTACGATGCGTTGTCATGATCTAAAAAGGAAGCAGGGGAAAAAATCATCTAGCAACAATGTTCTTACCAGCACTGCGAATTGATCAGACTTTTGTATACTTAGGTTCTGTTTCAAAGTTCCATTGAGTAGATTGACTTTCCTTTCTAGGATAATAGAATGATATTCCAATCCAAACTTGAAGTGTGGCCTTGGAATTTTTCCACAATGTTTTTGCTATCAAATTGTTTTTGATCGGGAGTCAGTTTGTGTGGAATCCACCAACAAAGCTTTCTAACTGTTGAAATAAAATGTGTTTGATTTGACTCATATCAATGCCCAATATCGCTCAAATAAATTCATAAGATATTCATCGATCTTCAAGCATTGCAATATTTTCATCAGCAACAACAGTTCTTGTGCGTTCTTAAAGAAATTCATCACTAAGGAAAAAATCTGATGTTTTGCACTCACATGACTTTCTCTACTCTTGTACTAACCATTCTTACAAACTCTTATTCCTACATCTTCTTCGTGTTAGTTAAAATAAACATTTGTACAAATTATCTTATTGCTTATTTCCTTGTAGGCGCAAGGGGAATATTAGAATATAGTAGGCTTTGTGCGACAGTCAAATCTTTTAAAGCTTTGAGATTCCGTTCTCTTTGTACACGTAACATATAAAAAAATGAACAACGATGACCCATTTCATAAAAGTTCCAAGTTTTCCGAAACTCACACACATAACAAGGTATATCTCCGAAATGGTTCACCCTACAAGAAAATTTATTGAGACATAAATTGTGTATTTTAGCAAGATATATATTTTTTGTATAGTATGATTTGGTCTATCTCTAACGGTTTACCAGTTATGCAAAAGTTGTCCAGAGTAAATACGACTACAGGAGCTATAGCCAGAAAATTCAAGATATACATTTCATTTGTCATAAAAATATCTCAAACATATGACATTTTAATCAAAATCGTTAGAGCCATTTTCAAGAAAATCAAAATTTTCGAAAAATTTTCCATGTAAAGGGTAGTTTAGGGTGGGGCTATTTTCTTCAAAATCTTCGTGTCACATCCTTGAACAATATTAAACTTAAATACCAACTTTGGTTTTTAACCGACTTTTCGTTTTTGAGCTATGCTGTCCACAGACTGACAGACACACACACACGGACACACACACGGACCTTTTTCTAAAAATGCTTTTTTTTGGATTCAGGGGGCCTCAAAACATGTATTTCCGGTGAAATCTCGACTTCGAATTTTTGGGTGGAATACAATACTTCCCCTACTTACCAGTAGAGAAAGTAAAAACCGATCTCTTTTAAATTCACCATGCCAACTATAAATCGTTGCTTTAGATGGGATTCTTCGCCAATTGTGTTTATATGGAAATTTCGACATTGTTTAGACGACTTAAGGTCGTAAAAAATCATAACTTGGAAACTTTCTAGTCTTATTTGTATTTGGGTCAATACAAAATCTTTAAATGATAAACTATTACAGAAAATTCATCAAACTGCACAACAATTAGATTAGAACATACTTTACTTCGTGGTTCAAATATTGGTTGTGGCATTGAATTTTTCGGTCCGATTGTTCGTGCCCAAATGACCTAATTATCGACTGGCACTTAAACCCCACTGACTCACTCATTTACTTTTGCAATATATAAGCTATTATGGAAATAGCTTGCAGATGAGTGAATATAGAAAATTATGTGCATGCAATATGTTAGGTTTTTGTATCATATGAACTGTGTTGCCGACATATAGAAACAAAGATATATCAATAATTATTTCAATGACAACCATCTTGATTGTTTACTTTTTCCTGATAACCAAGAAATTAATTGCAAGTTAGAGAAAATTCATAAATAATCACAAAGAACAGCTTCACAACTTAATATAGAAATACGAACTAATGGTACTGTGGCATTTTTAACAAAATATGCATTTCCGTTTAAAATTATTAAAAATAATGCTTTAGTACAAGTTGTGTTATTTAATCGTTATGGGTCGTAGATTGACATACACCAGTGATAACGATGTGGGCAGGAATGTTTCTAAATTACTAAACTAACTATAGGTATTAATAATTGTACTGCAAGTATCCCAGATATCCACAAAGACACACACGAATGAAAATGTACGAAATACTTGCATGACATATTTTAGGTTATGGCAGTCAGGCATGGATAATAAGGAAAGAAGATTGCTAACAACTGAATAGCGATTCGTGCGAACAACTGCAGGATGCTTGCTTGTTACGTGACCACGTCGGAATGAATGAAGAAAATATTCAAAGAACCAATCGTGCATTATCTACAGCAATACAGACTTCAATGGGACAAACCACGTCGCGAGGTTTGCTCGTAAGAGATGGCCTGAACAAATTTCAGCATACATTCCAGGAAGATAAAAGCATTTAGTAAGATCTAATAAATTCTAGCAGGAGACCTTAGTATTTCCACTGTGGCCTAATAGATATTGAATTAACAACATTATCGCCACCTATTGAATCATATAGTTACTAGACCGAGTCCTGGAGTATGGCTGGTTCAACCATAATTTTCTTAGCCACCTCTATTTCCTAATGCTTTGTATTTCATCATTAATTTCTTTACTACATATTTAAAGTAATAGTACTGAAAAATTAAATCATGCGATTCCTTCGGCCTCAAAAAGCTCATTTTTACTTTCTCTACCACGTATAGTAAGTAAAAGTAGTATTGTATTCCACCCAAAAATTCAACGTCAAGCTTTCACCGGAAATATATGTTTCGAGGCCCCCTGAATCCAAAAAAGGAAGTTTTCTGTGTCTGTGAACAGCGTAATTCAAAAACGAAAAGTCAATTAAAAACCAAAGTTGGCATTTGAGTTTAATGTCTTTCAAGGATGCGATATGAAGATTTTAAAGAAAATTCCTGCATCTTAAACTACACTTTACATGGAAAATTTGTATTTCCTCAGAAATGACTGTGGCGATTTTGATTAAAATGCCATGGCAAATGAACTGAATATTTTGAATTTTGTGGCTATAGTCTATGTAGTCCATTTCACTCTGAATGACTTTGCATAACTGGTAAACCGTGAAAGATGACCAAATCTTATCTACTATACAAAAAATGTAGATATTGTTAAAACAACACTTTATGTCCAAATAACTTTTTTGGCAAAGTGAATCATTTTGGAGATATTCCTTGTTATTTGTGTGAGTTTGGGAATACTTAAATTTTCGTCAAATGAAACACCATTGTTCATTTTTTATATGTTAAGCGTGCAAAGAGAAGGGGATCTCAAAGCTTTAAAACATTTGACTATCGCACAAAGCTTACTGTATTCTAATATTCCCCTTGTACCTACAAGGAAATAAGCAATAAGATAATTTGTACAAATGTTTATCTTAACTAACACGAAGAAGATATAGAATTAGGAGTTTGGAAGATGGTTAGAACAAGAGTAGAAAAAGTCATGTGAGTGTAATACATCAGATTTTTTAAGTTCAACACCTTCCAATGATGGCGGATAAGGGTTTTCAAGAAAATTCCCCATCCCCGGTTATACTTTACATGGGACAGTTTTCATTAATCATGAAAAAGGACTAACAAATTTGATTATAATATCATGCATTTAAGACATTTTCATGCCAAATATCTTGAATTTTTTGTGTAGACTCTCAGGAGTGCTCTAAATTCTGGATGAAATTTGCATTTTTTGTAAACCGTAAGAGACATACATACAAAACTCGACTAAGCAAGAAATAAAGGGCTCGTTAAAGCACGCAATTTTAGTTTAACACGTTTTTTGTAATTTGAATCATTTCGGAGCTATCGTTTGTTAGCTGTTAGAATTTTCTAATAATTATACTTTATAAAATGGGAAGTCGATATTCGTTTACTTATCTCTTAGTCATACAAATAGAATGGAATGTTAAAAGCAACATATAGCGATCTAGAAGATTTCACTGTTGCTTAAAGCCTACTGTATTTCCGTATTCCCATTGTATCTGTAAGGGAATATGTAATAAAAGCATTTCTATAGAGGTCTATCTCCATTAACATGACGTAGATGGGAGAACATGCGTATATTTTGCACAATCCTACCATTATAAACATACTGTGTGTGTGTGTGTGTGTGTGTGTGTGTGTGTGTGTGTGTGTGTGTGTGTGTGTGTGTGTGTGTGTGTGTGTGTGTGTGTGCTCTTCATAGGCTTTTAAACCAGTGCACCGACCAACTCGTAATTTCAAATTAATACGGGTGTAAGACTCTCCCAAATTCTATTCAACTGGGACCTGGAAAAGGTAATAAGAGTATGGGAAAAAGACTGTACCATCAGATTAGATTAGGATCAAAATACAGAACTATAGGCATAAATTGCGTAGCTTTCGCTGATAATATTGCACTTCTTACTGAAAATGTAGAAACAGCAATTGAACAGAGTAATCTTTTGTAGGAAATTACAGAGAAAGTGGACTCAAAATATCACTAGAAAAAACAAAATGTATGACAAATATCAAAGAAACACCAAAATTAGTAGAAACAAAAGTTGGGAAAATAAATAAGGTTGATAAATTCAAGTATTTTGGTGAAATAATTAAAACTAATGACTTGGATAAAGAAGCAAATGAAGCAAGATTGAGAAAAATGGAATTTGCATCTCAGTTAACTAAGGATATTTACAATACGAAAAACATTTCCAATAAAACCAAAATGCTACAGAGTATGTTTTCCTTTAAACAGAAGAAAAGGAGGAAAGAAAAAGTTTAACGAAAATCTTGGGTCCAATTCAAACAGAAAAAGTAGAGCTTAGACTCAGGAAAAATGAAGACTTATATAAAAGTAAAGAATGTGAAAAGATTTCAGATAGAATCAGGAACAAAAGAATAGTATGGTTCGATCAGTAATGGGGATGGATTATAATAGAGTTATAAAACAGATTTTCAAGAATATGTACGAAAGTACGAACAGAAGAAATAATTCAGGATAGAGCAAAGTTGAGAAAGTTAACATAAAATTTCGGAGTATTCCAGTTGAAAAAATAAGAAAGCAACTACAATTTGGACAGAAGAAATAAGAAAAAATCAGTGACTAGTTGAAGAAATATTGGAAAGATGCAAAGGAAAAAGAAAAGAGTGAATATAGACGAACTGGGTTGCTTAACGTAATCCGTAGATGGCCTGAAGCAATTATAAGAAAATTATTATTATTACTACTATTGGGATCTCCTGTTACTGGACACTCTTGAACCTGAAGACTTATGTTTCCTTAAACAGAAGGCATCACAAGACAGACCTGATGATATCACAGTAAACGTCATCTAACTGCATATAACCTTTTTGCCTAAGGACTTTCAAAGTATTGCACTTGCAAAGTGCTAAATAAGTAGCAAAGTGGGGAAAAAAGAAGAAATAAACGGTTCCTGTCATACCTAAGGGTTTTAAACGGGAAATAAGTGGACGGCTTCAGCAATTCCGTTACCTATATGACCTGGTTTTTGCAATGTTTGCGAATTTCCGGGTAACAGCAAGGCTAGAGCTATAGGCGTTAAAACACCAAGTAATATCTTGTTAACAAAGAAAAACTGTAAAATAAAAACCTGATATTTTACTAATAATATTACCCGTTTCGTGCCAGGTACATTGGGGAAACGGGAGACAAACTAGTGTAATATTAAATCATTGCACTCACATGACCTTCTCTACTCACTCTTGTACAAAATGTTCTTGCAAACACTTATTCTCCTATCTACTTAAGGTTAATCGAGATAAACATTTCTAGAAATGGTTTGATCACATTAATATAGTAGGATTAAGCGATAGTCAATTGTTTTAAGAGCTGTTAATGATTATGATGTAGTTTTAAGGGCATTCAACCACATGGTCATCAGCGTCCTTATAAAATGAATCCTTACAAAAGCAAGATACAAATTTCAATATAAAGTAAAAATACTACTAAAAACAAAACATCGATAAGCGTACCACACAAATGACGCAAAAGCCAAAATTTAAAAAAATATATATAAATAGTTCGAAAAGGTATAAAATTTCGATATCTAAAATTCTAAAACCTTAGATTCGTGTATATTATTGTTAAAAGCTTCAAAACCCTTTTAGTCGCTTGTTTATCAGAGCGTGTGGCTATGTGATGACTTGTAAACTCTATCCTCTAATTAAATACACGAATAACGACTTCCCATTTGAAAAAAAAAATGTAAATACTGGAAAATTCAAAGCAAAAACTAGGAATACAAGAAATGGTTAACTCAACAAAAACTTTATCTGAAATAAATTGTGTGCCTTGACGAGATTTATATTTACCGTGTGTAGTAAGATTTTGTCTATATCTTACGATTTACCAGTTATGCAAATGTCATTCAGAATCAGGACAACTTCAGTGGCTATTCCCAAAAAATTCAAGATATACATTTAGTTTGTCATAAATGTATCTTAAACGTGGTATTTTAACCAAAACCGTTACATTTTTGAGAAAATAGAAATTTTGGAGAAAATTTCCCTCTAAGGGGTAGTTAAGGTTGCAGACATATTCTTGAAAATATACCAAGTTTGCTTTTTAACCGACTTTTCGTTATTCTTATGCTCACAAACACACATACACCTTTTTCTAAAAATATTTTTAATTAAGGGGCATCAAAACATGTATTTCCGGTGAAATGTCGGAATGGAATTTTTGGAAGGAATACAATACTTCCTCATACGTATTAGAGAAAAGCTGTAGTGGGCAGAGAGAATCATGTGAGCGTAATATATCACACTTCTTCTGGATTATTTTAAGGATGGTGTTTTCTGTAAATTACGCAAGATCACTTTAAGATCTGAAACTGACTGCTCGAAGGTGCTGCCTCTAGCTGCAGAATCGTTATAACGGTTATGTATGCAGGAGGAAAGAGGTCATCCTCAGTGTCCAGTATAAGCAATTGTCCTGGGGTTGCAGTACAGTACGTCCAAAAAGTGTATTACTCATACCTGTTTTTATTGTCGTAGCACCAACACCTGTACAGAATTTTATTAGGGGGGGAGGGAGGGTGAAAGTGATTAATCTTCATAAAATCTATTTCATTTTAATCAAGATAAAGAGTTAGGTTTTATTAGATATTTCCTTGTAGGTAGAATGGGTGTAGGGCAATACAGTCAAAAGCTTTAAAAGCACACATTGTATGTGAAATAATTCTATGAAATATTTGTCTTTTTTGCTTAATTTGTAATACTCAAATAGGAAGTTCTTCAAAGATATGTAATACTGTATATAGACAAAATTATAGTTCATAATACTATACAAAAAATTGCGTCCGTAAGAAACAAAGGAAAGACTGGCGGTGTGAATGAATCATTCACGAAACTTTGGTCTCTATTTTGAAATATTCACAACTTGCTAAAGTTAATGAAGCTAGTCCCTAAATATTTATTATATTTGTTTGATAGGCATTACTTCACTGTTAATAGCTTACATTTTTTAATTGATAGGATGTTAGTCATTGTTTATGGCCTGGTCATGCAGTGTATTGTGACTAAGCGATAAACATTATTTTTTTCTCACTTTATTTTCTTCTAACTGAATACACGACAACACAGTTTTACTGATGTTAACACAGTCCACAGTCATTCGTGATATTACAACTCACAACTGTTTTCTTCTCGTAACCTTGACTCACTCCATTGTCTTTCTTCTGTTTGTCTGTCTCTAAAACAGCTGACTGACAATACAATCACCTATAAGGAAATAAGTAATAAAATATTTCTACCAATTTTAGGAATAGTTAAAGCAATATTAATGCAAATATCAGGTTCTTTTCTAAAATGTTAATTTTTTTTATTCTTGGAGGCTCGAAGTTTTAAAGTAGATAGTAGAGAAAGTAAGTATGGGATATTTGCCTTCAGAAAACCCATTATAGATACTTGCAGCATCATTGATCGTAAACATAAAACTGTAAGATAAGATTTGTTTTATTACAGCGTGATGGATTGACATATCCGAGGCTATCATTAGACTGAAAAGCGACAGTTATAAACCAACAGTTTATCACTCTGTATTGAGAAAAGAGGCCTAGATTCCCTTCTACTTAATTACACTGCACCAGCCTCTGTGGAACTCGCCAGTCACATATTCCTCCATTTTATGTTCTATAATGAAACAAAGTAAATAAAGCTTAGAATTCATTGCCCATTGTATTTCTAGTGAAGCTTTGTCTACCAACATGATGCAAGAAAAAGATGATGGAAAGGAAATGGCACCAAGTGAGTGAGTGAGTGTAATAAGGTAACAACTTTTTACTGTATATAAGTATCACTCAGTTATTCCCGCCCTAACGTTCAGTTAGTTGCAGTACCGCAAATATTCCGAATGTCTATCTGTCTGTCTGTCTGTCCCAAGGAAGCGTTCTGTAATGAGGCAAGTAATTACATGGCAATGTATAGCTAATGACAGACACAAAGGCAATGTAATAATAGTAATCCACTTGCTATCCAGCGCTACAAAGCATGTCCTTTATGAATAATAATTCATCCTTGTGGCCGCGGTTCACTTTCAGGCGCGTTCGTATGCCACCCAAGCCAACAACATTCCTTAGGAATATTTAAGGGGGCAGGTATAGCTTTTGAACATGCACATAACCTCAAAAATGTCGATTTCTCCTCTAATTTACCCATGAATGTCAACAATTACTGTATAATCTGTGTATATACATATATAGCAATATATACAAGCTGTCCTATATCTTACAGGAATAAGGGGGCCTTAAAAATGTGATATAGAAAATACTTTCATGGAGCCCACGGAGCCCAACCTTAGAATTTTAAATGAAATCATACTAACTTTTTGTATATTATGGTTCCCCACAGTAAATTAAACAACTTTTATTAAAACTTTTTTTTTCTAAAACTAATTGGTGATCTGTTATAGGATGTTTCAATAATTACTCAGGCCATTCCTTTAAATTACTATATTAAATGTTCAACGTCACCTACATTCACATCTAAGTATTTGTTAACTCTTCTGCAACTGTTTTCTCTAACTATTAATAACTTAAGGGGTTAATAGTGCGAGAAGGTTTCATATTCTCTTTGGTTGTAGGTGCTATATACGTGACCTTCTGTTTTATGTATTCCCATACAAAATAACCCAAGGGTGCAATTATTTCTTCCCAGGATTGGAAAGGGTACAATGAGACTGAAAAATTCAATGCTATAGCTGGGATTTGAGCCATGGATCTGTAGGTTACCGTTCGGACGCTCTATCCACTAAGCTACCATGGCGAACGTGCCGATAGGACATTAGATTCTAAAGGAGATCTCAAATCATAGAAAATAGGATACCTTAATGGCGACTTACAGTATTTTAATCTTTCACATACATAATAGCCCTCTATAGGACAGGGTTGGAAAGGGTAGAAGATAAAGGAAGGGTAACCACATATCCGTGGTTCAAATCTCGGCTATGGTATTGAATTTTTCAGTCTCATTCTACCCTTTCTAGTCCATCGGTGTTAAATCATGTGAACGAGGAGGCCAGATCATATGCCCAAAACGTCAAATCCAACTATCACCGAATTTCTCATTTAGTACTTGAGTTGTGCATATGGCAAAGTATAGTAGTGCACCATCTTGCTGGAATTTCTCTTCTCATACTGGAGGATACGTTTTCCAACAACAGAGTTAATTCTTGGTTGAGAAAATGATAGCATGGCTACCAGTAATTCTGTCATCAAGAAGTAAGGGCCAGTAACAGATTAACAAGAATGCCACACCAGACATTTCAACGATGCTGAAAACGCAGTCCCGTTCATTTGGGGCCTTCAGATGCCCAATAATGTATATCATGTCTATTACTTTATTTTCTACCTGAGTTCATGAGGGTGCATTTTCAATGAAAACATCCTATAACAACTCAAGCACGTTCTGCTATCCATTCTATAAATAAAAAATATTTATCAGACTAACTTTATTGTTTGGTGTGAGGGAAATTCACTAAAAATGTTCACCTTCCGTTTTTGAAGTGCCATAAGTGTAAATTTTGATATTTTCCCACATTTTAATATTAAGTTGCGCTATTCCCCCTCTTTTATTTATATTCACATACAGACATATGCATGAAAAAACTCTTGTAGAAAACAGAGCTAAATTTACAGTTCCTTGTGCCCATAAGTACAAAAAGGAAGTCATAGTCACTACATGGGTTAGTGCCACCTTATACACCGTGGCCAAGTGTTGCCCTAGGGCGCACATCCAGTATCTTTCTTTAAGAATCACCTTTGTCACATTGTAGTTGCCCTGTAGCCCCGGACCTCCTCGTCTACCTTTTTTATTTTTTATTAATATACAATTGCAAGACCAGGCTAAAACATATCTTTAAGGCTTCTAATTTAAAATTAGAGGCTTAGGTGCGTTAGTGAATAGATTCCACACAAGTAGATATTTATGTATCTTAGAAAAGTTTCCGGTAATGTGCAATATTAAGGTAATTTATTGTTATTATTATTACTTATTTTTTTTTTCAAAAAAGTGACAAAAATTGAGTACTCGAGAATTAATGAGATTTCTGTTCCACTCAGAAATTCGATATTGAGATTTCACCGAAAATATCTGTTTTAAGAACTGAGTCCACAAAGATAGCACTGCTGCTTATCAGGCGGGAGGCCCGAGTTCGATTCCTGGTACCGCATGGGGATTTTCTCCTGAGGGACCAATTGACTTTCTCTGACATTTGTAGAAATCGTTTAATCGCACATTCCGATGTAGATACAATTGTAATAGAATTAAGTAGGCTTAAGCGACTGGTCGCTATGGAATGGCTTTGAAACTCCACTCTCTTTGCATGGCCAGTCGAAAAAAAAGTAACTTTCCTATTCAGAAACCTACAAGAATTTGAAAATTCAAACAAATGAAGGGGTAAATATAAATTACGGTAACCACACACAGACACACACAGTCAGTCATATACTTAAACAAATAAATCTGTATAGTAAGATTTTGTCTATCTCTTACGGCTTATCAATTATGGAAAAGTCATCCAGAATGAAAATGACTACAGAGGATATTCCTGGAAAATTCATGTCTTGAAAATATCTTAAACATCGATGTTTTCATAAAAATCCTTTGAGCCATTTTTGAAAAATTCAAAATTTTTGAAATATTTTTCATCGAAGGGTATTTGGGATACCAAGCTTGGTATATACCCTACTGTTTGCTTTCTCTACTGGTAAGTAGGGGAATTATTGTATTCCACCTGAAAATTCGATGTCGAAATTTCACCGCAAATATATGTTTTGAGACCCCCTGAATATAAAAAACCATTTTTAGAAAAATATCCGTGTGTGTGTTTGTGTGTGTGTGTTTGTGTGTGTGTGTGTGTGTGTGTGTGTGTGTGTGTGTGTGTGTGTGTGTGTGTCTGAACAGCATAATTCAAAAACAAAAAGTCGGTTAAAAACCAAAGTTGGTTTATGGTTAATATTCTTCTAAAATGTGTCACAAAGATTTTGAAGAAAATTCCTTCACTTTAAGCTATGTCTATATGGAAAATCTTACGAAGATTTTGATTTTTTCAAAAATGGCTCTAAGGATTTTGATTAAAATGCCATGTGTTTTAAGATATTTGTATGGCAAATGAAATATATATTTTGAATTTTGTTGCTACAGCCTATGTAGTCCTGTTTACTCTTGATGACTTTTGCATAACTGGTAAATCGTAAGAGATAGACAAACTCTTACTATATAAAACACACAAGTTATGTCCAAATGTATTTTTTGTGGAGTAGACCATTTTGGAGATACTTCTTTTATTTGTGTGGGTTTATACTTTGTTCAAGTAGAAGGTCGCTATTCTCTTCTTTATCTCTTGACCGTGCAATGAGAACGGAATTTAATAGCCTTCATATAGCGAAGAGCTTTAAAATATTTGACTATCGCACAAAGCCTACTATATTCTAATATTCCCCTTGCATCTACAAGGAAATAAGCAACTAACATGAAGAAGATATAGGAATAAGAGTTTGTAAGAATGATTAGTACAAGAGTAGAGAAAGTAATCTGAGTGCAATGGTATCGAATACTTGGTGTTTCCAAGCTTACAGTAGCTAGTAAAAATATGACAGAGTGAAGCAATTGTGCCGTTATATTGTGCGTTTTACTTCATATGACAGACGCTGTTTAGACAGCTTCTCTGGCTTGTGTGTGTTGGGTGTAGCAGGTCCTGAAGGGGCGGGGTTCACTTCAGCCAAAGCGTGGCGCAAACTGACAAGTGGGGAACTGTTTCAAAAGCCTGTGCGAATTATAAGAGAAGGGTGCTACTGCCTAGGCACTTACTTCAACGTGGTATTAATAAAATGTTATAATTCTTTCTAAAAAACAATGTTATTGCTGTTTTAAGGGAACACTGAAGGGATATTTTAGTCTGTTTGGTCAAAAAAATCGATTTTTGGATTTCGTATTGAAAAATATCCACCATACCTTAAAGAATATATATCTGAAGTTTTAATCCCCTACGGGGGGGGGGGGGAGCACACACCTTTTGTACGCCATTTTTAAAGTGATGCACCCCTGCCTCTGCCCATTTCAACTTTAAGCTCATTTATTTTGGAGAAAGTTTATTTTTTACTTTCTCATTCAAAATCTAGCTAGAGAACTGAACATTTTCCCCACTATAGTTCAGAATATGGGTACCAAAATTTCCTTTGGAATTTTGATATTAGTCAATTTAAAAAGAAAAAAATAATTAAGATAATTCGCTGTTCTTTATGACATTTTTACACTTTGCGTTAGTAAAAGTTTTTAAGAGAAATTATTCATTATATGAACATTTTCATCCTTAATTTTATTACAAAGACAATAAGCGATATAATTTTTAAAAATCTGATATGTTGCACTCGCATGACTTGCTTCTAGAAAATCACATTTTTCTCTTCGGTGTACGTTTAAGGCAGACAGAATACAATGTTTATTACGGCACCTTGTTTCGAAGGATTTAGTGACATAAAATCACAGGTTAGATGTGTAAGAGTTGTGCGTTTTCAGGAGGGTTATTAAGCGTAGTACAGAAAGCATGACGCAGAGTGGGCCAGTCTTGTGCTATACCGGAGCCCATTTCCAATACTATCTACAAGGCCAATAACCTCACACTATCTAGGTCAGTGGATAGCTCATAGAGATGTGAAGCAAAACAGATGGTCTATATGACAGGCGTTGTTTATTTCGTAACGTAGTTACGATCATACAAAGGATATCAGGTAGTGAACTTTGTGATTGATTTGTTGGGAAATTGTTAAACGAAAGGAAAAAAAGCAGGCGAATCACCAACTGCCATCTCTGATCCAAGTTCAAGACTTTGTACCAGCATGTCAGTGCCCTCTGCATGATCTTTCCCTTACTTACCACTCTGCCCAGTTCTATTTGTGCTACAACTCATTATTAACAAAGTTATTATTTTTAATTGCTTCTCATGAAAAATGTCACTTGACAGCTTGACTTGGGGCTACCAATGGCAATTATATGCAGTAGGATCGCATGTTGTTACTCGCTTTCCGTATATCGACCACTTTGTGGCGACCAAGTTAGATTTTTCAGAGTCGACTTGAGTTCACTTTCATAGACTCAGTAATTTAGTTACAAATTAGAGAAAAGCTGGTATGTGGTACCAGTTTAGAGGTAACAGACACAGCAGAAACTATACTAATAAACATCAGTACAATAAAAATTAAAATTGTGGAGAATGTAATACATATGCCTAGAAAAACATATATTTTTCTACTTTATATTTTCTAATACGTTATCTACTCCATGCGCATTAAATTTTGTGCTGTGCTTCTAGAATTTTTCCAGCATGGCCTATGTTTACACGACTTCAATTTCAGTCTTTGGTTTCAAAACCTGAAATTTTGTTCAACTTTAAACAAATTAAATACAGAAAACAGTTTTTAAAAATATTTTCAATGTCCTTCAAAACCAAGAAATTAATTACCTTAAAAGTAATTATTTTCTCTTCGAACCAGAAATTGATATTTGTGGGGCAATTAGAGTTTATAAACTAATAAAATGGTTGTGGTACTTTAGTTTTAGATGAGTATGCAATATTTTAAATATTAAGGTGTTGTGACATTTTAATCGACATAAACATTTTCAGAAATTATCTTATTGCTAATTTTCTTATAGGTGCAAGATAAATATGGGAATAGAGTAGGCTTTGAGTGCTATTCAAACGTTTTAAGAGCTGGTTGCTATGCGATGTCTTTGAAATTCCGTTCTCTTTGCAGGACTAAGAGATCAAAAAGACAAAGAATAACATATTCCTATTTGCCTGAAGTATAAGTATGGGCAAAGTCAAACAAATAATCAAAAATATCTCGGAAATGATCCACTCAAAAGAAAAAATCTGATGTGTTGCACTCACATGACTTTCTCTACTATTGTACTAACCATTCTTACAAACTCTTATTGCTATATCTTCTTCGTGTTAGTTGAGATAAACATTTGTACAACTTATTGCTTATTTCCTTGTAGGTGCAAGGGGAATATTAGAATACAGTAGGCTTTGTGCGACAGTCAAATGTTTGAGATTCTGTTCTCTTTGCACACTTAACATATAAAAATGAACAACGATGATCCATTTCACGAAAGTTCTAAGTTTTCCGAAACTCACACACATAACAAAGAATATCTCCGAAATGGTTCACCCTACAAGAAAATTTATTGAGACATAAATGGTGTATTTTAGCAAATCTACATTTTTGTATAGTATGATTTGGTCTATCTCTAACGGTTTACCAGTTATGCAAAAGTCGTCCAGAGTGAACACGACTACAGGGGCTATAGCCAGAAAATTCAAGATATACATTTCATTTGTCATAAAAATATCTCAAACATATGCCATTTTAATCAAAATCATTAGAGCCATTTTCAAGAAAATCAAAATTTTCAAAAAATCTTCCATGTAAAGGGTAGTTTAGGGTGGGGCTATTTTCTTCAAAATCTTCGTGTCGCATCCTTGAAAGACATTAAACTTAAATACCAACTTTGGTTTTTAACCAACTTTTCGTTTTTGAGCTAGCCTGTCCACAGACTGACAGACTGACACATAAGACACACACACGGACCTTTTTCTATAAATGCTTTTTTTTTTTTTTTTTTTTTTTTTTTTTTTTTTTTGATTCAGAGAGTCTCAAAACATATATTTCCGGTGAAATCTCGACATCGAATTTTTGGATGGAATACAGTATTTCCCCTACTTACCAGTAGAGAAAGTAAAAAGACGTATTTGATGTAAATTGTGGGGTTTATTTAGCTGTTTTTATTTAGTAAGCTTTCGTCTGTCTCTTACTGTTTACTATTTATGCAAAACTCATCCAGAATGAAGAGGTCTTCTGAGGACATTACCAGAAAATTCAAGGTATGACTTAGAAAGTGCCATGGAATCGTTTGCATGTGTCCGTCATGGGATACTGACTATCTGTGATTTTCACGTCAGATCAAGAACTAGTTCACCCTCCGATTGAAGGAGTTGGGTGGGAAATAGCAGCGTAAGAGTCCCTTAAGGGACAAGATTGGACATAGCTGCATTAGCCAATCATCGGTAAAGGGAAGGAAAGAGAGCGCGGAAGAATACAAGATTATAAGAATCAGGGTTTAATAATTCGTTTCTTAGTGGAAAAGGGCAATGAAAAGATTATTGCTTCAAAATCACTGTTACCCACGCACATGAGTGACAACACCAGTGACGCACGACGTGTTCCAGCTACTCACATACCCCCCCCCCCCCCTTACACGATACCTGCATGGTGACTAATGTAAACATAATTCTTTGTGATGTTCATAACAGGAATCATGAACAGTTGAATAGTACCTGTGTAACGTTTCTTTTGTCGTTTTGGTGTTGGTGGTGTTCGAAACCAAGTACATTAAAATAAAGTAGTCGTTGGGTGACTGGCGTGGCGGCTTCACAAAGATACATAAACCGACTGACATTCTGAAGCGAGGCGTTGAAAACTACTTAGGGCGGGGAGAGAACCGAGCCTTGCGGAGACTCTACCTGCCCCCTCGTAAATTACCTCTGTTATTCTTCACAGTGATTTCCTCTCTGGCTGGCGCAAGAAAGAAAAAATAAAAAGGAAAACTGTTTCTCAAATAAATACCTTTATTTCTTCTGTTGTTCGGACCTTACCGCAGTTTGTAGCCTATTTTGTGGGTAGAGACTGGCTTTATAACCTACTTTCCTGTCATAGATTCTAGGTTTTCTCTACAACTGACCAATGTTTTTCAGCTGCAAGTCTGAGTTGAGTCAGTACAGAAGTCACAGTAAGTTTTAATCGATCTCTTTAGTTTACAAGTTATATAAAATGCATTCAGAATAAAGAACAACAACAAAGGTAACGTGACTCAGTGAAATGTACAAGTGGTAACACTGTAGTATGGACAACGATGCTCAGTTGTTACTTTGGCAAAGCATAGGCCTTCTTGAGTCGGACTAGATTACATGAAGTTGTCAGTTCTGTGTCGTTAGGAAACGATGAAAGAAATTTCATTGTTTCATGAAAAGAAATCAATGTCAAACAAACAAGCTCAAAAATTATGTGCAAATCATCTATAAAAGCACTGCTGGGTTTTAAAGTTAAACATTTAAACAATAGCTTAAGCGCAAATGCAAATAAATCTAAAATTGCAAACGGTGAACACCTTCAAATTTGAAATCCCCGGCAGAAGTTACAGAAGATTAAATGGCAAATGACAAATCTGCACGAAAATTTTCTTAGGTGCACTGCCAACAGCAATGAACCTAAGCCGGAGAAGTACTCCCAGATTTCCTTTCCAAATTGTCGTTCATGTGTCACCAATTTCCAACACCTATGATACGGTATAGAAATCATTAGAAGTTTTGTTAAATATTCGTGTTCCAAAATTGTAATTCGAATGCACCTCTAAAAGTTGGTATAGTTTCAATCACTCTATATACTTCTATTTGATTGAATTTGCATAAATAAAATTTGGATAACAATATTGTTATTAGTTCAAGAATTATTTTTATTTATTTATTTAATTATTTTAATTATTTTTGTGGAATAGTGTTCATTAAGGGGGCACTGGTACCAAAATGTCCATAAACGCAATTTTTTTCAGAAAATATATATATTTTTTTTGAAGGAATGTTGTCTTCGACGTGTCCAGAATATGGCCATTAAATGTTATGTATCAAATCCACCTGTAAATATATGTATTTCAAATTTATTTAGACTCTTGTAACATTTTCGGTAAGTGTATTCCAAAACTTTCAACAGCTTTTTCTTCATATAACAATTTTTGTGCTTTGGGGTAAACTTTTTTGTAGTAAATATTGATGGATAAAGTTGAAAATTCCAGGATAGGTAAAATATAACTTGTTAAACAAAACTGTGCATTGGTTTGTTGATGACACTCATGCATAAAAGTATATACTTTTTTCCTTTGTAATTATTAGTAATATTTCTTTTTATTCCATTCTAAATAAAAATAGTTCATATTTTTAATAAATATTAATATTTTGGAAAACTAATGCACAGTTTTATTGTATAGGCATAGAAAAACTAGCATAACAAATTTCAGGGCTCTAATTTAATTCTAAACTGCAAAAAGTATACCTTTTATTACTATTAAATTATTTCCAAAAGCATAATAAACAATTTTAGTTTAAAAACTGTTTAATATAGAGCAGTGAAACTTATACTAACATATATCATGGCAGGTGCAACTTAGTCTAAAATTTTCATTAAAATTGGTTAATTAGGGAAGAAAATCCATTTGCTACCAGAGTGTCGTCGTAAGTATAAAAAAAACTTCAACCCCAAAAAAGTGAATTCCTAATATTGGTCATTATGGGGAGACAAGATATGAATGAGTTCATGACATAACAAAACTGAGGAAGGAAAAGAGGGAGAGGAATAGAGAGAGAATATCAGATAAACATCAAATTTTGTATTTTAGTTAATAGCATATTGCATACTAAGAACTTTAAGTGATACTTATCAGGTTGAGAATGCATTTTGGGAATACGAGGCCCACGGGATCGATAAGTAACTTCCACTTCGTGGTTAGCCAATTAAAAAACCGTAAAATGCAATAATAAATCAAAATTGCTCTTCCATATTTTATTGGACACTAGGAAAAAATGAATTCTCAATGTGAACAAATGAAAAGCTACATCTATGTTGTCTCAAATTGACCTAATAATTTATATATTTCATATGAAAATCCAGGTTCCACCTCGATGCACTGAAGAAATAAAAAGAATTAATCGCTTCTTAATGCACATTTAATATTTCTGTCAATAAGTAATTCATTTTGCTAAGGATTCATTAATAACTTATTTTTAGGTTAGTATGCTGTTGGGTATTACGTCATTTCCTACTGCTACCGGAAGTAGGTATTAATGACCAGTTTTAGCCATGGAAATTGATAAATGAATTGTAAATTTAGCTTCTACTACCAAATATGCGTTAACAATTAGTAACTTACGTATCAGGTATTGTAAAAACTTATTGTAAGCGTGGAAGACGAAGATCTGTAGAGGGAGACTTCCAGACTCATGATGTAGTTGGTTCTTTCTTACACACCAGGTGGCATTGGTGTCTTTCTGAAGGAATCTGTTCCGTATAACTTGTAGACAATGTATATGTGTTTTGCTGGAGCAGCGTATGAAATAAATGGACTTAAATAGCAGAAGTGAACATCCAAGAGCAAGTTTTGAACGCCGATTAGTTAGTAGGAATGTTCTATTTGAATAAAACCAAAGTTAGTAGAGACACATTTACGGAGGTATGGTTTGAACCCACAGATGGCCAGAAGGCTATTATCTGTCAGTCGGAATTGCCTTTTAAAGAAAGAAAAATCACTTTCATAAAGTCCGTTCTTCTGGTTAATTAAGGCTCGTGACGGTCCAATAATGGATACCCCTGTTGGTTTTCCTACCTTCACACCCTCGTCACATCGGCCGCTCAAAAAGTCTACATTCGATTAGCATGAGAATGAACTGCCGCCCGCGCTGGGCCCGGGGTAATTTGGGAGGGAGCCCTACAAAAGTGCCGCCTTTAGCTTTTCTTCACTTATCAATATCCCGTTGTCGACTACCGAACACCACTGCTACACAACATGTTGCCTATAGCAATGAACTTCACTGGAAAATATTAAACAAATGACAAGAAATTAACTCGGGTAAAACTAGAGAAAAAAAAAAAAATCTGATGTGTTGCACTCACATGACTTTCTCTACTCTTGTACCAACCATTCTTACAAACTCTTATTCCTATATCTTCTTCGTGTTAGTTAAAATAAACTTTTGTACAAATCATCTTATTGCTTATTTCCTTGTAGGTACAAGGGGAATGTTACAATACAGTAGGCTTTGTGCGATAGTCAAATGTTTGAGATTCTGTTCTCTTTGCACACTTAACATATAAAAAAATGAATAACGATGACCCATTTCACGAAAGTTCTAAGTTTTCCGAAACTCACACACATAAGAAGGAATATCTCCGAAATGGTTCACCCTACAAGAAAATTTATTGAGACATAAATTGTGTGTTTTAACAAGATCTACATTTTTTGTATATTATGATTTGGTCTATCTCTAACGGTTTACCAGTTATGCAAAAGTCGTCCAGCGTAAATACGACTACAGGGGCTATAGCCAGAAAATTCAAGATATACATTTCATTTGGCATAAATATATCTCAAACATATGACATTTTAATCAAAATCGTTAGAGCCATTTTCAAGAAAATCAAAATTTTCGAAAAATGTTCCATGTAAAGGGTAGTGTAGGGTGGGGCTATTTTCTTCAAAATCTTCGTGTCACATCCTTGAAAGACATTAAACTTAAATACCAACTTTGGTTTTAACCGACTTTTCGTTTTTGAGTTATGCTGACCACAGTCTGACAGACACACAGACACACACACGGACCTTTTTCTAAAAATGCTTTTTTTAATCAGGGGGCCTCAAAAGATATATTTCCGTTGAAATCTTGACATCGAATTTTTGGGTAGAATACAATACTTCCCCCATTTACCAGTAGAGAAAGTAATATATTTATACTGTATGCTGATGACGTTGTGGTTAGCAGAACAGCGAAGAAAATCTAAAAGATTTTAAAAGATTTAAACAGCAGATTATTTCGCTGAGAGGACTCTCTGCATTGTATTTGTGTCATTAGAAGTGATGAACACTGAGCTTGAATAACAGCAGTATTTTCATGCTGGGTACCCTTTATGAAACTAGGAGAAAATCTATCCCTTTGAAATTCGTTATACAATTATAAATTGTTACCTTAGACGGGCTTTCTTCGCCCAAGTCGGTGTTCACATTGTTTAGACGTTAATTACTATATCAAAACACACTAGTTATGCCAAATATATCCTTTAGTTGAGTGAACCATTTCAGAGATTGAATTTTCCAATGCTTTTCTCAAATAGGAAGACGTTACTCGTTTATTTATCTCAAAGAGATCTGACTGTCGCTCAAAGCGTAGTGTATTCCCATATTCCCGTTGCACCTACAAGATAATTAGCAATGAAATAATTTCTGCAATGTTTACCTCGACTAACATGAAGTAGATACTGGAAGAAGAGTTTGTTTAGATTTTCAAGACGATCAGTTTTAACTGGAACCGACTTCATTCAGTTTATTTTCTGTTAAAACTGGTCTGGAGTATTTCCTGTCTAACATGAACCCTTCATATTTAGTAAGGATTTTAGAGCGCCTCTGCTGGTACCATTTCCGCTCGACTGACAGTTCTCTAGTGCAGTGAAGAAAGCCTCTGATTGGGTTAGCATATATTTTAATGACCGTACTACAAACACACGTGTTATTGATTCGTTTATATTGCAGAACTGGTCTATAACAAGACCTTTAGAGAGCAGCGCTAGTAGAGAATGGAATTTGCCGAAGTCGGAATCGTCTGAAGGACAAGAATTGCAAAGGCCCCCTGACACGTCATTTTTCATGGCCTGCTAAAGAGAGCCGGCGTCTCCCTTGTCCGACATATGTTAGTTCTTGTATTACAAACAGGTACCGCCAGGCTTCAGGTATACAGGGACGACCTAGCCAGTAGCTGGGGCCTTCCCTCGACAACGCTTTCTTCAGCAAAACACATCTTAAAATCTCATCCATTACATTCACATCACTTTCTCTACACTCTTTCCTTTATTAGTGGGTATACAAACTATTTTTTTCCAAAGTTTATTGCTTTCTGTACTACGTATAGTGGAGAAAATGTGATATCAAGATTTCATCGGTAATATATGTTTTGAGGTCCCCTGAATCCAAAGAAGCATGTTTAGAAAAAGGTCCGTGTGTGTGTGTGTGCGTGCGTATGCGTGGCCTGTAAACAGCATAATTGAAAAATGAAAAGTTAATTAGAAACCAAAGTTGGTATTTAAGTTTTTAACTTCTTTTAAGGATACGACACGAAGATTTTGAAGAAAATTCCTCCACCCTAAACTACCTTTTACATGGAAAATTTTGATTTTCTCGAAAATCACTAACCATTTTGATTAAAATCGTCATATGTTTAAAATACTTTTATGCAAATGAAATTTATATCTTGAATTTTCTGGGAATGTTCTCTGAAGTCCACATTATTCTGGATGACTTTTGCATAACTGTTAAACTGTAAGAGATAGACAAAACCTTAATATACAATCAATATAGATCCTCGCTGAAACACAATTTATCTCTGATGCATTTTTATTTTGGAGTGAACCATTTCAGAGATATTCCTTGTTATTTGTCTTGGCTATGCAAAGAGAACAAGTGCTTGTAAGAATAGTTTGGTTTCATAGATATCTTATTGATCAATTAGAACCAGACTTAACTGATAGTTTTAGGGTACTGACAAGAAAATTAGTCATAAGATAATTTCTGCAAACAATTGTTGGCAACTGAGATGAACTTTTGCTGGAGGGCAGCTAGAAGATCAAGAAAGGAGAAAATTTGGAGCCCCGGAATTAGAGAAATTATGAATGTTAAACGTAATATTTTAGAAATAAAAGAAGAACGAGGATTCACATGGTTTGGGCATCTGAGTAATAGAATCCCAAAAATAATGTTGAATTGCGATGTTGAGAAGGGGGAAGTCCAGAGAACAGTGTCTGGATGAAGTAAGAGGAAACATGATCAACAATAAAAGCCTCAAACAAGATGCGAAGGACAGAAATTTGTGGTGGAGCAAAATCCATTTGGACTGAAGGAAAACCATCGTATTGTGAAAGAATCATTAATAATAAAAATAATTTCTGCAAGTGTTTATCTCAACTAACACGAACAAGATATATGAACAAGAGTTTGTAAGAATAGTTAGTAAAAAAGTAGAGAAAGTCATGTGAGTGCAACACAGATACTTTTATTGCTTTCATTAGTATGAGAGTTAACTTCTATTGATGACTAGATGACCAGGTGAACCTCGTACTACTCAAAATTTATTTGATTTTAGCTCTTCATAAGTGATTATTAATTCTAATAAACCTACCAACTCCAATTAGTTGAGATCAATAATATTAGACACATCGTGTACGGTTTGAGTATTGTTTGGTGATCAATGAAACTCGTTAGTAATTCAAATAAATTTAATGTCTTTTATTTACATAAAAAATAAAAGCAGTTAACATTCAATGCAAAGCTTTCTGGTAGACTATGCTTTTTGTTTTCTTTTCCTGTGCGTAAATAAGCAAAGATGATGGTTTTCGGAGGGGCCAACAAATTGGGTGAATATTTTGTTTCTGCAAAGTCAATTTACCTTAATGGAACTACTGATCAAAATGAATGTACGTAAATGTAATTAAATTCGATTTAACCAAATGTATTATTAAAATCCACCACAAACGCCATATATTAAAGTAATCCATAATGGCAATTCCCATACAAAATTACAAATTTCGATCTTTTAGATTTCATAGCTGTTCCCATGGATTTTTCCTAGTGTTATTTTTTCTAAACCATGCCAGTGTTGAGGCGAACAAAACAAAACAGAAATTATTGCAATCGGTCAAGCCTTTTTCAAATTTTGCGAGACTAACGCACAGCAATTGATTTTTATATAATGTGACATTGGTTAAGATCTCTGTGGAGAAAGCCTACTATATAGTAGATACTCTTTGGATATCATTGTTGCCAAGGAAGCTGTGACACAGAGACAGCTTTGAAAGGTTAAGTAAGAAAGTTTATGCTAAAAGAGTTTAAGAGTGTAATTTGGTACATTTGTGTTGAGTACCAATTACAAAATCTACAGAAAATAAACAACTGGATATTGAGCACTGTTACAATTTGACTTAAACAACTGATATTGGTTTTTTCAATCACCGAAATGGGTTTCTTAACTTTGGTTTTCACGTATGTTTACTGTCAAACACACCAACAATCACTCCCACACAGAATTTACCTACCAATCGAACCCGGGACCTCTGGGCGAGAACCCAGGATGACTACAGAGGTAATTAATTCAATTCTGCTATCGAGATGAAATCAATAATTGAAATGCTGTTCCCGATATTGGTATTTCCCATGCTGTAAGCTGTTGCTCGATGCAGTGTCTGGATTCGAAGTGTGGACCTGGACCTTGGTAATGTCGGGGAGGAGCCTGTTATTAAGCCTGTGCCGCCAACTGCAAGAAAACAAATCCATAGCGGTCCGTCGGTCGGTGTGTGTATGTGGAATCAATTGAATCATCAGAGAAGCCGTCTCCTGGAGGTTCATTATCGGGTAACGCACAGTCATCCGAGAGGAAGTGCACAGGTAATTAGCTGCATTCAGTTCATCCAGGGCTGTACACGCGCCTTCATCTGTCCTGCACCTTTACTTCTTCATCTGCATTTCGGAGGGCTGTAGAAAAAGGGCTGAGCATATAAATATGTTATTCAGTTGTCTTATATTTTTATTTCTTTTAGTATTGACTTCTTTCTTCCTGAAGATACTTAAAGAAATAAGGAGAAGAGCAAAAAGCAATGAAAAGAGAAGGGAGGAAAACAGAAAAGAAGAAAACGAAATGAAAGAGATGAGGGGAAGAGAACATAGGGGAAAGAAAGCGACCAGAAGAATAGAAGAAAAGGTGAAGGAAGGCGAGATGAGAGAAGTAAAGCGAACGAAAGAGAAAGAATAAAAGGAGACAAAGGGAAGGGAGGAGAGAAGAGAACAAAAGTAATGAAAGAGATAAGTAAAGAGAAGAGCCGGAAAAGGAAAGAGGATCGAAGAAAATGAAACGGAACGAAAGGGATAGGAAGGGAAGAGAAGATAAGCAAAAAGTAGCAAAGAGAAAGGAAGGAAGAGGGACTGAAAGGAAAGAGACGAGAATGTAAAAATAAATAAATAAAAATACAAGAAAAAACAAATTAGCAGTATTAATTAACACATTATAAAAACTAATATGTAGAGTAAATCGACCATCAGCAATTCGTGTTCAGGGAAATCATTAGTAAACGCAACCAGGTAGTGAACATTAGCCGTAACGATTCTGCGAAACGCGTTACGATGGTCATTCTCAGAATTAGTAAAGCAAGTGCAGCATACGGCATCAAAAGTTGCCGCATCAGAGAGACAGTTCTATTCTTGTGAGATAAAAGAAAAACTGAATAAATCCAGGAGTTTAGCTGGGGCCCACCCCCTGAAATTGACGCAGACACGCTACAGTGTGTCTCATCTCTTATTTAAATTCGCTTGCTCTTGTATGCCTCTAATGATGGGTCTAGAGTGGCTTAAAGGACAACTTCATTGTAGGTAATAAAGTACTGGTAAGTTCATGACAAATTATATCGATTTAAAATATAGAACGTCTATAAAAAACACCAGAACATTGGGAAAAGATGATGTCATACTTATTTTTCGTTCCATTGCTTTCTCTCTTGTTTTCTTTCTTTCCCTTTCCTTTTCTTCTCTTTCCTTTCGTCCCTTTTCTACCCTCTCTTCTTTCGTTTGTTTTTCTTCTCTCCTCTCTTCCTCTCCCTTTCCTTCGTCTTCAATTCTCTCTTCTTCATTTCCTTTCATAAATTTTACTTCTCTCGCTTACTCTCGTCCCTTCCCCTTCGCATTTTATCCCTTTCCTGCTCTTCCGTTCTTTCTCTTCTCATCCCTTAGGTTCTTATTCCTTCCATTCTCTTCCCTTTCTACTTTTTCATTTCCTTCTCTTCTCATTCCTTACCTTTTCGTCTCTTTCCTTTCAAACTTGTCATACAACAATAACAACAATAATAATATTATGCATAAACTATATTGTCACATTTTAAACAAGTATCCTTCACTGTACTAAGTACGAACCAAGGTACAATAACAAAACACAGTCTGCGGTACAAACAACATGGCGCTGTGCAAAAAATAGGATTTATTGTTAGTAATGGTGAAATGTTTGTAACTTTGTAAGCATATTATAGGCGATATCGAATGTCACATTATGATTATATCGTTGGATAGGCAATGCGATATTCTTTTGTTCCGCTCGCTGGCTCATTGCCGTTTCCATGGTTTCACATCAAAGGCTCTGCAGGCTCCGGCTACAATTACGTCATTACATCAGGTATGTCACTGCCGAGCCCAATTATACCTCGTTAGTGGATTCCAATTGCGTGGGAGGGGGACCTGGCTGGGAAAAGAGACGTTGCCAAACTTCACTTTCATTCTCACATTAGACCACTACCTAGTTCTAATGTGCTACACTCACACGACTTTCTCTACTCTTGTACTAACCATTCTTACAAACTCTTATTCTTCTATGTTTCTCGTATTACTTGAGATAAACGTTTACAGAAATTATCTTATTCCTTATTTCCTTGTAGATGCAAGTGGAATATGAGAATACAGTAGATTTTGAGCGATAGTCAAATGTTTTAAAGCTTTGAGATTCCGTTTCTTTGCACACTTAACATGTAAAAAAATGAACAACCATGTTCCATTTCACGAAAGTTTTGTTTTCCAAAACTGACACAAATAACAAGGAATATCTCCGAAATGGTTCACTCTAGAAAAAAATTACTGAGACATAAAGTGTGTGGTTTAGCAAGATCTACATTTTTTTGCATACTAAGATTTGGTCTATATCTTACGATTTACTGTTATGCAAGAGTCATCCAGAGTAAATACGATTACAGGGGCTATAGCCAAAAAATTCATGATATACACTGCATTTGTCATAAAAATATCTCAAACATTTGGCATTTTTATCAAAATTTTCAAAAAATTTTGTATCTTAGGGTGGAGGAGTTTTCTTCAAAATCTTCGTGTCACATCCTTGAAAGACATTGAATACAAACTTTGGTTCTTAACCCACTTTTCGTTTTTGAGTTATGCTGTCTACAGACTGACAGACACAGGGACCTTTTTCTAAAATACTTTTTTTTTTGGATTCAGGTCTCAAAATATATATTTCTGGTGAAATCTCGACATCGAATTTTTGGGTGGAATACAATACTTCCTCTACTTTACGTAGTAGAGAAAGTAAAAAATCTGATGTGTTGTACTCACATGACTTTCTCTACTCTTGTACTAACCATTCTTACAAACTCTTATTCCTATATCCTCTTCGTGTTAGTTGAGGTAAACATTTGCACAAATTATCTTATTGCTTATTTCCTTGTAGGTACAAGGGGAATATTAATGCGGCGTTGCCAAGTGTGTTAGAAATTTAATTTAATTGTGACTAAATGTGTTGGAATTGAGCCAAAAATACATTACAACATTATTTAGAAATGTTTGAAAGCCAGTTAGTGAAATAAATTATTTATATCCATGCGGCTAGTTGATTCTTTATTGACAATAACTCTGTTGGACTTCATGGGCGGAGGCTGCATGTTGGAAGTTTGCAATCCAACAATATTAATTCATTAATTCATTATTTTGTAAAAATTGTTCTTTACATTAAAATTAAAATAGTAGTCCAATAGTCAGTAATTGATTGCACATTAAGTTCATTAATTTCCGTGGGGGGGGGGGGGGGGAGCCGCACTACCTTCCATTCTGTAGATAAGGAATAGAAAATGTAGTAAACGAACTTTAGTTTGTAGAGATCTGAAGAATCTATATAAGATATTGAATATTGGATAGAGAAAGTCGTGTGAGTGTAACACATCAGATTTTACTGTATAGAACTAACAGTATGGTGAGATTTATTGCTGGCCCCAAAGAGAATGTCTATTGAATGCGTGGGGAAGAAGACACGTTTCCATAAAACAAACGGCAGAGGGGGGGGGGGGGGGGTGCAAGTGGCACTCTGTTATACAAACGGCGGGCTATGAATGTGTAATGTAAACCTGACCCCTGGGGCCGTTTATGGTCTCCTCTGTCATAATAACTAGGAAAAAAACTGACAGTTTTACCCTACCACAATATTCTTGCGTTTTATACTCACTAACAAAGTTGTGTGTTAGTGCAAGTTATTAAGTAAATTTGTCGACTAATTATCTCACTTGTCACTCACAACTGAATATATTTACTTATAATACAGTGTGTCCATAAAAATACTGTCATGTTGGTATTACGCCGCTTTGGATACTTGTATTTAAATTAAACTACTGACATTCAAAAGAAAAACTAAAATATTTTGTGTTTGTCAACAATGGACAAGATCGCAGGAATCAAAATAGAAACTAAAGTAAATGCACTCACGTTTTTAATTGTCAAAATGGATTCATTATTAGATATTTAGCAGACAAGTTACATGTGAATGTTTGCTTTTAAAATTGTATTGTTATTACAGAAGTTTAAAAGAGTTATGGCAATCCCAGAGGAACGAAGTTATCATATCTCGCCCAGGCTATACAATATTAAAAAATATTTGACTTTTTCGTTCTAACGTCACTAGTTTCACTTCAATACGATTGTCCAAAGCGGCGTAATATCAGTTTAAAGTATGACAGTATTTTCTGGACACCCTGTACCACCACCAATTTGATAAAAGAGAGTGTATTTCTAAAATGCCTCTCTCTGTTTTTCTATCTCACAGAAGTGCTTCAGTGTTAGCGATTATCAGCTGTCCGTAGCAGCTATAGACCGCGCTCTGGTTATACTTACTTGACAGTCGCTGCAAAGGAACTTTCCGCTTAACATTTCAGCGACTCATGGTAACTTATGCTTCGTATGTTATTATAAATAGCTACTTGAAACTGTAAAGTTATTTATGTGTCAGTAATACTTCAATAATTACTATATTTCGTGCTAAGCCTCAGAAACAGTTATATTCTATATTCTAAACAGTCGACAAATAGCATACCTGGTTTCTGATGACCTTCAGAATATTAAAAAATCTGATGTGTTGCACTCACATGACTTTCTCTACTCTTGTACTAACCATTCTTACAAACTCTTATGCCTATATCTTCTTCGTGTTAGTTGAGATAAACATTTGTACAAATTATCTTATTGCTTATTTCCTTGTAGGTGCAAGGGGAATATTAGAATACAGTAGGCTTTGTGCGATAGTCAAATATTTTAAAGCTTTGAGATCCCGTTCTCTTTGCACACTGAACATATAAAAAAATGAACAACCATGTTCCATTTCACGAAAGTTTTGTTTTCCGCAACTGACACATAACAAGGAATATCTCCGAAATGGTTCACCCTACAAGAAAATTTATTGAGACATGAATTATGTATTTTAGGAAGATCTACATTTTTTGTATAGTATGATTTGGTCTATCTCTAACGGTTTACCAGTTATGCAAAAGTCGTCCAGAGTAAATACGACTACAGGGGCTATAGCCAGAAAATTCAAGATATACATTTCATTTGTCATAAAAATATCTCAAACATATGACATTTAATGAAATTCGTTAGAGCCATTTTCAAGAAAATCAAAATTTTCGAAAAATGTTCCATGTAAAGGGTAGTTTAGGGTGGGGCTATTTTCTTCAGAATCTTCGTGTCGCATCCTTAAAATATGTTGAACTTAAAATACTAGTTTTGGTTTTTAACCGAATTTTTGTTTTTGAGTTATGCTATTGAGACACACAGATATCTGCAGTTTTTAATCAAGGGGCCTCAAAACATGTATTTCCGGTGAAATTTCGACATCGAATTTTTGATACAATATTTTTCCTACTTACTATACGTAGTAGAGAAAGTAAAAAGATACAAAGTTGTCTAAATCGGGCCCTTCACCACTATAGTGGCTTGTAACAGATTTATCAAAGGCGCAGATATTGGAGACGGCATCAAAACAAACCTAAACATTTTATATACGAATATTTATTATGAAAATAGTACAAAAATCAGTTTAATTCAGTGCTACGCGGTATTTCTCTCTCCTCAGAAAATATTTCTGTCCTAAAACTTTTCTGAGCCAATATTTCACTTGTGAGGTTATAAATTTGTCCCATTACGTGGCACTCCCCTTCCGTGCTGCGGGGTCAAAGAAAGAATTCTTCAGGCACAGCCACAAAAGACTGTGGTGGTCCAGCGACTATATTTGCATGGCCCTTCTTGTGGCTAACTTCATATTTCAACCTAATCCATAAATATGTTGCTTGCAATATTTCATATCGGCGAGCGAGCCAGCTAAAAGAGGAAAACTTTGGGCCCCATTGAGATGTCACCTCCAGATTTATACCGTAGAGTCGCCCCTTGGTCGTCTCCATGAACATTTTTCAACCAGGGGACTGCGCACGGGCAATTTAAGACCAGCAAATGCGCCCTTCTTGCTTTTATAAGCCACATATTGCATACATGTATATCAAACACTAGTAATATAACAAGAACAACAGTATCTGCAACACCACTATGGCATATAGGTACTATTGTTGGACAGGTCTCATATTTACAAAAAACTCTGCACAGCTATCCTGTATCTGTATCATATTAATCGAGATGGTGGCTATGTAATGACTTTAAAATTCTCTTCTCTTTGCATAACTAAGAGAAAAAATGTAAGAATAACGACTTAATTTTTCCAAAACTCAAACAAATAACAAGGAATATCTCGGAAATGGTTCATTCTACAAAAATGTGTATTTGACACAAATTGTGTGTTTGAACCAGATGTATATTCTTTGCACAGTAAGTTTTAGTCCATCTCTAACGGTTGACCAATTATGCAAAAGTCATTCAGAATGAAGAGGACTATTAAAAACGTTCCTAGAAAATTCAAGATATAGATTTCCTTTGATGTAAAAATATCTTAAATATTTAGCGTCTTATCCAAAATTATTAGAGAGATTTTTGGGAAGAACAAAAGTTTGGAAAATGTTCCATGTAAAGGGTAGCTGAGGTGGGGAAATTTTCTTGAGAATCTTTGTGGAAGATGTTGAACTTGGGTTATGCTGTTCACACACACGCACGCGCACACACACACACACACACACACACACACACACACACACACACACACACACACACACACACACACACACACACACACCTATTTTGGGTCAAATTTCGGTATTATATTTTTGGGAGAAATGCAATATTTTCTCTACTTACTAAATAATTCTCCTTTACCTGATTACCCTCCCCTTATGTAGGACTTACAACCCCTAGGACTTACAAGCCAATGCCTAGGGTCAGAGGCCTGTCGGGGAACACAGGAACCTATGGACCGGACAGAGTGAAGACCTGGAAGTGGGTGGTCAGTATGAGAGTGACGAAGAGGATGATATAAAATGCAGGCGAAAGGTAATAATGGAGCAATTGTTGCAATGAGTGGCGGGGGAAACCGGTGAACCCGAAGAAAACCCGCGCAAACGCCGCTTTGTCCACCACGAATAACACATGCGGGTACCTGGGATTGAACCCAGATGGTAGACGAACCGCTAGGCCACGGTGCTACCAACTTACTAAATATAAAATTTCGAAGTACAACTCAAATCTATGTAAATATAAACTACAATAGTAAACATTTCGAAAATGGCTAATGCTATCTTGACCACTTTTTTGAATCAGTTTGTATATTATAATAAGTGAATTTTGTTTATTTTTAAAGACATTCCAGTTAAATAAAAGTAACTATAAACAAATTTACTCTGTAATTGCAATACATACAAGGTTACAGTGTAATTGTCTTGTCGACATACTTTTTTATTCATAATTACAGTCATTTATGTTAAAATATCTCCTCAAATGCACTTATGCGCACAATTTGATATCAGTTTTATAGTAGTTCTAATGTTTATTTTAAATGTTGATATAATATGATTAAGGAAGCCTCAAAAGATGCATTTTTCCTGAAATTTTAACACTAAATCTTCATTTGATGCATTATTTCCTAAACCTTTAGACAGATAGCAGAGAAAGTAATAAAAATGTTTCAGACAGACGTAGTATAGTTCTAAAATGTTGAACGGTATTTGTTCAATACACCAAGATTATGGTGTGTTGATAAAATCTTGGGATACAGCCACAAGTAACAAAGGAAAGATGAAGTTCTTAGGCGCATCTCTGGCAACCTGTGAGACAGACAAAATAGATATGTTACAGAATGTTAATGAAGAACTTACTGAATCATCATGAAAACCAATGAGAAGTCACTTCCGTTGTTTAGCGATGTACAATACTCTTTAATTAAAACCAGGTGCTCTGACTTGCAAAGAAACCAATACAGTAGATATCAAGAAGCCTACATGCCTAAAGCAAATATGAAACTTATTTGGCTGATCGAGCTAATTTTTCCAGTCTTATTGCGTAGATATAAAGGTCAGTGTAGGTAGGTCCTTATACGCCTCTAAGCCGTTGCACCGAACTTGGCACAGAAACCTTTTACCAGTGTTAATCGAAATAAATTGTTTTATTACACAGTATCATTACAATTAAAGTGTAAAAGGGAGCTTTCGCTATAAAACTTTCTAAATTATACTATAATTTAATTTAATACCTTCCTCACTCTCATTCTTGGTGCTTGACTGGCCCGCTTCCAGGTCTTCACTGTGTCCGGTCCATAAGTTCCTGTTCTCCCCGACAGACGTCGGTCTGACCCTAGGCACTGACTTGTGAGTCCTAGGTTATTTCCTTTGCCCTGCCTTCCCCCATATTGAATAAACAATATCATTTGCTGGCTGGCAAAGTTACCAGTGTATTGACCTTGGCTGTCAAAGCCCTGCATTCGCTTGTTATCTGTTTACTGGAACAGCGAATTACTAATTTGCCACACAACACAAACTGAGTGTGTCTGATATGAAAGGTTAGCTGATTAATTACTATATACAACTCGGTTACTTAACAGCAAAAATAATCTTGATGATAGTAAATGCACTGAATATGTACTCTAAAGATCTAACCACGCGGCGAAACAGCCCTTTGTGGGCTAAGGGCTACCGCTAGACCTCTGCGTCCCCCACCTCTACTCGTGGTCGTCCTCTGTGGTCTACAGATAACATGCTAGTCACTAGTTCTCGAGGTCGCGGTTCAAACCCAGGAGAGGACGGTGGTTTTTTTCGGGTGTATAAATCCGTAGGATGCCTTCCTAGGGAAGGCAAGTAAAGCCAGTGCTCCCATGTCGTAGATTTACGTCACGTTAAGAAAACTCAAGCCTGATAGAGGCCTCTGAGTAAAAGCGCGGTCTTTCACTCAACCCACTACAGGCATCAAGAATGGGATGCAATACTGGAGCTGGAACGTGGTCAGCACCTCGGGAAGAAGAAAAGAATAACAAAAAAAAAAAAAAAAAAAAAAAAAAAAAAAAAAAACTCAAAAAAGCTAAAACTTAAACTGTGACTAAATTCATTCAAATGTGAGAATATTCCATTCTCTTTGCACAATTAACATATAACAGAATGAATAACGATGTTCCATTTGACGGAAGTATAAGTTCTCCCAAACTCACACACAACAACGAATAACTCCGAAATGGTTCACTGTACAAAATAATTTATTTGGACATAAATTGTGTATTTCAGCAGGATCTACATGTTTTGTATAGTAAGATTTGGAGTATCTCTAACGGTTTACCAGTTATGCAAAAGTCGTCCAGAGTAAATACGACTACAGGGGCTATAGCCAGAAAATTCAAGATATACATTTCATTTACCATAAAAATATCTCAAAAATATGACATTTTAATCAAAATGGTTAAAGCCGTTTGCAAGAAAATAAAAATTTTCGAAACATTTTCCATGGAAAGGGTAGTTTAGGGTGGGGCTATTTTCTTCAAAATCTTCGTGTCGCATCCTTGAAAGACATTAAACTTAAATACCTACTTTGGTTTTTAACCGACTTCTCATTTTTGAGTTATGCTGTCCACAGACTGACAGACATACACACACACAAACACACACACGTTGTATGTAGTTGAGAGAGTAATACAATGCGGCATTGTTCATAAAATGTTTGCAAGACGTTTAGTGAAATAAATAATTTATATCCATTCGTCAAGCAGCTAGATGGCTGCAAATATTTGACACAACGTCTGTTCCTTCCGCCCGTCGTATATCTATTCTGTATCTACACGAGGCTTCTGGCAGTAACCTCGAAGGTCCATCAAGTACGCCGCTGGGTCCTAGTTAAATTTCAATAGCGTTTAGAGCTATACCCTATCAAGAAAGAAGTGACACGTCGTACTTTTCTAAACCGGGAGCAATTGTGTATGATTGGCGGACACAGGAGCCCTCGTGTGCCACACCTACCCATCATCCCAGCACGGGTTCGGCGGCCCGGAGGTCACCAGATGGTGCACCCTGAGCCACTCCCACCCTGCTGACAGCTTCACCCTTCACTCCTTTACATTATTACTCCACAAAAATAGCTTCCGTCCCTTTCACGCGATGTGTTGTCCATTATCTTAGCACAATGGCTTGCTTCTGGAGACGTCGAGGATCAACGGGTTTTCCTTCATTGTGCGACCGGAAGTCGCAGATTTGTTGCGTCGGTTACAACCGCGTCTCTCTAACCCTCTTATCCTTTCCAAAATACGCTTCTTTTCACCCTCTATTCTTCATCACTTTTGCTTTCACCTTCTGGTTTTCTTCCCATATTCCTCTACCTCCACATTCGCTTTCTTCCCCTCTCTCTGTAGGCGCGTGCGTAAATTCACACCACGGTTGCCAACTTTTACATAGAGGCTACACATAGCTCAAGAATTATTAAATTTCCCATTGCACAAATTCAATCTTACTGATTCTAAAGCTGCACTTTAGACAATATGTTCAAATAAAACTTGGAAAACAAACTCACTTCAATATTAAGAAATGGTCATTTATGATATATACCAGAAGCAAGCAACACTTAAATTCTAAATATAAATAATTCTCCACTAATAAGAGTATATTCTATCATAGACATATATGTTACGAAGACCCAGAATTTTTCATTTAATCTTCACATTAGAAATATAACTTAAACTGGGTTTCATATTCGTATCTGTAGGGACTTAAGACACTCAGGTTATGCTAATTCTTTACAAAAGCTTTGTTCGAAGTAATTTGGAATATGCCCCAATTTCATGGTCACCAATTGATTTATTATTAGAACCTAACGTGCAGACAATTGCTTAACGAATTCAAATTACTCACTTTCTGATCGTAGAATAATAGCTTAAAAATTATTTTTATATGAACTCATAGATGGCCTGTTATACAGTGAAGAATTGCTTGATTGATTATATTTTAATATCAGTACTGCTAATCCAGACACCGTCAGCTGTTTAAATTTAGGACTCCGAAAACGTTATCGCATAAAACTTCTCCCGTTTTGAGGTTATGTGCCAAATATATTAAACTTTCAACTAAAACAGAGCTAGATTTTAGCTTCCCTTACAAGTAGTTTAAGAAAAAATTAAATATAGCAACTATTTGAATGTGATTTTCAGTTGTATCACTTACAGTTATGTGCTGAATTAGTATAACATTAGCAATTTCTAGTCTTAAGTAATAGCTCAAACGATGGTTCATTTAGTCTTAATTTCTTAGTGCTTTATTGCATTCAGATTTGTTTAATTACCGTTTACTCAGTTGCAGGTATCACTTATGATTATTTCCATAGTTTGTAGTGCTTAATAGATAGTTTACCTTTAGTCTTAGTTTCTTTGTATTCCTTTTTCTATTGTTGCTTTGTATTATAGTTAAACTTGTGTACCTAAATTACACGTAGTTATTGTAATTGGAGCTTTGATGTCTTGTAGCACAAATGAATAAATAAATACCACAAGGAAGTCAACAGAACTTATAGAATAATAACACAGCTTGAAAAAAATAAACAAAATTATCCATGTCCAATGGCTTCCAGCACACTGTTAGGTTATGGGTAATGAAGCTGCAGACATGTTTGCAAACAAAGGCACAACAATAAAACAAAAGACTGAGTTTAGTTACTGGTATTCTTCTATACAACGACTAATCACTGATAGTTTCACGTTCGTACCTACACGAAATAGAAAACAAAGTGGATAAAAAGTGGATTACATTACCTTGAAACCAAGCTATAATCGCTCCAAAGGCTTCGGAAGAGAGCATAGAGTATAGAATAAGCACCTCTCCTACTACACCAATATCCGTCCTGTACAGAGATGAATGAAGATCACTTGAAGACCTAATAGCAGAAAAGATTATAGAAAAAGTATTGGAACGCGTATGTGTAATGGCTTCATTGCCAGATGCAAGGCACTAATCAACAATATTTGCATGCATCATACCAACCACTCAGAATTACAGATTTACGCTCCAAAATATGTAAATATGAATAATGTAATATTATTGATGTAACATTGACAATAATAATCTTCATTTTACTGTCTCTACTACGTACATATTTCAGTAAGTACCGCAATTTCACCAGAAATACATACATGTTTTGATGCTCCCTAAATCCAAAAAACATCTATCAGTCCGGGTGTGCATGTATGAGTGTGTGTATGGCGAACAGCAAAACTCCAAAAGGAAAAGTAAATTAGACACCAAACTTCGTATTGAAGATCAGCATCTTCCAGGGATGAGATTTGAAAAATTTCAAGAAAATTTCTTGAACATAAACTACCCTTTATATGAAAATAAATTAATAAATTTCGATTTTTTTTCCAAAATGGTTCACAATTTTGATTAAAATACCATATGTTTTAAGATACTTTCTGACAAATTAAATTTATATCTTGAATTTTCTGGGAATGTCCTGTGAAGCAGTCTTCTTTCTGAATGACGTGCAAATCTTATTGATCATACATAACCTTACATCTTTGTCATGGCCTTAGGATCTTTCGGTTTTACGGTAGAAGGTTTAAACGAGTTGTCTTAGTAAATTAATGCAGAAATATAAATAAACAAGGTAGCAAAAATTCAAAACTCAGTACAGTTGCGAGTTTTTACAAAACATTTTATCTAGTAGAACTGGCATTAAACACATGTTATATTACTCAGTTTTACCACACTAGTTAAATGTTTGTATGTTTTGTTTCATTGCTAGAATATAGGTATAATTATTTATAATTATTTAATTACTATAATAGTAGGAATATCACAATTATCTGTATCTATGACTATATACAAAGAAAAATGTTAAGGTATCTGTGAACACAACTCGATTAATTACCAAACTTGGTATTTAAATTCACTACTATCCAAGGATGCGACACGAAAATTTTGGAGAAAAGTTCTCCACCCCAGACTACTGTTTACATGGAAAATTTTTGTTTTCGCAAAAGCGACTCAAACCATTTTGATTAAATTGCCATCATGTTTACGATATTTTTATGGCAAAAGAATATTTATGTTTTGAATTTTCTCTCTAGAGCTCATGTAGTCGTGTTTATTCTGGATGACTTTTGCATAACTGCTAAACAGTAAGGGATAGACCAAATCTTAATACATAAAAACGCAGATCTTGCTAAAACACAATGTATGTCCAAATGCAATTTTTATGGAGTGAACTATTTCGGAGATATTCACTGTTATTTGTATGTGCTTTGCAGTGCTTAAACTTTTCCCAAATGGAAGGTGATTATTCACTTTTATCTCTTGGTCATGGAAAATAAATGGCTTCCTTCTGAAGGGAGGTAAAGCCGATGGTCCCATGTCGCACAGTACGTACAGGAACCTCAAGTTTGATGAACAAGCCTCTGAACAAAATTAAGCGGTCTTCCTGAAACAGCCCAACCACCGTTCAAGAAAATAGTTACATGTTCTTGAAGCAGAGCTCAAACATCGTTCAAGAAAATAGTTACATGTTCTTGAAGCAGAGCTCCAACATCGTTCAAGAAAATAGCTAAGTATTCCTGAAGCAGAACTCAACCATCGTTCAAGAAAATAGTTACATGTTCTTGAAGCAGAACTCAAACATCGTTCAAGAAAATAGTTACATGTTCTTGAAGCAGAGCTCAAACATCGTTCAAGAAAATAGTTACATGTTCTTGAAGCAGAGCTCCAACATCGTTCAAGAAAATAGCTAAGTATTCCTGAAGCAGAACTCAACCATCGTTCAAGAAAGTAGTTACATGTTCTTGAAGCAGAACTCAAACATCGTTCAAGAAAATAGTTACATGTTCTTGAAGCAGAGCTCAAACATCGTTCAAGAAAATAGTTACATGTTCTTGAAGCAGAACTCAAACATCGTTCAAGAAAATAGCTAAGTATTCCTGAAGCAGAACTCAACCATCGTTCAAGAAAATAGTTACATGTTCTTGAAGCAGAGCTCCAACATCGTTCAAGAAAATAGCTAAGTATTCCTGAAGCAGAACTGAACCATCGTTCAAGAAATTAGCTAAGTATTCCTGAAGCAGAACTCAACCATCGTTCAAGAAAATAGTTACATGTTCTTGAAGCAGAGCTCAAACATCATTCAAGAAAATAGTTACATGTTCTTGAAGCAGAACTGAACCATCGTTCAAGAAAATAGTTAAGTATTCCTGAAGCAGAACTGAACCATCGTTCAAGAAAATAGTTAAGTATTCCTGAAGCAGAACTGAACCATCGTTCAAGAAAACAGTAAAGTATTCTTGAAGCAGAGTCCAACCATCGTTCAAGAAAACAGTTAGGTATTCTTGAAGCAGAGCCCAACCATCGTTCAAGAAAACAGTTAAGTATTCTTGAAGCAGAGCCCAACCATCGTTCAAGAAAATAGTTAAGTATTCTTGAAGCAGAGTCGAACCATCGTTCAAGAAAACAGTTAAGTATTCTTGAAGCAGAGCCCAACCATCGTTCAAGAAAATAGTTAAATATTCTTTAAGGAAAGTCCAGTCATCGTTGGCGGAAGACGTCAAGTAGGTATTCCTGAAGATAGTTCAAGAAAAGAGTCACATATTCCTGAAGCATGGTTGAACCAAAGCAGCCAGTGGATTCTTCTGGAACCAACCTGAGTACTTAAAGGCTGTCTCACACAGAGAGGGGTTATAAGAGCGACTGTCGCCATACAAAGCGGTCTAACAGAGTCATACAATGAAGTTAAAATCTCCAGGGGGGGTTTAGCTGCTATATCATTACCCAGTAGCGCCCTTTTGTACCAGAATTGACGGGCAAAACGTCGCGTGCCTCAGCAGGGCACCACGGTACTACGTAATAACCGCCCAGTGCTGCTGCACCAACTTACTACGATAATCATATCTTTAGGAAAATTGACGGTTTCAAACGCCAGGCACCGATTTGTTTCAGATCTTTTAATGAGAGAGTTTAGATGATTATTATGGAAGATAACTCAGCAAAAATTTGCACACTCTTTCGTTTTTTAATGCAAGAATTAATGTAACGTTCTGAAAGGTATTCAAGAGGAGGAGAGCATTCAAATAAACTGGTTTAACTGCCAGAGAAACCATTAGTAATAGTACCCAGATTGTGACCAATTTACCAGTTTGTAAGGAATGCATCTACTTCGATATATTAGGAAGGCAAATATGGGTACACTGAAAGAAAAATTGCTATATTTTTATTTTCTCAAACACGTACATAGTTGGTAGAAAAGGTACTGCATTCCATTCACTGAGATTTCGGTGAAAATACACCTTTTGAGGTCCCCTGAATAAAAAAAAATTTTATTAGAAGAAAGCCTATGTGTATGTGTGTGTGAAAAACGGAAAGTCGGTATTTAAATTCAGCATCCTCCAAGGAGCGACGCAAAGATTTTCAAGAAATCACTGATCATTAGGATCCGGAAGTTTATGACGGAAAAGTGTTACAAATATGCAAGCACTTATGACCGAAAAAAATTAGAAAACATGAAGATCAATGACCTAAATTTGTTGGGTACATTTATGAAATCTTCAAAAATGTAATGCTGTTTAAATTAGCTCACTAGCTCATTCAATAATAAATAAATAATATTAAATTTATCGTTGTATTTTGAATTTATTTGTTTGCTCATTCCAGAGCTAACCCCCAGCTCTAAATAGAATGAAATAAATGTCACATTTTGAAGTGCGATCAAAAAGAAGAATTATAATAGCAAATTACATACAGCTTACCCTCCAAATTTGCGGAAACACACCTTTAAGAAAGATAATTGTAAGAAATATTACAGACAAAAATTAGGAGATGTAAAAAATCAGTCTTTGGGACGATTGCAAGCGCATATGCGAAATTGGAATAAAAATAACAAATATGACAAAAGTATAAATATTTAACAGAAAATATTACTATGAAAAATAATAATAAAATGAATAAAAGCTATAAAAAAGAAACAAAATGAGTATATTGCCCATGAGAATGACATAATTTTAAACACCATTCATAAAATTGTGCTTCAGTTGTATTTTCCATGGAAAAAAAAACCACAAACAAAAACTATGACGTCATAAACATCCGAGCCCTGTTCATCATAAACTACTCTTTAAATGGAACGAACATTCTTAGAAACTGACATTCTCAAAATGGCTCTAGTAAATTTGATTAAAATATTGTATGTTTAAGATATTTTTATGACAAATGAAATCTATATCTTGAATTTTCCTGGAATGACGTCTAAAGTCCTTTTTATTCTGGATGACTTTTGCACAACTGTTAAACCGCAAGAGTCAGACCAAATCTTACTATACAAAAACTGTATATCTCGTTAAAACACTCAAACTTTTTGAGCTAAGAATTTCCGAGATATTTCAGGTTATTGGTCTTATTTCAAAACACTGATTAAATAAGAAGGAAATGTTAAACAAAGCTAACTAAAGACAATAAGATTTAAACGGTAAAATTCAATTATCAAATAAGCTTATAATTAGCTGTAGCAAGTGTGCAGCAATAAATATACATATAAATAGTGAGGGGATTAAATATATTTTATTAACGTTTGCAGTAAAAATTAAAAACCAACGGAATAATTTCAACTTGCCACATATTGTGCTATATCTGTGAAGTAGATTTAAAGTTAAAAAAAGAAATAAAGAAGAAGACTTTGTGCAATAGATGCCTCGTATACCTTAACTGTCACGTGACTGAGTATTGGGTTAAAATTGTTCTAAGATGCAATTTCTTATTTATCGTGATTATTTATTTGAATAAATTAGAAGGTAGTTGTCAGATTTTACATTATAATAACCATATAATACATCTGCAACGTATGTAAATTCATATCAGCAAACAGATGCTGTCCTTGCATTGAACAAGATCTGTTTGACATTATTCTAAGGTGTACATGAGCCAATAATGGTAAAAGGTAAGGACTGTCTGCCTGGCATCTCTTAATTTGCTTACAATAACGCCTTGTTTACCAAATAGACATTCAAAGTTCGGGGTTAGCTTTATCAAAACAGTACAAAACAAAAAACGGTCAGTTGCCGAATACGGGCTTATGGACCGCGTAACGCAGGGCGCCAATGCATGAGAAACAAAAGTAGCCAGCGGTAGGTATATAACAGCACATAATTTGCACTACATTGGAATTGTATAGTTGGTAATGCGTCTAAGAGCGCATAAATGGAGCTAACTTCCGGATTTAAAAGTTGTACGTAGATAACCTTAAATAGGAACATAAGCATTTCAATATGTATGTTTATGAAACAAATACAACGTTTTATAGGAGTTAGATGTGATGAGTGATTGACAAATGGAATGCTTTAAACATCAGATCTCACTGGGAAAAATTGCCGCAAATTACTAGTAATTTTAACGTTATTTGAAATGCAGATTTGCATTATTAATAATAATGACAGCTAAAGGGAATGAGGGAAAATGAAATCTTCAATACGTAACACTTTCTGTTAATGTTACATCGCCTTTATTTACATTATTCCATGATTTAGTTCGCATTCCTCTCCGATTTGTAGTTGCCAACCTCTTTGCCTAGGAGTGTATTTCTTTACGTCAGGTTGGCATGCTTTAGCGACATTGCGCCTGAAGAAGCCCACATTCGGTGACATTACCACAAAAATATATACTTAATTAGTTAATTAATTTATTCCACTTATTTATTTTAATTTTCATATAGTTCCAGCGAAAGGGACAAGGTGTTATGAATTATTCTATAAATTATAACAATTATTTCAAGTGGTTGTTTGCATTGATGGCTTATGTAGTTGGGTCTATACAAATTATTTCATCCAACAGAAATATATACTGTTAAGACATGAAATATTAAGGTTCAGAAGATAACTGATTATACTAACAATAGTGTGAATCTGTATTGCCACTAGTTTCAGAGAAAAAGGTGTTTTAAGAGTAAATTTTATTTTTTATGATGGAGGAATAATTTTTCTAGACTCAACCACATAAGCTGTCAGTGCAGATAACCACTTGGAATACTTGTAATAAGTTATAGAATAATTATTCACAAAAATGTCATGAAATATCGTTGAGAATTTTAAAGTATGGTAATTTAAGTGTCATTTCTGTGTATTTAGACTATCTTATGCACTGAATCGTGAGATAATTTACTTCCAGACGAGTTTTATTTTCCTCTAGATAAACAAAAATGTCTAGTGAGATTACTGTTGATAAATATTCAACTTAAATGACTGCACTTACCTAAGTAGGCTAACAACTGTTTAATTATAGTATACAAACTACTCATTAGAATTATATATTACTGACAGAGCTCGTGAAAGGCCACTTAGCATTTCAAAGTGTAAGTAGTCATTAAAAGGTGGAGAAAGTTCAAACCAGTAACAGTGAATATTTCGGAAATGGCTAATTCTGCCAGCATAAAGAACCGAAGATGCATGTTTCATTGAATGCACATAGTTGAAGTAATAAGGTATTTCTGTTCAGTTTTGTAGTCTGATATAGGTACAAAGCTCAAAAAGAATGAAGAGGGCTTCAAAGGCTACTTCCTTCAAATTAAAAAATTGTCATTCTATTATCTTAGTCGAGTAATATCGCAGGCTGTAAAGAATTTTACAAGTCACTTCGAAGAAAATTAGAAATATAAAGGATTTTGGGAGTGAGAGAATTTAACCTAAATTTGACTTTACAGGCTTAAAACCTGACTAATTTCATAGCACTGGTATTTATGCAACATCTCAGTTGTGATTTCTCTACTAGAGGAATTTTATTATGATATTCCATTCAAAAATACAATATGGAGATTTCAACAGAATTTGACACTCCCTCAATCAATAAAACATTTTTATTTTCTCTACTACGTATACTAAGTAGAGGAAGTATTGCATTCCACCCCAAAAATTCGATGTCGAGATTTCATCCGAAATATGTTTTGAGGCTCCGTGAAAAAAGCATTTTTAGAAAAAGGTCAGCGTGTGAGTCTGTCTGGCTGTCAGTCTATGGACAGCATAACTCAAAAACGAAAAATTAGTTAGAAACCGCAGTTGGTATTTAAGCTTAATGTCTTTCAAGGATGCGACAAGGTTTTGAACAAAATTCCTCCACCCTTCGTTCTTGAAAATGGCTCTAACGATTTTGATTAAAATGCCACATGTTTAAGATATTTTTATGACAAATGAAAATTATATTTTGCATTTTCTGGCTATAGCTCCTGTAATCGTATTTATTCTGGATGACTTTTAAATAACCTGTAGACCCTAGGAGATAGACCAATTCTTACTATACAAAAAAGTAGATCTTGCTAAAACACACCATTTATGTCCAAATATTTTTTTTAAGAGTGCATCAGTTCGGAGATATTCGTGTTAGTTTCCAAAAACTTAAAACTTTCGTCAATCGCAACATCGTTGTTCATTTTCTTCTATGTTAAGTGTGCAAAGAGAACGTAATTTGAAAATTTTAAAAGATTTGACTATCGCACAAAGCCTACTGTATTCTAATATCCCCGTTGTACCTACAAGGAAATAAGCAATAAGATAATTTGTACAAATGTTTATCTCGACTAACACGAAGAAGATATAGGAATAAGAGTTTGTAAGAATGGTTAGTAGAAGAGTAGAGAAAGTCATGTGAGTGCAACACATCAGATTTTTAGTAAAAGGTCCATGTATGTCGGTCTTTCTATGAATAACCTAACAACGAATAGTCACTTGAATAGTAAATTGGCATTTAATTTCTCTTTGTACCTTCAAAATCTAAAACAAAAGTATTCACAACTAATAATGATATTTATCTGGACTATTTTATAAATAAAATAAGAATTTAAATACTATATCGCGAAGATTTGACCAGAAAATGTTAAATTCTATAACGATATAACCTAAAATATATTCATTGCGATTAGTGCAGTTCGACTGAACAACAGAGTAGCGTAATGATTGGACAAAACAAAAGATGATCAGCTGACAATTGTATGACAATATAGCGACTCTATGCGTGAAATATTTAAGCAAATCTCATCACTGAAGTTTAGAGTCTAAACTATGCAACTATATCTTTGATTTTCTCAAAAATGGCTCTAGTGATTCTGATTAACTGGAATAACAAGTAGTAAAGAAATTCATGTTAGTGCAAGACATCGGATTTTTTATACTAAGGCCTCAAAGCTCTGCTGTAAAATTTCAATACACAACTTTTGGGTGGTATGGAAATCAGGTTTATACCTTGGACACCTCAGCAGCAGACAAGGCAACGATTTATTTGAGTTCCTCCTATAATTACTGGGGTGTTATTACTACCAAAATATATCCTAACTACTTCTTTCTTGCCCAATTTGACTGTTTTACTATAATTTCCAATAATGAGTACCTAGCGAGCTAATGAACTATGTATAACAGTTCGAGAACAGTTGAAGAGTGTTGCCATGTATACTGGTGCTGCTCCCATCACAAAACAAAAGAAGTAATAGTGTTCCGTGTTCCGCCCTAGCTATTCGCTGATTGGTCCACTTGATGAGGGGGAACACGCCCATAGGCAGGTGGGGCTCAGTCACGCAGCAACTTCCTCGATACAGAGCCCCACTCCGCTTAATGGGCCCCTAATTGCGCCCCCTCCCATCTCAACAATGGGCTTTGCTATATACAAATACATTGTCGTGAAGGTTACAGTTAAATCTAACACTGGGGGAGCAGACGTTTTTTGCGCTGATAGAAAGCATCTGTTTTAATATGACCGCAGTAGGATAGTAATAACTAGGAAGACTAAATATAAAATTTTATATTTTAATTCTTGCGAGCTATCACTATAGCAACACAGAGACTGGGTATAGTAAGTAGGGCAAGTATTGTATTCGACCCAAAAATTAATTGAAAGTCGAGATTTCACCTGAAATATGTTTTGGAACCCCTTGAATGCAAAATAAAAAAAATAAAAAATAAATAAAAAATAAAAGAATAAATAAATAGATAAATAGATAAATAAATAGAGAAATAGATAAATAAATAGAGAAATAGATAAATAAATAGATAAATAAATAAATAGATAAATAAATAAATAGATAAATAAATAAATAAATAAATAAATAAATAAATAAATAAATAAATAAATAAATAAATAAATAAATAAATAAATAAATAAATAAATAAATAAATAAATAAATAAATAAATAAATAAATAAATAAATAAATAAATAAATAAATAAATAAATAAATAAATAAATAAATAAATAAATAAATAAATAAATAAATAAATAAATAAATAAATAAATAAATAAATAAATAAATAAATAAATAAATAAATAAATAAATAAATAAATAAATAAACAAATAAACAAACAAACAAACAAACAAACAAACAAATAAATAAATAAATAAAATAAAAAAAAAACATTTTAGAAAAAGGTCCGTGTGTATATGTCTGTGAACAGCATACTCAAAAACGAGAAGTTGGCATTTAGGTTTACTTTTTTCAAGGATGCGACATGAAGATTTTGAAGAAAATTCCTCCACCGTAAACTACCCTTTACTTGGAAAATGTTTCGAAAATCTTTACTTCCTCAAAAATGGCTTTAACGATTTTGATTAAAATGTTTAAGATATTTTTATGACAAATGAAGTGTATATTTTCAATTTTCTGGCTATAGCCCCTGTAGTCGTGTTTACTCTGGATGACTTTTGAACAACTGGAAAAGAGTAAGAGATAGACCAAATCTTACTATACAAAATGTGTAGATCTTGTTAAAAGAAAGTTGTGTCCAAATTCATTTTTATAGAGTGAAGCATTCGTTATTTGCGTGAGTTTTGCAAACTGTCGATATGTAATTTTTCAACACAACACAACTATAAAATATGGATTCACAAATGACTAAATTTGACTCTATATACTCCATCCAGCCTTAGATCCGCCCATTGTATCCCTCCGCGATAACCTGATGCTGTCACCTGCGGCTAACACAAAACAAACACCTAGTGGACACATGCCTCGTATTTATGTTGCAACAGAACGATATTTACTCAGGAAATTTAGAAATATCGCATTACATTTAAGTAGTCTTTACCAGGGTTATCGTACATCTTAAAAACTCACAGATAATCGCCGATATTTAAAGTACTATATTTTATGGTGTGCTTTGGTTTCGGCGTATTGCTAGCTCGTTGTTGATGGCTTGTGTTTACATCAAGTGTGGATCTAACGGTGGAGCGATTATAGTTTTAGACGGATTGTGAAGCGATAACAGGTGCAGTGGAGGAATTCCTTGTTGTTATCTAGGTAGAGTATTCAGGATGTTTACATTTTCTTTCAACTGAAGGGGTACTATAACTGACGTCAGTTCTTCCAATAATGAATCACAAATTGCGACATCCAGGCGGCATAAATGAGCATTAAAGAAGTGAATGGTGGCTTGTTAAAATAACTTGCTACTAGTTTTACGTGATTTATGTCAAAATTATTTTTATTTATATAAAAAAATCAGGACATATGCATTTTTATGTGCAATAAAACTTGCTATTTGCTCCGGTGTGAACATGCAGGATATTAAACTAGTTTCAGCTCATACCACGACGCAAACAAAATATGGATTTACTTAAAAATCCAAACTCACTCTTAAAAGATTTGACTATCGCTCAAAGCCTGCTGTACTCCCATATTCCCCTTGTACCTACAAGGAAATAAGCAATCAGGTAATTTGTACAAATGTTTTTTTTAATTTATTTATTATTTGAAGTCGCTTCAACATAAAAGTCATATCGCGACTAAACATTGAGGAAAAAAGGAGGAAACAAATCATGAAGTTTACAATGAATTTAAACATTAACTTTGCATGCTTTGATGAACTTGATTATTTTCTTATGATATTGTTGATCACCCAAAGCTAGCTGAAGGTTCTCAGGAACTGCATACTGAAGTCGCTGGTGAGTGTATCTTGGGCAAACAGTGAGCAGATGCTGAACGGTAAGAGTAGAATCACACAGAGTACATTTAGGAGGAAGTTCACGTGACAGAATGTAGGAATGAGTAAGCGCAGTGTGGCCAATGCATAATCGGGTTAATAGCACTGGGTCTCGCCGGGTTAGTGTTGTAATTGTTGTGGAGAGGTTAGGTATTGGACAGATATCATGCAGTTTGCTGTTGGATGTAGTTGTCCAATCTGTCTTCCATCGGTGTAGGATAGTTGTTTTAAGATGCCGTAAATAGTCTTCATGAGGTAGCTTAAGATCTGGTAAGCTTGGAGGATGCTTGATAGCTTCTTTTGCGGCAGTGTCAGCAAGATCATTTCCTGGTATGTTACAGTGAGATGGTATCCATGCCAAGATTATTTGTTTACCTGATGAAATAAGCTCACTGTATAATTCACGTATCTCCCTTACCAAGGTGTGGCAAGGAGATCGTTGTTGTATAGCCATTAATGCACTAAGGGAATCTGTGTATATAATGAATGATTTGAAGTCTCCATTCTTTGATATATAATCCATGGCGAAACGTATAGCAAACCATCGTGGTTAGGAGCAACCACCGCACAGCCATAATTGTTATCACACCGGGAACCATCGGTATAAATTGACATACGTGTCACCCAAAAAACTCAAGTCATTGTATTTAGGAAAAAAAGAAGAGAGAAAGACAGACAACTAAGAATTAAAATTAACAATCAGAGCATACAGAGCCAAAAGACCGTAAAATACCTCGGTATCAAAATCCACGCCAGCCTCTCCATCAAGCCACACTATGAGGAGCTCCTAAAAAAAACCCGCCCAATCCATGGTACTCTCAAGTACCTTGGAAAACTAAACCGACAAGGACTTTCATCTACAATCCTCAGACAACTATACATTACACTAATTCGACCACATCTCACGTACGCTGCTGTAGCCACCATGCCGCTCATCCACACAACTACAATAAACAGAATAAGAGCCTTTGAGAGAAAGTGCCTGCGCACAGCCCTTAAACTACTCCCGAACTACAAGAATAGCAACCTCCACCAATATGCCAGAATGCCCCCCATAGATGTACACGTAGCTGAACTAATGCTACGGTACATCCACAACGCACACACACGACCATACCGAAGAGCCCTCATCAACACAGCACAGCACATGAAAACCATCACACCAACAGATAGAGACAAAAACCCTCCACTAATCACCCTCATCCAAGTGTATGACAAAAAGCAAGCAGCCGAGCAAGAACTACTACAACAACACTTACAATACTTCCAGAACATTTAAAACAGCACCCCCACACCTTCAAAAAAGAAAAAAACACAAAACACAAACAAAAAACTTTACGAGCCGTAGCAACTACAAACAAAAACCTTCCCAAACAACTAAAATCAGTCTTCTTGGGTCCCTAGAATAAGCCTAAATGCCAAGTGCCCACAGGGAACAATATACAAATATATTGTTCCTAAATAAACTCAATTGACCAGCCGTGACGCAACCGCCGAAAGCTCAGCCCACAAAAATTTAAGAACCACATCTCGGCTGAAGAGGAATAACCTCCTAAGCAGCCTGGGTATGTTTTAACATACCCGAATTCCTTATTTTATTTATTATTTATTTATTACAATTCTTTGAACAGCATGGTAAAACAAGATTTTTGGGTATGAGCCTTCACATATTTTGTCAAAGTGGTGTTGATGACAGGTAATTTTATTCTCCATGGTATATCATTTATGTTGAAGGTACGGGAAATGAAAGAAGGAATAGTCAGATTAAACTCTTCAACGTATGTAACAATTCTTTGGGAGAAGGCTTGGATAGGGAACCCTTTGGGTTGAGTATTATCTTGGCATGATATATAAGCAACTGCACCAGAATTAGGTCTGGTTAAGGTCTTGGTAAAATAAGTAAGACTTAACATTTTACGTCGGAAAGAATGTGGTGGTTACAAATGTTTATCTCAACTAACACGAAGAAGATATAGGAATAAGAGTTTGTAAGAATGGTTAGTACAAGAGTAGAGAAAGTCATGTGAGTGCAACATATCAGATTTTTAAACTATAAAAGTCTCATTCTTCCATTTTCTTGTTCACTGACCACTTGTATTTATTTCTTACATTCCAGAACAATTTCCCCACACTTCTAAGTTTTGACTGGTGTTGAAAATTTTTCTCGCTGTCAGCTCTGTATTACCTAAAAATGAATTGTTTGCTTAAATAGGCTGTACGTGAACATTCTAATAATAAATGTATCTTATCTTGTGTCCCATTACACATTGAACATCTATAAGCTCTCCTTAATTCGGATTTCCATTACTGTACAAACTGATTGACTTTATCCTGATTTGGCTATGTGGGTAGCGTTTGCCTATAAAACCATTCCTTCTATAAGCCCTCTAAAATATCTATGTTAAAAGGCAATGCATAGAGGCAACAGGAGATCGCGCTTCATTTGTTTCCCATAGTTAGAAAACAACAACAGATATTTTCCCAGTAGACGAACATTTGGAATTTGGAATTAATGAAGTAAGAGGATTTATTTAAAAGGTACAGTGAATTTTTAGTTGCTAAGAAATATTAAAACACTCGCCTGATATTACACCCTAAAGTGCTTTGGAATAGTGATATAATACATTTGTACTCAAGGCTACATAGGGCAATCTTCTTGTTACGTCATTTGAAATCACTCGTAGGTAATCTGTAACTTCCCTGTTCTACCGGTATCGTTTCGTCAGGGGTTTACCTCGGTTCCATTCCCTCAACTCAATCCTATCCTCTGAAGTCTATTGAACTGATCTGAACTCTTTTCTTTATTAATCAGCAATCTTTTAACCCCTTCTTCCCATGTGATATTCGTCATTTCCTCTATCATTTCTACTTGTTTTCCAGCTAATGCTTTTATATTTCATGTTCCACTTCTTAACCCCTGTTTCTCTCGCAGTTTTCGTGTATTTATCCGCTCCTTTTCCAGGCTCACATTTTCCTTTTGAATCCGGCTTTACTTAAGGTGGGCTTAAGGTCCCTGTTTTATCCCCAGAATACTCGGGTAGATCCCCAGTTCTTGAGGTAGGGATTGGACATTTTCTCCCAACCCCAAAATGTCTTGGTTTACCCGCCAATACTCGGGAAGCCCGTTTGCAGGGGTTTCCCACTGGGTGATGGAATCGCCACTTCCCTATGCCGCATTAGTAACCTAAGTCCTATTAATGTTTATAAAATTGTCCGTGTCTGTGTATGTGTGTGTAAGTCTGACGAAAAGTCGCTTAAAAACCAAAATTGGTATTTAAGTTTAATGTTCTTCAAGGATGCAACACGAAGCTTTTCAGGAAAATTCCTCCACCCTAAACAGCCCTTTAAAAGGTAAATTTTTTGAAAATTTCGATTTTCTTGAAAATGGCTGTAACGATTTTAATTAAAGTGACATGTTTAAGATATTTTTATGACAAATGCAGCTATACCCTATGTAATCCTGTTTGCTCTGTAGATATAACTTTTAAATAACTCGTAAAGCCTAAGAGATAGACCAAATCTTACTATACAAAAAATGTAGACCTTGCTAAAACAAATCTATATCCAAATAATTTTTTTGTAGAGTGAACCATTTTGGAGATATTCCTTTTTATTTGTGTCATTTTCGGAAAACAAACTTTCATCAAATGGAACATCATTGTTCATTTTTTATATGTTAAGCGTGCAAAGAGAACGGGATTTCGAAGCTTTAAAAGATTTGACTATCGCTCAAAGGCTACTGTATTCCTATATTCCCCTTGTACCTACAAGGAAATAAGCAATAAGATAATTTGTACAAATGTTTATCTCAACTAACACGAAGAAGATATAGGAATAAGAGTTTGTAAGAATGGAATGGGAATAACATGCAATAGGCTTAAGGAATACAGTCTGTTCGCAGTATTACGATGACCAAAAAAACCGAATATGGACTTGCCTCAAGGATGATACTACTTTACAATTCTAACTAGTAATAAAGAATAGTTCTGAAATGGTAAAGCCCTCACATCAAGTTATTTGAAATATGTATATAGTGTATTTTAATTATACTATAAGGTTATGTTTATCTCGTACTGTTTACAAGTTATAAAAGGTTCAGAATAGGAGTATTTTACGGTCTATTTCCAGAAAATCTAAGATATACATTTTCTTTGCCATGTAAATATTTCCAATATACAGTATTGTTATGAAAATCGTTGAGGGCCACTTTTGAGAAAATAGAGGCCAGCGTTTTTTAATGTAAAGGCTGTTTTGGTTGACGTATTTTCTTAAAAAGCTTCGAGTCACATCTCTGGAAAATTAAATAGCAAGTTTCGTAGTTGATTGGTTTTTCCTTTTTGATTGTAGTGGATGCCACCATCTTCAAATGAGAAGCATATTACAAGCACACGTACGTACTTATTTTAGTTTTAAGTGAGAAAACAAGTGTGGGTAACTGCTATACATTCGCCAAAGAAGTATGGTGCGGTAAGGTCCGGCGAACCGAGGAGGTTATGGGTTCGATTGCCTTGGCCGACCTTCCAGGGTATCCCCGGGTCGCTGGAAAATGTTTAAGTTCACCTCATTAATAATTTCATTCTTTGATTCTTCATCTCATTGCTTCTTTTAGGGTGCAAAGTGTCGGCGAAGGCGTCAGGTGCAGCTAGGCAGGGAGAATTAGTGCACAAGAACCGTTTCCGTCCTTCGATGTCAGGGTGGAAAAGGTGACGGCATCTGGGGGCGTTAAACTCCACGTCGAAGTCCACCTAAGTTAGCCCTGAAGACCTAAAGACCTCGAGGTGTCGTCAAACTTGGGAAACCTTAAGGACCTTTGTCAATGTCTGTAGGGTTACTCTGGATCTGGCCACCCAGTGTCTCCCCTTACCTCATCCTTGCTCCCGGGGGCATAGATACAAAACACCAAGTTTCAGTGTCGAACCCCCTCGTCATCTCTCCTTTTCATAGGGTCCGGTGAGCAAAGTGTTATCAGTTGTGTGCGCAGTAGCACCATCTTGTGGAAACCACGCTTTTGCCGTCCTCTAGCTCGCCAATGAAATCTTGGATCTTAACCAATGCTATTCAACGTTCAACATTTCTTCAAAGAATAAAGACCTAATAATGCATTTAGTTTAAGTAGCTTTACAGTTCGTCCATCACTGAACCCATTAGAGATTTATAATATTGTGAGCCCGTCCGCGGCGCACAACAAAGGGCAGTCGGGCCAAGCTACCTCACACTACAAACCAGGCGCAGGGCTATGAACGGCCTTACACCACTCACACGGGCAAACATGTTGCAGCAATCAGAGTGGCAGAACCAAAAGAAGTTTTCGAGATTATTCGACAAGTGCTCGGCGGCCGCGTATTTGTAGAAGTTCCATAAAAGGTGAATTTCGAGAAAGGTCCAAGTTATGTCTTCTTCACTGTATAAGGAGGCGAGGCAACGAGAGTTAGTAGTTTCATACTTGAGTCTTTGCAGCACGCAGTTTGTGTGTGTGAACGGACGCATCGTGGAGGAAGATAGAGTAGCGATTAACGAGTGTTGACTGATTGTATCGCCCGAGTTAGTGTATGAGAGACAAAGTGAAGAAAGACACTGAAGGGACCGAGACAAGGTTACGAGAAGAAAATTGTCTATTTGTGATAACATTTTAGAAGGCAATTAAGTGACAGGAAAGTAACCGGATGGATTTTATCTCTTTGTTACAATATTAATGTATTACTAACAAAGGGGAAGCAATTCATCCCTTGCTTCCGTGCAAAATACGTCCCTGTGGTGGAATAAAATATTTTCTGTAATTTTTATAGGTAACTACCAGTGCAGAAAGTGAATAGGGACATTCCCAAATCATTCAGCACACAATTATGCAACCGAGTCAACCCTATATGGACAATAGATGCGTCAAGTAACTAAAAGCAAAGAGCTTGATGCTGGTTCTAGCTTGTAGAGGTGAATCAGGGAATGCGACTGGGCTTCACATATCCACTCTCAGGTCTTAATACATTATCAATGATCTAACAGAGAAGATTATCTCACATTTACGACGAGATAAAGACATACTTAAGTAGGTATTACAAGAAGTGATGACGAGTTTGTTTATCCCGACATTAACACGGAAGAAAGGCGACCTTCTGGAAACAAATTTCACCCCCATAGCGTCTCCCCTTCCTTTTAAAGGAACAGATTTAAATCCATTATATGAAGTTGAATGGGGTCCCGGATCAGTCTTTGTGTCAACAGTCACAGCGGGGCACCCCATTCTTTAAACCGTACTCCCTCCCTACATCCTACCAATATGGGCAATATATAGACGCCCACGGTCCGCGCAACAATGGCACATCTCGCATTGTTCACGTTCTTGCGGTAGATGCTTATACCATTAGAGAGTTATTCATACTGGTTCATCACACATTGTTGCCGTACTTAATTATTTTACGAGAAAAGTACTCATTGTTGCAATACCATACAAGGTCGACATTGTTATGGTGCTTATGCCACGAGAGGACTTTTTCACATTGTAGCAAAACGTATTCCACCACAAATGGTTCACAGTTTTGCAGTACTTACGTCAGGATAAAGCTTTTACATTGTTACTTATCTTGTACCCTCAATTACTTATTTATTTTCCCGAGAAAACGGTCACATTGTCTCAATACTTCGCAAAGAGGTCATATTTCTTATGTTGTAACCAGTATTTGCATTGTTGTAATGCCTGTTTATTCTATCACAAAGTGTTCACATTGTTGCAGTATATATGCTATGATAAAGGAGTTTATATTGATCTTTGCATTGTTGTAATACTTATACCATCCCAAACTCTTCGCATTGTTGCGGTACTTATAACATCAGAAACATCTTAACATTGTTGCAACACTTATACTATCATAAAGGGTTCATATTGTTGTGGTACTTATACCATCAAACAGATATTTGCATAGTTGCAATACTTATGCTATCACAAATGATACGTATTGTTTAGGTACTTATACCATCAAACAGATAATCACATTGTTGCAATACTTAAGCCATCACAAAGTTTCGTATTGTTGCGGTGCTTACATTACCAGAAATATCTTTCATTGCTACAATAATTTTAAAACATCACAAAGGGTTCCCATTGTTGTGGTGCTTGTGTCATTGGGGAGGTCTTTACATTGTTACAAAGGGCTTACCATTACAAAGGGCTTGTTGCGGTACTTATGCCATGAGAAAGGTATTCAGGTTGTTGCAATACTTTGGGATCACAAAGGGTGCACGTTGTTGTGGTACTTATGTTACAAGAGATATATCCACATTGTTGCCGTAGTACCTATGCCACGAGAGTAGTGTTCTAATTGTTCCAATACTTATGCTAAAAGTGCTCGCATTGTTGCAAAACTTATGCTCAGTTAACTAGTTGTAACACAGCGAAAGCTTGCCAACGAGAGTTGCGCGAAATTTTATTACTGCTCTGATAAATTTGGGTTACCTCGCTCGATTGAAGGCTTCATGGCATTTCCATTCACCGCATTGTACCTGCCGCTCCCACTGTGTACTATCCCAACTGCAATATCTACAACTTGAGACATTGTTGGATACTGTCACCTCGCAACAGGCATAACGGTATTAGCTACTACATGACAAAGCCATGAGGCGTGAAACCGTACAGATGTTTATGTGAGCTTATCGCACAAACACGGCGAGAAAGTGTTTGTACAGTCTGTTCAGATGCAGTCATATCTCATATATCGGCAGGCGCGAGCTCGTCGCTTTACCATGCAGTACTACGAAAATGGTCTTCTACGCATGCTGCAGATTGGCAAGCTTTTGTTGCGCCAGCTCTACTGCTGTATGTTTAGCTTTCCGTACCCACTGTTGCTGTTCGATTTCAAACATACACATGTGTTGAAGAGGAACTGTTTATTATATTAGCGAGAAACGCAGCCGGTTTAGACCTTAGCGTGTATGTACAACGGATACATTCCCAGTTAAGAGAGTTATACATTATTTTAATATGTTTGTTAGTAATAAATATTTGTAAGAGAAATTACATACCTATATGTGCTACTTCAATGTTGTTTAGGTTCCTACTATCAGAAGTAGAGTTCTGACCTAACCTATAAATTCTCAAGTGGAGCAAGAGTCACTATATGTGAAGGTTAGAGCGTCGAATTATATTTTTCTGGACTATTTCATAAATGAAATATGAATTTAAACACTATATCACAAAGATTTCACCAGAAAATATTAAATTCTAAAACAAAATAACCTAAAATAGAATCATTTCGATTAGTGTAGTTCATTATACTAGCACTGCCAACTAAGGAAAACGAGACAGGCGACGGCTGAGTGCCAAAACTAGGTCACACCACTGAGGATGTTCGACACAGCTTCGAACGAAACGTCTGGAAGGAGATTTTGAACTAGACCACACGCCCGGATAATCATTTTCAATTTAATGGCACCGGGCATGAAAGCTTATGCAATTATGGTAAGGTTGCCATACCTAGCTGGGACCTCGGGACAATTTATTTTATATAATTAATTATTTAGAACATTTGTTTCGGACTGAAGTAATTGGTACACCATATTCTTCGGAAGGTTTCACATTTTTCAGCAAGTCTTTTTTCTCTTTTACTACAAGTCAGCTTATAGTTAAACTGGCACTGTAAGATTGACTCCACATTCCCTGACAACAGTCAATTTTTTTCATCAGTCCACTGGGCCGACATCAACGAAAATACTCTTTCCACAGGGCGGGGATGGAAAACAAATACTCGCATAATTTTGGCAGTTGGGATTTACGTTCAGGATTTTAAATTTGCTTAAGAAAGTAAATGCACCTTTCTTCCACGGAGTGTTTACAATTCAATTTTTCCGACTCACGCTTAGTTTCTGAAATGCTCTTCAGATACATATATTGCTGAAAACAACTGTCATCTGAAACCTTCAAACGTTTTCAGTCAGGTGCATAACAGTGTTCTCAATGATCATACAATATACGTATGATAGGTTTAATTGTGGTACATAAAGTAACACCTAACTAGAGTTGTAAAACTACCTTAGGCTACGGTAGAATACCATAATTAAGTGTAGAGTATACTAGCTTTCCTAGTAGAATTGTTCAGTTAAGAAGCTATCCGCATTACCAGTACGTCAGGTGTGTTGCATACACATCGGGGGTTACCTAGCATCGATCGCATTGCTTACGTATTTGATCATGTTCTACTAGATTCCTCTAGAAAACAGAAGCGTTGAATTGTAAAGGGCAAGTTAGTGTCTTCCAAAATATTTGAAAGCTCAAGTATAGTACAGCTGTTCAAATTAAACACATTGATAATGATCGCAAGTCATTTATTTTGAACAGAAAAGTATAATTTTTATTTTGATCACATGACCAAAGACGTGATTATAGTTTTTGATAATCAAACGGTACTTTTCGTAGAGCGCACCTCTACTCCTGACTCAAAAGTGTTATTAGAAGAAGGAAATCTGTGCTGCGGGGAAAAAAGGGGAAACGATTGCAAGAATTTAAAACTTGGATATGGAGAGGAGAACTTGTGATGCGGATAGGTACAATGGATAAATAATGAAGTCCCATTACTCCCTATCACGTGTTCGTATATTCATAGACATTGAATTATTCTGTGGTCATGACAAAGGACAATTTTCAGCTAGTGTGACTCTTATTTAATATTTATTCCAGGATGTCTGTGTGAACACGGCCATTTTCATTACCAGACCGAGGTATTTGAGTATCTACCTCTTTAAGATTAGTGCGCACGGAATTAGCCCACGAAATACCGGGCAGCGACAATACAAACAAAGCTAAAGCTAATTTTAAATTATATGTGAGGTTATAGTACCCATTAAGTTTCACAATGAAATAGGTAGAAGATGTAATACAATAAAAGCTTGAATTATTCTGACAAATTGAATTATTTATAACATCCATAAATGTATACATAAACATTACTATTTTGTAACCTATTGTGCTGTGTAATTATATATACAGTGTCTGTTTACCACGTTCGGAAAACGTCCATGAAAAAAAAATGATTTTACATTTTTTATACTGCATTGTCAAATATATAAAAATCAACAACTGAATATCTAGATGCCCTAAAAGTCAGCACCATGGACCCTTCACCAGTCCAGACCTATTTTCTTGTAATCTTATTTTGTTTCGAAAAATTAAAAATAAAATGTGTGGAATCTACGCATATCAGAAAAAAATATTGTATTCGACCGAAATTTTTGAGGTCGACATTTCACGAAATATACGTCTTGAGGCCCCCTATATAAAAAAAAATAATAAAAAAATAATAGAAAAAAAATAAATAAAATCAATTAATAAAATAAAATTGTCTGTATGACTGAACAGCAAAACTCAAACACGAAAATTCGGCTAAAAACTAAAGTTGTTATTTAAGTTTAATATACGAAGATTTTTCAAGAACATTTCTCCACCCTAAACCACCCTCTACAAGGAAACTTTTTTGAAAATTTTGATTTTCTCAAAGGTGCCTTATGCTTAATATATTTTTATGGCAAATGAAATGAATAGGTATTTTGAATTTTCTGGCCATAGCCTATATAGTCCTGTTTACTCTAGATCCCTTCCATAACTGGTAAACCGTAAGAGATAGACCAAATCTTACTGCGCAAAAAATTTAGATCTCCTTAAAATACGTAATTTATGCACAAATTCACTTTTTCTTTTTTTCTGGACTGAACAATTTCGGAGATACTCCTTTTTTATGTGACTTTTTCAACAGTTAATTTTCTCAAATGGAAGGTCATTATTCAATTTTTTATTTCTTCGTCGTGCAAAGGGAGCGGAATTCCAAAGCTTTGAAAGATATGACTATCGCTTAAAGCTAACTAACAGGAAGAAGATATAGGAATAAGAGTTTGTAAGAATGGTTAGTACAAGAGTAGAGAAAGTCATGTGAGTGCAACACATCAGATTTTTTTTAACTAATCTTAATTCGGTTGTCTTAACATTTTCAGTGCCACTCTGGTGACTAAATAGGAACCAAGCATAACTGCATTTAGAATAGTATGATATTTGCCCCTCCCTGGGGGGAAGGGGTGCAAGGAATGTAATGGGGTGTAAGCCGGTCTTGCCCGGAGGGGCAGCAGCCCTTACTGGAGCAATATAGCGGGGTCTGCCGCTTCACTGAACATCCGTGCCTTGCGCTGGGGCTATTTGATCGCAAATGGCCGTAAAATTTATTCAGTGTGGCTGCCTCCAGAGGGAAGCACTGCTGGTGGGAACACGACACACGCACGGCGCGACCAATTAGATTAGTTCCGATCCTCGTTTGTTTTATGATCCGCGGAATTTCGGCAGGGGGCCATGCTACTACCTACCTGAAAATGATCTTAGCAAATAATGAACGCGATGAAACCAACGTTAAACAATTCTAATTTATGCAACATCAACATCATTTGGGAAACTTTTTAAAATGTTGGAAAAAGTGAGAAAGATTTAATACAAGTAAAATAAGTACATTGTGATATATAGTAAATAACGACTTCGCATTTGAGAAAAGTGTAAGCATTGCGAAAGTCACGCAAATAACGAGAAATAGTTCGGAAATGGTTCACGCTACGAAAAAGAATTATTTGCACATAAATTGTGTTTTAGCAATACCTAAGCTTTTGTATTTACTCAGGGGTCTCCGTCTAGGGGATATGTGAATGGCGACCACAAGGTACCCAAGCTAAGCAGAACATTACTTCCACTTACTGGTGTTTTGCTCCTCACTGTAACTTTTCTATCTGACCTTACCTTGGTCATCTCTTGTTCTCTTCCGACCCCGATGCTATTAGGGTTCCCGAGGGCTAGGGAGTCTTTATTTTTCCAACCTCTCCATTTCTCTATAAAATCTTAACCCCTAACATGCTGACCTGTCATGGCATGTAATACGTCCTCTGATTGGTAATCAGAGGATATGGTCGGTGAATTTATTTTGATAAGTCTCCCGGTCAGGTCGGTGAGACCCGTAAACCAACGACAGGTGTGGTCCTCCAGACATTCTGGGGGTTGTGAGAGGGCGATGTGACCGCCAAAACATAAAAATATGGTGCTCTCTAAAAAGTGGTTACTATTACTGCTATTGCTCTCTTCAATATCATCAGTGAAAAATATTGGACAGCAAGAGGATTAATGACTTCATTGTCAGAAATCCAGCATTAGCTAACAACAAGAACAACATTTTTTGTATAGTAAGATTTGGTCTACCTCTTACGGTTTACCAGTTATGCAAAAGTCATCAAGAGTAAACAGGACAACATAGGCTATATCCAGAAAATTCAAAATATACATTTTATTTGTCATAAAAATATCGTAAACATATGACATTTTAAATCAAAATCCGTTCAGCCATTTTCAAGAGAATCAGAATTTTGCAAAAATTTTCCATGTAAAGGGCAGTTTAGGGTGGAGGAATTTTCTTCAAAATCTTTATGTCGCATCCTTGAAGGATATTCAAGTTAAATACCAACTTTGGTTTTTAACCGAATTTTCATTTTTGAGTTATGCTGTCCACAGATTGACAGACACACGCGCGCGGATTTAGAGGACCTCAAAACATATATTTCCGGTCAAATCTTGACATGAAATTTTTGAGTGGAATACAATACTTTCCCTAATTATCAGCAAAATCATTAAAGCCATTTTTGAGAAAATAAAAAATAATAATATTGGCAAAAATTATAAACTGGAATGGTAGAACTTTCTTCGAGAACTTCCTGTCGTATTTTTGGAGCGCACTGAATTTAAATACGAACTTTGGTATTTGATATTAAAATACACTTAGTATTTGAGCTTTTTGTTCATAGACAGACACATGAATATATTTCTGTAAATGGTATTTGTAGTCATTTTCTTCAGAGGGTCTCAAAACATGCATTTCCCGTTAAGTCTCGAGATATGTGGGTACCTTCTAGCCTACTAGGTAAGTATTAGAGAATAGTCAAGTATTTTGTCCCTTATTCCGCACTCAGACCTGGCTAAAGGTCAAAGTGTCCCATTTCCTCTGAACTTGTTCAAATTGAGTGTTGTAGCAGTAAAGTTGGAGGTCACTGTTATTGGATTTGAACTCGTTACGGGAGGCGTGACTTCCACTCATAACAAGGCGACACGAACAAATAAAATACTGAATATTTCTCACCCAAATTATTGCTCTTTTGTGTCCAACGTAGCATTTTTCTCACCCAAGCTCCATTTGATTGCCAATATCGTTTTGAAAAAGATTGCATGACTGTGAATGACTTTAAATAGCTTGTTAAGAGAATACCAACTTTTCTCTGAAGGGATTTGCATTTGTTAAAAAACACTTGAAGGTTTAGCTTTAACGAAAATTTCTTGTATTCGTAGGGACAAAATCTGATGTGTTAAATTCATAAGGGAGATAATGAAATAAAGTAGGGTTAATTAATTATTAAATCTTTTAAGAATGTCTCTTACTTGAAATCTTTAAAATTCTATTGTCTTTGCTAGGCCAAGGGAGACAGAGAAGAGTAAGTGAAAACGGGAGACGATTTTCCATTTGAGAAAAGTATTAAAGATTCGAATTCAAACCAATCACAAGGAATATCTCAGAAATGGTTAACTCTACAAAGATAATATAAATATTGAGAATTAACGGCATCTATATCTTCTACCATTTTTGAGTTGAACATTCATATTAGTGGAAAAAGTCTGATGTGTTGCACTCACATGACTTTCTCTACTCTTGTACTAACCATTCTTACTAACTCTTATTCCTATATCTTCTTCGTGTTAAGATAAACATTTCTACAAATTATCTTATTGCTGATTTCCTTGTAGATGCAAGGGGAATATCAGAATACAGTAGGCTTTGAGCGATAGTCAAATGTTTTAATCATATGGCATTTTAATCAAAATCGTTAGCCATTTTCAAGAAATGAAAATAGGAATGGGGGAAACACTGGCAGAAAGAAACAATAAAAGTAAAGGTTTCTGGACGGAAATTAGAACAAAGGTGTAATATATCAAAAGCAAGAAATTCTGAGTAGCTTTAACGACAAAAACGTCAGTAATAGATTATGCGTTCTTAAAAATGGAATGAGGGGAGAGAAATACATTGAAGTATGCAATAAATAGGCCAGAATGGGGAGGTGCACAAAATGCGGCAGATTGTATGAAAATTGGCACTATATTTTGCAATGTAATAGTACGCTAAAAGAAGACAATCTACTCCCAAAAACACGGAAGATTTTTCCATTAAAGTTAAAACTTAGCAAAATGTTTAGTTTAAAATCAAATAAATACATACAGAAAGCAGGAAAAATGAGTTTGAAATGGTTAAAAGAAGTATGAGTAAATGGAGAAAATGGAGAAGGGTAATGAGGGATAAAAGTAACTAATGACCATAATAAGCTTCCCCGTTATATATAAAACAAAATGCTAAATATAAGGGGAAACTATAAAAAAAATAAGCAACGCCAGGAGGTAGGAATAAATTCTATACTGTAGGAAATATGGTTATAATTAATTACATTTGTTTTGTTCTATTAGCGTATTACACCGAGGATGCATTTATATAATTAGAATTGGTAGAATATATATAACTAAGTATTATCTATTAGTATGCCAAATATACTTCTGACGTTAGCTTGTTTGTATGTAGAAAGGGACAATATATGAAGTCTGACTTTATATCACAACAGTACTTTAAATGTATGTCAAAATGTTTCAAAAAGCAATAATTATTCGTTTTCATCAAGCTTTTTAACGACTAGTAAGGCAAAAATTTGCAATACTTGAAAATATGAGACTCTCACGGGCGACACATTGTGTTTTTCTGTGATATACGAGTATATACCGAGAGATTGGACATACCTAGCGGGGAGGTCCGGGGCTACAGGGTAACTACAACAGTAATCTTACAGAACAACCGCCAGAGGGCAACACTTGGCCACGGTGTATAAGGTGCCACCAACCCATGTAGTGACTATGACTTCCCTTTTGTGGTTATAGCAATGAACAACTGTGAATTTAATTGTCTTAATGGGGCAAGATATAAATATTTTTTGTTTTCAGCGTTATAAGAAGAGCAGACCGTAAACGATTTCCCAAGAATCTGAAACTGTTTTGCACCTTTTATCACATAATTTAATCTTTTTAATTTTCCCATAGTTATTTAGAGGTAAATTATTTAACCAACAAGCCGATAACAGGAATTAGAGGAAATGAAGAAAGCCAAATGGAAGATGTGACTAAACGTGTATTACTATTTATGACCATAAATGAGAGGGTGGAAGATGGAGAGAGTGGATTGGGGAGACCATCGGAATAATACTAAAAGATGGCAAAAAATTAAAAGTCATACTTAACCACAGTTTAAAAACGGAAGATGAGGGTTTCTTGCACCCCAAGCAACTGTTCTTACACTCTTAAATATCATTTGCTCAAAAAACGTATGGAAAAAGTTAAAATATATAAAATCGCAGATACTGTCGTGAAGAAATAAATAATATACAGACATTGTAAGATTTGAAGCTTTCACGGCGAACGTTATGGATCAAGGCTTCACGGGTGATCAGGCGCGTTAGATTTATAAAGGTCGAGCTTTTTCATCTTGAAGATGGCCATGGAGTGTACAAGGAGTATGCTGGAAATGTGAACAGCATGGCCCAAAAAAACCAAGGTTGGTATTTAAGTTTAAGATCTTCCAAGGATGTGACAAAGATTTTGAAGAAAATAGCTCCACCCTAAATATGGAAAATGTTTTCAAAATTTTAATTTTTTCGAAAATGGCTCTAACGATTTTGATTCAAATGTCATATATTTAAGATATTTAAATGACAAATGAAGTGTATATTTTGAATTTTGTGATGATAAAGGAATAGGAGTTTGTAAGAAGAACAGGGTTGTTGGGGTATCTTGTTAATTGTTTCCATACTTTTTCGATTAATTTAATGCCCTCGGACATTTCCAATTGAGTTAATTCATGTTACATAAATCTTTATTGAATTATGACCTGCTATTTGAATTCGATTGGTTTGTCTTTGAATTGCGTTTAACATTTTCCTTGCATGCTTTATTATTACATGACTTTCAAAATAGTACTCCTTAGGTTGTAATAATTACACATGGCGCATGTAATACTTTCTCTTCCACGAAGAAATATATCGCATCCGAACTGTTCAACTAGATAATTTATTATTTTACTTCGTAAGCGAGTTGTTTTAGACAGTGCACCATCAATCGCTTGACACATGCAACATGGTGGGATTCCGATGCACGGAACTGTACGACGAGAGGAGGGGGTGACGCACTCTATGCCCTCCGTATAGTGAACTGCAACCACCGTATTAGGGCCCACACTCCCGCGGTCTAGTTATTAACATAAGCTTGTTTCTGGGGGTTATCCTTAGCTGGACAGACAAAACCGGCTAAAGGTCGTCAAACCTTAAAAAGAAAGAATAAGAGAGAAAGGAGATATTTGATTAAATTATGAAAGAGCCAATAGCATTCCAGTTGTCTTATTACCTTCTAGATTATTTATCTTATCCTCGAGCATGCCCAAATGTAATTATGCGTCTGGCAGTTCTAATGGATTTCATTAAAGTGCAAGTTTGAGAAGAAAACGCAAACATCTATTATTCTCTTACGATCAATCGAGAACGACCTTAGAAAAAGTACAAATGTCGGACACGAGTGAGAATAAGATGCAACTTACACCGGCGGAAGTTTCTGCAGAGAAATATGATGCGACTAATAGCATATAGCAATAATTATTAAGAAACGCTTAAAATAATTTTGTGTATAATTCATGAATTAGAGAAAATCAAAATCCATAACCCCACTTTCAGTACATTTGCTGGTGTACTTCGAATAATTGTCACAAAGTAAGAAACTATCGACCTTGTGGACTCTTGAGAAGAAATTTTCAAGGTCAAAATCAGAATAAAATTAATATTTTCACGTCTGCGCACATATCGCAGCGCTGTCAGCTGTTTTACAGCTTAAGGTAAGACCGTTGCAATTACTAAGGTAAAAGGCAGCGGCGTGGCCGAGTGGTTAGACAGTTCGCATACCATCTAAGCGACCCGGGTTCGATCCCAGGGACCCACGTGTGGTATTTGTGGTGGACAAAGCGGCATAAGGGTGGGTTTGCTCCGAGTTCGGTGGTTTCCCTCTCAACTCATTCCACCAATTTTTGAGGTCCAAAAATGCCATTATATTTATATATATACTGTTTCGACTTCCACATGTTCACCTCGTTTTCAGTTTGTTAGGTATATATATATACCTAACAAACTGAAAACGAGGTGAACATGTGGAAGTCGAAACAGTCCTTAACAGTTAAATATAGGAGGCCATGGCAGTCATATGTGTTTATGTAACTTGCTCAATAAGCTCGTCAGGTTGACAATATTCAGCCACGCGATGCGGCTCACGTAACAATGGGAATGCACAAACAACAATGACAAAGAGTTTTCGTGTCATGGTTTCTTGGAAACAGTCTATAATTTACTGTTCTCTGGGACGGTACGACGTAATATCAATAATTAATGTGCAAGTGAACATGTGTTCCTCGACCTGGGGAGTGGGTCCCTAAGTAAACATGAGGACACTAAATCTGCGGCCATCTTTTATGTATATCCTCTCCAAAGGACAGTTCTGGAAGAGAGTCCTATAAATATGGGGCCCCTTTTTCACGGAAAGCATTTTAACCACCATGCTGTATAGAATACTAGCTCAAATACCCGTGAGAATATAATGCATTGCCTTTCTATTTCAAATATATAGAAAATTGTATGAATTGTTTGTAGAAGAGCGAGTAGAGAAATAAATGTGAATGTATTACGTAAAAGAACAGAAAAAACCGTGTGAATGCAATACGTTGCATTTCTATTTCAATCATATAGAAAACGGTATAAATTTTTGTAGAACAAAAATCTGATGTGTTGCACTCACATGACTTTCTCTTCTCTTGTACCAATCACTCTTACAAACTCGTATTCTTCATATTAGTTGCGATAAACATTTGTACAAATTATCTTATTGCTTATTTCCTTGTAGGTGCAAAGGGAATATGGAAATACAGTAGACTTTGAGCGATAGTCAAATTTTTAAAGCTTTCAAATTCGTTTCTCTTTGGGCTGTTAACATATAAAAAGTGAATAGCGATGTTCCATTTGACAGAAGAACAAGTTGTTTAAAACTAACACAAATAACAAGGAATATCTTCGAAAAGGTTCACTCTACAGAAAAATTTATTTGGATATAAATTGGGTATTTTAGAAAAATCAACATTTTTTGTATAGTAAGATTTTGTCTATCTCTAACGGTTTACCAGTTATGCAAAAGCCATCCAGAGTAAATACGACTACAGGGGCTATAGCCAGAAAATTCAAGATATACATTTCATTTGTTATAAAAATGCGTCAAACATATGGCATTTTAATCAAAATCGTTAGAACTATTTTCAAGAAAATCAAAATTTTCGAAAAATTTTCCATGTAAAGGGTAGTTTAGCGTGGGGCTATTTTCTTCAAAATCTTCGTGTCGTATCCTTGAAAGACATAAAAGTTAAATGCCAAATTTAGTTTTTAACTTACTTTTAGTTTTTCAGTTATGCTGTCCACAGGCTGACAGACACACACAGGCTGACAGACACATACACAGACAGACACACACAGACAGACACACACAGAGACACACACACAGACAGATACACACACAGACACACAGACAGACACACACACACACAGACAGACACACACAGAGACACACACACAGACAGATACACACACAGACAGACAGATACACACAAACAGACAGACACACACACAGACAGACACACAGACAGACACACACACAGACAGACAGACACAGACAGACACACACAGACAGACAGACACACACAGAGACAGACGCACACACACAGACACACAGACAGACACACAGACAGACACACACACAGACACACACACACAGACACACAGACAGAGAGAGACACACACACAGACAGACACACACAGACAGACACACAGACAGACACACACACAGACAGACAGACACACACACAGACAGACACACAGACACACACACAGACAGACACACACAGACAGATACACACACAGACAGACACACACACACAGACACACACACAGACACACACAGACAGACAGGCCCTATGGGACCTAACAGAACAGCAAACAAACAATGACAACATTTTGAGTTTCTCAAAAACGCCCTGACCATTTTGATTAAAATACTCAAATGGATCAACCTGTAGCTTTTGAATAGGGACCTCCAACCTTATCGTACGAAAAACATTTACCCAAAATGAGCTAGTATCATCAGCGTTTTTATTTGCGAAAGGAGTGAGGTATATATGTTACATTGTTGTGAGCTATGTTGTTGTGCTTTGCATACATATGGCGCGTTAACAATGGAAAGACAGCACGCATCATAACATTACGTGTGGTTAAATGCATGTCATTGTACACGCGAACCAATTTAGGCGTGGCCATCTTTGTTTCCTGCCGCTTTCCAAACAAATAGGTACCTACTCTGACATCTAATACAAGGTTTGCCTCCCATTCATTACAATGGCAGAAATAATGTACCCACAGCGACTGACTTGCTTCTTCCTGGATAAGTAACGGAAAAATTCTACAAGTTCCGCTCTCACAACAGCTTCACAATTCACTCCTCCACAACTTTGTATTAAGTATCAATCGATCACATAGTTACACAACACTTTCCTCTAGTAGCTGTACATCTCTCAAACATGAACACGCAGTTGAGATAAACATTTGTACAAATTATCTTATTGCTTATTTCCTTGTAGGTACAAGGGGACTGTTAGAATACAGTAGGCTTTGAGCGATAGTCAGATATTTTAAAGCTTTCAGATCCGGTTCTCTTTGCCCACTTAACATATAAAAAAATGAACACCAATGTTCCACTTCACGAAAGATTTAAGTTTTCCTAAACTCACACACATAACAAGGAATATCTCCGAAGTGGTTCACCCTACAAGAAAATTTATTGAGACATAAATTGTGTATTTTAGCAAGATCTACATTTTTTGTATAGTATGATTTGGTCTATCTCTAACGGTTTACCAGTTATGCAAAAGTCATCCAGAGTAAATACGACTGCAGGGGCTATAGCCAGAAAGTTCAAGATATGCATTTCGTTTGTTATAAAAATGTCTCATACATATGACATTTTAATCAAAATCATTAGTCATTTTCAAGAAAATCAAAATTTTCGAAAAATTTTCCATGTAAAGGGTAGTTTAGGGTGGGGATATTTTCTTCAAAATTTTCGTGTCGCATTCTTGAAACACATTAAACTTAGATACCAAGTTTGGCTTTTAACCGACTTTTCGTTTTTGAGTTATGCTGTCCACAGACTGACACACATACACAGACACACACACGGACGTTTTGTGGATTCAGGGGGTCTCAAAACATGTGTTTCCGATGAAATCTCGACATCGAATTTTTGGTGGAATACAATACTTTCTCTACTTAGCAGTAGAGAAAGTAAAAATTAAATATGGCTCTTTTATGTATTTATAGCACCCGATAAATTACTATAATACAGGTAAATATTTTAAAAACTGTTAATTGTCTATTATAGTGGTCAAATTTACGATATGTACCGAATTTCAGTAATTTTGATGTATAATTTTAATTATTTAGTAAAATAAATTCAGATACATTTAAAAAGTTCTTCGCATCAAAACGTTTAAATGCATAATTTCTCTAAAATCTCTTTAATACACACATTATGGATATATAGACAAAAAATACTATGTCATAATTTTAAAGCAAGCAATATTCCCGTTTTAAAGTTTATTCGTCTTTTTTAAAGCTTTACACAAATTCTTTTAAGTGCGCTTACATTTTAAATCCATAGTAAATTTTATTCACTATATGAATGTTAACATATACGCAGAGTTTGAAGGAGTTCTGAATTAAATTACGAAGCGCGGAGCTTTTGAATGGTAAAAATGTTTTGAGATAAAGCAATTTTTATGTAAAAACTAAGTGCCTGCAGTATACATACGGAAGATGGCAGCACCTACTTGATAAATGTCTTTTCGTTCACTCACCACATTTTAAAAGCTAAAAATACGAAAAATGAGTTTATTATACATCTCTAACTTCAGTGGGTGCCCTTGTACCGTCTGTGTAGGGCCTTTAAAAATGACCACGTATGAAAAATAATTATATTATTGTGTGGTGGAAGAAATGAGGCCTGTTCCTGTAACAGAATCAGAATTTTCGAGTACGGTTTAAGGTAGATTTCGGTGAGAATTAGAAAACAGTGTACTCACGTGGGAAACTGGAGCAGAAATCATAACACCGCGCAGCATTGTTACAAATAGAAGTGCCTACATTAACATGATAGCACTGCTCTGGATTCCATAAAATAATAACACTAAAAAGTCGGATTTTTTTTTTTTTTTTTTTTTTTTTTTTTTCCTCCTCCTGCCGGTCCTCATACATATACAGAATCTTTCGTAAATTACGAGCAACACATATAAAGCTCTAGAAACTCATTTTTAAAATATGCTCTAACATATCAAATTTAATATATTGAAAGGAAAATTTCAGAACAAAAATTTTAGCTATTAGAGGGCGACGTCATCGACAAAATTTTCTAAATGGCAACATATTTTACCAATTGTATCTATAAGGTCGTTATCCCATTTACTTGGGGACTTGAGTCTTACTCAAGAGACTGCTAATATAAAGAATTTAAAAATGAGGATCAGAGGTAATCACCAACAGTGATTGAAAATGTGCAACTAGAATTCATGTCTATCAAATGGTAAATAAGGACTATTACTATTTATTCCAGAACTAGTACGCGTTGTATAAAATGTGTAAAAATATATGCCACTTAAACAATTTATTTTTGTAATTTTTTTTTACGTTTACCATTTCCAAGATACTCCTTCTTTTAGGTTTATGTTTGATGGTTATGCAAAGAGCATTGAGTTCAAAGGACATCGATCAGATAGCAAAAAAACCTCTTTACAAACCTAACTATTCCATTCTAACCTAAAACGTAACTCTAACCTACAAAGAAATGTGTAAACATTAATTGAAAGATAATCTGGATTAATATGAAATAGAGTAGATAATAGGCCATCGTAAGATTTTCTTAAAATTAATCATTTTTAGGTATTCTTTGTTATTGGTTTACATTATGAAAAGCGAAGTAGTAATCGCTATTTACTTTATTTCGTTGTACTTTATTTAATTCAATTTTCATTTTTCATTTTAGTTCATTTCTCTTTATTTTTAATTGTGTTTAATTTCATTTTTACTTTCTCTACTGGTAAGTAGAGGAAGTATTGTATTCCACCAAAAAATGTGCGTGTGCGTGTGTGCGTGCGCGCGCGCGTGTGTGTGTGTGTGTGTGTGTGTGTGTGCGTGTGTCTGGACAGCATAACTCAAAAACGAAAATTCGGTTAAAAACCAAAGTTGCAATTTTAGTTTAACGTCTTTCAAGAATACGACACGAAGATTTAAAAAAATTCCTTCAACTCAAACTACCCTTTCGAACATTTTAATTCTCTCCAAAGTGGCTCTAAGGATTTTAATTTAAATGTCACATATTTAAAATGCATATTTTGAATTTTCTGGCTATAGCTTATGCACCCCTGTTTACTCTAGATGACGTTTGTATAACAGGCAAACCGTAAGATATAGAACAAGTCTTACTATATATAAAAAGTAGATCTTGCTAGCACACAATCTATATCCAAATAAATTTGTTGTAGGGTGAATAATTTCGGAGATATTCCTTGTTATGTGTGTGAGTTTCGGAAAACAAAACTTTTGTGAAATGGAACATCGTTGTTAATTTTTTATATGTTCAATGTGCAAACATAACGGAGTCTCAAAGCTTTAAAACATTTGACAATCGCACAAAGCCTACTGTGTTCTAACATTCCCCTTGCACCTACAAGGAAATAAGCGATAAGATAATTTGTACAAATGTTTATCTCAACTAACACGAAGAAGATATACGAATAAGAGTTTGTAAGAATGGTTAGTACAAGAGTAGAGAAAGTCATGTGAGTGCAACACATCAGATTTTTTAATTTCATTCCTACTTTTCCATTTTTTATTTAATTTTTTAATTATTTATTTTTGTCTTTGGTCGTGCAAAGAGAACTAAATTTAATAGTGATTGACTTTGATCAAATAGAAGTATAAGTGTTTGTAATTAGACTGAGTAGAGAAAGTCATGTGAATGCTACAATGCGCAAACTCCAGCTGAGAGGGAAAAGGACATAATTTTTTTCTAGGGTTGTGTTATTTTGTGATGGTATCATAATAAAAGGCTGAGGTGTATTTCATACCGGAAACCACTAGTATTTATTACATGAGTACGGTAGTTGAAATAACGCCAGACCATGATGGCAACATGCTAAAAAACCTTTTACTGCTTTTTGTGATAAGACGGAAATACGCATATCTGTTTGACGTTTGTGCGCAAGCGGAAGTAATTCTGTAACTGAAAGTGCTGCTTTCAACTGTTTTTCACTATTTCCTTATCGAGTCACTCATTGTTCGGATAATGGGAAAATACTTTGTTCCTGTTTTCCTTTTTGTGTCGAAAACTGCGTTCTTTACAAAGAGCGTAGTTTAAGGGAGAGAATGGAATTGAATTCTTTAGCTGAGAGTGTGCTAAATTATATATATGAAGTCGGTGTATGTCAGTTGTATATTCCTTAGCCTTCTGCAACAGCGATGTCCAACATTTGCGAAAGAGGGAAGGTTGCATTTACCTCCTTCCACTTTATGCTCGTTTTGGCAGAACTACAGTAAGCTTTTGTCTGTCTCTTACTGTTTATCATTTATGCAACAATCATCCAGAATGAAAATGTCTTCTGATGACTTTCTCTACTCTTGTACTAACCATTCTTACAAACTCTTATTCCTATATCTTCTTCGTGTTAGTTAAGATAAACATTTGTACAAATTATCCTATTGCTTATTTCCTTGTAGGTGCAAGAGGAATGTTAGATACAGTAGACTTTGTGCGATAGTCAAATGTTTGAGATTCTGTTGTCTTTGCACACTTAACACATAAAAAAATGAACGATGATCCATTTCACGAAAGTTCTAAGTTTTCCAAAACTCAGAGACATAGCAAGGAATATCTCCGAAATGGTTCACCCTACAAGAAAATGTATCTAGACATAAATTGTGTATTTTAGCAAGATCTACATTTTTTGTATAGTATGATTTGGTCTATCTCTAACGGTTTACCAGTTATGCAAAAGTCGTCCAGAGTAAATACGACTACAGGAGCTATAGCCAGAAAATTCAAGATATACATTTCATTTGTCATAAAAATATCTCAAACATATGGCATTTTAATCAAAATCGTTAGAGCCATTTTCAAGAAAATCAAAATTTTCGAAAAATTTTCCATGTAAAGGGTAGTTTAGGGTGGGGCTATTTTCTTCAAAATCTTCGTGTCGCATCCTTGAAAGACATTAAACTTAAATACCAACTTTGGTTTTTAACCGACTTTTCGTGTTTGAGCTATGCTGTCCACAGACTGACGGACTGACACACGGACCTTTTTCTAAAAATACTTTTTTTTTTTTTTTTTATTCAGGGGGTCTCAAAACATATATTTGCGGTGAAATCTCGACATCAAATTTTTGGGTGGAATACAATACTTCCCCTTCTTACCAGTAGAGAAAGTAAAAACAAATTATGACTTTGAAACTGCTATAGAATCGCTTGTGTCCGTCATTGGATACTGACTGCTTGCGAGTCTAAACGTCACAGGCGTGATTCACCCCCCTACTGAAAGAGGAAGAGGGGGATATCAGCTAATTACGTAAGCATCTCCAAAGAGACAAGGTTGGACATCATGACCTACACCATTGCACCGATTTCAATGTAACGTGGTACAGATAACCTTTAATACAAAGAACACTTAAGACAATCTCACTGCACGTGGCGTCTACGTCACAGTATTTATCGTTATACGAAGCCTTCACAATTTCATTGGGTGTCTTGGGTCATGGTGCAAGGATATACCACTCCTTTTGTTGAATAGCTTAACCAACAATCAAATCAAAAGGTACAAAATGGTGTAGAAACGAAATATATGTTTATGCTTTCGACTGTATTTGCTAAAAGAGAAAGAGATAGTGAGTGCATTCAGTTTGTCATACAGATCTCTTACGATGAGCTGTAAGGATTTCTTGTCGGTTAGAGCGGATCCACCTTTGAAGGGGTTAAAATCTAAAGGGAAAACTTGATGAGAACGCTACTGCATGCACGAAAAGGTAAACAGGTACAAATTCCTCCTCCTTGCTATACACATGCTACCTGTGAAGACCAGTAGAATGTATCCCAAAGCTGCGGGAACGGCATAAATAGGAATGAGTGTACAAGGAAAAAATTACTGTATAGCTTAGAATCCGAAATTCATTTTACAATTAATTATTTTACTTTATTTAAGGCTTACTAATGCTTGCAAGATTATCTTTGTCAACAATGATAGTAGCCCGAGCATTGCCAACGATAAATCCTTACGTATTCACGGCCTCGCAAATAACAAAGGAACAGCGTGGTTATATAATATTCACTGATATCCTCTTTGACATAACCTAACTAGTAGTGGTAATAACACAGATTTTCGTGAAATAGCGGGTTACAGTAAAAGCCTGGGACATAATATGTTTTTAAGGAGAGTCTAAATGGGATTTTCGTCATTGTTTTCCATTTTCACGTTTTAATTTCATGTGAGTATTTAGAATTTCCTTCTCGTTTTGGTATAACTTCTTAGAGGTACGCTAATTGTAAATAGTTTAAAATATTGCTTTTTATAACATTTTAGTACACTCAGTGAAACACCAATAACTTTGTAAACATCAGTGTTACAGAAGAAATCTTGTATTTTGATTGGGAAGTTTTACTTGAGCTATTGGTATGCTGTTCATATTTCTTAGTTTCGAAGTTGTGTTTGGAAAGTTAGATTACATTTCTGTGTTACATACGCTTTTCAGTGTTGTTTTGTTGTGTGTTTTGTAAATATGGTGAAACCAAAAGGCGTTTTCAAGAGGAGAAAGCTTACAGGTAACTCATATATACGCAAGAAAACTAAAAATGCTATTTCGAATGAGGTTATGTCGTAAATAAAAGCATTTCGGAACCTAAACCTCACTTATCCAGTGCTTCACAGAGGAAGTAACAAATAGGCGAGCATGTTTATGTAAATATTGATTCTGATGACATAAACATAATAATACATTTAAAATTGCTTACTAAAGCATTGTTTGAAAGTGTAAGTTGCAGTCTTAGTGGTGAAAACAAACATTCTAGAGGATAAAGGTGGATTCGCGAGGTGTTATTCTTTTTTTTTTAATTTTATGTTTGAAAGCAATTTCTGAAGAAGTAAAATTTTCTATACAAGTGCCGCAGGTTCTCAAAAACTAATTGACACTAAGGGTTGAAAATGTCACCACATTTGCAGCTAAACAAGCTTTATTTTAATGAAAAAAGTTATGTATATTGATTAGCATTTTAGTTTAAAAACCATCATTTTTTCAATATGAAAAGAATTATTGGGTACTGAAATGTTACTGGAAAATGGAAGGGATTGCATTTGTCCATCCCCAGCGACATCATACTTCCCGTTAACCAATCATTGAATTCTTCAGTTAATTTCTCTTAGACAAGCAATGAATGAATTAAATCCCAGAGATTAAATGAGAGAAGGTATAGAAGAATCGGAAAATTTCAGATAGCGATACGCTGAAACAGAAAAAGTATGTTATTTTCTTTATTTTTCTATTGTTTACCTGATTACCCTCCCCTTATGGAGGACTTACAAGCCAGTGTCTGGGGTCAGGGCCTGTCGGGGAGCACAGGAAGCTCTGGACTGGACAGAGTGAAGACCTGGAAGCGGGTGGTCAGCCAAGCACCAGGTATGAGAGTGAGGAAGAGGATGATATTAAATACACGCGAAATGAATGATTCTTTAGTGATAATGGAGCAATTGGTGGATGAGTGGCGGGGGAAACCGGAGAATACGGAGAAAAGCCGTTCTGACGCCGCTTCGTTCACCGCGTTTACCGCGATTCCTGGGATCGAATCCGAGCCGCCTTGGTGCTAGACGAGCGGTCTAACCACTCGGCCACGGCGTCGCCCTCTGTTCACTCTTGTAGAAATTATTTTCACAAACCCCAATACTATTGTGTCATTGGAAAGTTTAATTAACATTAAATTGTGACTAAAGTCATTCGAATTGAGGCAGAAATATATCACAGTGTTGTTCACAAGTTTGTTTATGCTAGATGGCTCCAAAGATTTGACACAAATAATTTTTTTTTTTTTTTTCGGCGAAGCTGTTTTTTATTGACAATAACTGTATTGAACTTATTTGTTGCACTCATCATCAGTGCTCGGATTTATGACGTCATAGTTTTTTCTTTGGAAAATATAAGCAAGGACAAGTTTATCAATCTTAATTAAAATTATGCAATGTCTACGCTCATATAAAGCCACATTTTGGCTTTTCTGTAACTTTTTTGTCATTTTCTTGTCATTTTTCATATTATAGTCATAGTTTCTCTTAAATTGTGGCATTTTTGTCATATTTTTATATTTCAATTCCAATTTCGCTTATCGTCCCAAAGACGATTTTTCACATCTAATTCTTGTGTATAGTAGAAGTCTTTTTCCCGTTACAAGGTAGCGTGCAAATGGAAGACAGTTCCTTTTGAAAACCTTAAAATGCATGTAATTTGCTGCTGTAGTTCTTTCTGATCACTTTAAAATGTTGCAGAGCTGAGGGTTAGCTCTGGATTGAGCAATTAAATAAATTCAAAATGCAACAATAAAATTAATGTTATTTATTTATTGAGTGTGCTAGATTTTTAAAGTAGACTTTCAATATGTTAACTTAAAGAGCATTACTCTTTTGAATATTTCGAAAAATGAACCTCTAAAAATGTTTCGTCCTGTTTATCGTCATATTTTCTAATTTTGTTCGGTTATAAGTGCTTTTTCTCTACTGGTAAGTAGGGGAAGTATTGTATTCCACCCAAAAATTCGATGTCGAGATTTCACCGGAAATATATGTTTTGAGGCCCCCTGAATCCAAAAAAGGCATTTTTAGATAAAGGTCCGTGTGTGTGTGTCTGTCAGTCTGTGGACAGCATAACTCAAAAACGAAAAGTCGGTTAAAAGCCACGCTTGGTATTTAAATTTAATGTCTTTCAAGGATGCGACACGAAGATTTTGAAGAAAATAGCCCCACCCTACACTACCCTTTACATGGAAGAGTTTTCGAAAATTTTGATTTTCTTGAAAATGGCTCTAACGATTTTGATTGAAATGTCATATGTTTGCGATATTTTTATGACAAATAAAATGTATATCTTGAATTTTCTGGCTATAGCCCCGGAAGCCGTATTTACTCTGGACGACTTTTGCATAACTGGTAAACCGTTAGAGACAGACCAAATCTTACTATACAAAGAATGTAGGTCTTGCTAAAATACACAATTTATGTCTCAATAAATTTTCTTGTAGGATGAACCATTTTGGAGATATTCCTTGTTATGTGTGTGAGTTTAGGAAAACTTAGAACTTTAGCGAAATGCAACAACGTTGTTAATTTTTTAGATGTTAATCATGCAAAGAGAACGGAATCTCAAAGGTCAAAAAGATTTCACTGTCGTACAAAGCCTTCTGTATTCTAATATTCCTCTTGCACCTACAAGGACATAAGCAATAAGATAATTTGTACAAATGTTTATCTTAACTAACATGGAGATATAGGGATAAGAGTTTGTTAGAATGGTTAGTACAAGAGTAGAGAAAGTCATGTGAGTGTAACACATCAGATTTTTAGGTTATAAAGTCAAACACCCGGGCCACGCTCATCATGTAGAATTCCGAAGCAGTACCTTCCACTCTTGTGCACTTGGGCTAGCGCATTAATACATTAGGCTGAGTGAAGGTGGCCATGTCTATAACAATTTGAAACAAATGCCACGCAGAAGTGCTTAGCCACGAATCACCAATTGGCAAACGAGCCAGACATTCAAGGACATAACATTTCGACACGAGTGCCTTGCTGCCACATTATGTTGTTTCCAAATGACTTCCACAGCGCGGGAAATAAAAATATCTCCTGTGGAAATGAAGGTTTCAAAGCGAAGGACATTCGAATTATTGCAACATTAAAGCATTTCGCAATGTAATTTATATGCAGGGGTGTGACAGCTACTCATTGTTAGTAACAGTACGTTACTTTTTTGCTTTAAATTATCTAGCAACACAGATTAAATGTTATGTAATTTAACAGTCATAAAGGATTCACACTTGATTACACAGTACATAAAATTTGCATAGGACTATCGCCATTTCGCGGAAGATAGCTTGTAATTTTGTAATATATCTCGTGATTCGCTTTCCTCATGAGCATTTGCTCTTTACAGCACTTGCAATTTCAATATCGCCTGAAGAGGGACACCTGTAGCAAGGAACCCGATTTTTAACTGTTAAAGAAGATTAAAAATCTGATGTGTTGTACTCACATGATTTCTCTACTCTTAAACAAACTTTTCTTACAAACACTTATTCCTATATCAACTTCATGTTAATCGAAATAAACATTAGTAGAAATTATTTATTTTCTTGTAGATGCAAGGGAAATACAGTGGACTTTAAGATACAGTCAAATGTTTTAAGTGTGGTCGCTGTGTGATGACTTTGAAACTCCGTTCTCTTTGCATGGCCAAGAGTAAGAGACAAAAAATGATGTACCACCATAATTAGGTCTGGCAAGTTCATGCCCTAATAAACACTGAAATATGCATGCATATATGCTCTTAAAAACCTGAAAATATGCCAAGAAATGTGCACTATTAATTAAAACTATTGATGTCCCTTTGCAGTAGACAAGACGAGTTAGTATAAATAATAAATAAAGTTACCTTATTCCTTAGACGTTGAAGCAGAAGTGGCCCTGCTGCTAGTATTAACTGCTAAATTGCAGTTCACAACAAACACTTTGCAAAACTGTTCAACTGTAAAACATCGTCTGTTGTCTCGCAAAACACTTTTGAAACATAAAAAACTTCTCTCCACGTCATAGGAAGTTATCGTGGCATATTTAAATGATGTTAACTACTTCACAGAGAGAGTCAAGTCTCTTGGTGTGACAGATGGTTTTCTTTCGAGAATGCCTCGAATATCGCACATTAGTTTATAACCAGATTTTTTTTTTTAAATTACATAATTCACTTTTTGTCCTGTGCTACCAGGAACCGAACTTAGGTCACATATTGTTTTTTCAAAGACAGTAAGGGGATCCTACAGCTTCCAATGTCGTTATGGCTGTTGGTAAGAAAGAAAAATGGGCAGATATAAAACTAAGATCCTCTTTTAACCCAGTGCCTCACAGAATATTTTGCACAGTTGCTATTAATGAAGTATCCTTCTGGTTCAATGAATTAACAACCTCTTGGACTATTTCTATGTGCTCAGCATAATATAAAACTGCATCGACCCATGTCCCCCATCGAGTTAACACTGGTGCAGGAGGAAGTCGGATATTAGGTGCTGTTGATCTAAACAACTTAACTCTTTTAGGAGATTTAAGAAAAATTCTCTTTGTACCGGACACAAATCTATCTACCAATGGGAAAGAACTATTGTCTCAGAAATGCGATGAAGAGCGTGTGCCAAACAAGTTATATGAATTAAGTTAGGAAAAATACCTTTTAGGGTTTGTCCTGATTTTACCATATAAGGACCTGCATCAGTAACAAATAAAAGTAACCGGTCGTATTTGATTCCACACGCCCATAGTAATTTCAAAGAGTCCATCACAAACTGAGTCACAGTTACATTGTCAGTGGCCGACAATTCGCACACATTAAGAAGATAAGGTGTAGACTTTTGTTCATTATTTAAACCACCCACGATTATATTAGCAATAGAACGACGCTCAGAATCAGGGGTTTCATCAACAGACAACCACACAAACTGATCCACTAAATTATTTTGTATATTTGGCAATGTGTTATTGTAACAATGTCCTACCTAAGTCTTACGCAGTGTACTTTCGTCAGGCACATATTGTCGAGTGTACTTGGCAAGAAAGTTCTTAAATGTGGGATTATTAATTTTGAACGAGGGAATATCAGCAGCTAAAAATGCTTGGCATAAGTCATAGGAAAATCCAGTAACCCTACTTCCTAAGCACTCTACTAGCTGTTTTTGAACAGGCTCTCTGTTTGCGAGTTTTCTGATTAAATTCTACTTATGTTTCGCTGTGTTTATGTGCTGAATTATTTGAAATCTTTTCTTACTCCCTACATTTTTCTCACACGCTCCACAAAACAGTACCCTATTATCTGTAGATATTAAATCACTCGAAAACCCTTTCTGTAAGTTAATTAATCTAGCACTCGGAGTTGTTTTATTTTCGATATTTGAAGAGCTTTTTAACATTTTATACGTCTAATTTAATTTGGTGGGAATCAGTTCACAACAGTTATGTTTGAAGATCACTACGCAACTACTGATGGGCAGGCAAGCGTTGCTATAATCGTGTTGCTCAAAACGTTGACCTGCACTTTATCTTTGTTAATATAAACCTCTCAGATAACGCACTGATTATTCTCTACGCACAGTACATATATAGAAAGGATGAAACAGGGTATTCACTGAATGACAACATGACTCAGCATTAGTTCTCGCCACCTCGCGAGCTGCATCATCATGTGCAATACTACCAATGTGAAAAAATATTATACAGATGGAAAAAATAATTAAAAACCATAAAGATAATTAAAATATGCAATATAGGGGTTATAATATTGAAATCTTTGTGAGTTGTGTCATCATGTGCAATATTACCAACATGAAAAATATTATCCAGATGGAAAACAACAATAAAAAACCATAGAAATCATTAAAATATGCAAAATAGAGGCTATAATATTGAAATAATATGCATTTATCAAAAATCAAGAAAATATGCGGTTATTTGCAGTATAAAATCATGTCCAAATAACTGAAAATTCCATAATTCGTGCACATAATGCAAAAGCATACATTTTTAACCCCTATGAAAAAACATGCAAATGCACGAACTTCCTAGCCCTAACCATAATATTTGTATATATGTCGTCAGCTACAGTTAAGGGACACTGGGACTCAATTTTCTAATTTTTTCAATTTTGTATCTCTTTACTTGAAAATTGGCACAATTGTTATAAAAATAAAGAAATAACTGCAAAAGCTCAATGTTCTACTTCAAACAGTTTCTCAGGTAACAAAATTAAATGCTTTCAATTAGCAAAATATTGCATCTTTTAAAAATTGCCTTCATAATGGCATTTTCTGATACTTAAGTAAACAGAAAATAAATTAAAATATTTTATTGAAGTTAATGTTATTACTTATAGAGAAACACATTTGTTTTTGTGAAGTTTTTGGCGTTAAAATTTATTCATCCACGAGATTATGTATACAAGTTTATTACAGTTTCACGGGCGATCAGCCGTGTGAGGTTTGAAAATATTGAGCTTTCGGCCATTCTAAACTCCATGGCCTTCGTCAGAATAAAACAAATGTTTCAATGCATAATAAGATTAAAACTATTACAATTGTTCCTTATCTCTTTTGAGTTTGTCTCATATTTAAGTCCTGGTGTGTAATTTTGCCTTCGACACGGTGTAAAAGGTTGAGAAATAAATCTTCAGTAGAAAATTGTGATAGTTTTTCGGGTACTCTAACCTCAATTCGTTTTGTAGTAGATCCAACATACCTCGATCTGTGCCCTGTTCCCTTCTTTCTAACCATGACGATGTCCACCGAAGTCGTTTACTTCTAAAACATCTTTTCTTCTTACTGAGATTCATGGAGATATATCCCAAATCTATACTTAATATAGCAGTCGCAAAATTAATATTTGCGTCCGCCATGTTTATTTCTCACGCTTGCTACGTAAAGTGTCATTTGTATTGCACCAAAATGAATCATTGTGTGACAAACACTGTTTATTTTATGTGGATACAAAATATTTGGTCAAAAAATCTGATGTGTTGCACTCACATGACTTTCTCTACTCCTGAACTAACCATTCTTACAAACTCTTATTCCTATATCTTCTTCGTGTTAACATAAAAATTTGTATAACTTATCTTATTGCTTATTTCCTTGTAGGTACAAGGGGAATATTAGAATACAGTAGCCTTTGTGTGATAGTGAAATGTTTTAAAGCTTTGGGATTCTGTTACCTTTGCCCACTTAACAGGTGAAAAAATGAACAACGATGATCCTTTTCACCAAAGATTTAAGTTTTCCTAAACTCACACACATAACAAGGAATATCTCCGTAATGGTTCACCCTACAAGAAAATTTATTGAGACATAAATTGTGTATTTTACCAAGATCTACATTTTTTGTATAGTACGATTGGGTCTATCTCTAACGGTTTACCAGTTATGCAGAAGTCGTACAGAGTAAATACGACTACAGGGGCTATAGCCAGAAAATTCAAGATATACATTTCATTTGTTATACAAATATCTCAAACATGACATTTTAATCAAAATCGTTAGAGCCATTTTCAAGAAAATCAAAATTTTCGAAAAATTTTCCATGTAAAGGGTAGTTTAGGGTGGGGCTATTTTCTTCAAAATCTTCGTGTCACATCCTTGAAAGACATTAAACTTAAATACCAACTTTGGTTTTTAACCGACTTTTCGTTTTTGAGTTATACTGTCCACAGCCTGACAGACTGACACACAGACACACACACACGGACCTTTTTCTAAAAATGGTTTTTTTGGATACAGGGGGCCTCAAAACATATTTCCGGTGAAATCTCGACATCGAATTTTTGGGTGGAATACAATACTTCCCCTACTTACCAGTAGAGAAAGTAAAAAGTTGGCTTAAAGTGAAGAGACTCAAAGTTTGAGCTGGGCTCACAGGGAATAGCTCTTCTAGTAGTTTTACTCTATGTAGGTCTTTGTGTAACTAAACACGTGTCTTTTGTTTTAGACCCGAACTGTGGCAACGTCGCTGCAAATGAAAGTCTGTTGGGATATCCTTGTAGCACTTCAAGGCCAAACGATAATGGGCCCTAGAGACGAAACAAAACGCATTTCCATCGTCCAGTTGTATTTGCATCGATAATTTTATTCCAAATGGAATTACACACACAGCACGTGCTGACCTGGAAATTAAACGTGACTGCAGCTTGATTGTAGGGTAGCGCTTGTTTCGATTGTTGCCGCAGTGTTGCCACACCAGCCTTGCTCACCAGTGTTTTTGATGCGTTAAACACGAAAAACACAGGGCACAACACTCAATGAATAATTCTCACACAATTTTATACACATTCAACTGCATTTTTAACAATGCAACAAAATCACCCGACCATATGCTTATCTGTTACTACGGTGGTATTTACAATGATTTCCCAACAGTAACTTAACAAAGAAAGAATCATTCCTACTTACGCACACTTTCATTTCAATATCAAAATTTCATCTGAATTACAACTTGATACTTGAACACAGAACAAGCAGTTGTTTTAGAAATGTCTGTCTATGAACAACAAACGACAGTAAATACGAATACCAACCCTTCGTATTGAAGTTTAACATATTTCAAGAATGCAACAAGATTTGAACAAAAAATTCTGCCAACCAAACTATCTTTAATGGAAAATTGCTCATTAATTTTGATTTTCTGAAAAATATCAAATGAATTTTATTAAAATGCCATTGTATTTAGGATATCTATGACTAAAATTTCATGAAAATGTTTGTTATTAATCCTATAACCTGATTATCCTCCCCTTATGTAGGACTTACAAGCCAGTGCCTAGGGTCAGACGCCTGTCGGGGAGCACAGGAACCTACGGACCGGACAGAGTGAAGACCTGGAAGCGGGTGTTCAGCCCAGCACCAGGTATGATAGTGGGGAAGAGGATGATATGAAATGCAGGCGATATGGATGATTTGATAGGTGATAATGGGGCAATTGGTGAAATGAGTGGCAGGGGAAACCGGAGAACACGGAGAAAACCCGCCCAGACGCTGCTTTCTCCACTAGCAATACCATATGCGGGTCCCTGGGATCGAACTCAGGCCACCTAGGTGGTAGGCGAACGGTCTAACCGCTCGGCCACGGGCATCTGCTTCCAGACGCCAGTTTTAGATCTTTTAGTTTTAATGTGAGCTATGCATTCAAACCTTTTATCGCTATTTTCTCGGTATTGATATTCTCAGAATATTTCGTCGTATTAATTAGTCATCAGCGCCGTGAAGCTTGAAGTCTTATATTTTTCTTGCTGTAAGATACATGACAAATAAAAATTGCTGTAGATTTTATTGTCAGGCATGTCTGACAACAGTAAAGTTAGAATATTTAGGCAAAAAGAAACATTTGGAAGTTCAAAAAATTTGAGCCACGTAAAAAACTAGAGGAACTTTAAAACGGTTATGTATTTTTAGTAGACAAAATTTTTTGTTTAGTGGCGTAATAAACAATAAACGTATTTGATCTTAATTTCTAACCTAATACAGGAAAATTGATTAAAGTTAGGTTATAATAGGTGTATTACATTACAGACAAGGTACAAATTTAAACATTAAGAGTTCGTAATTTGACATTTTCAGTCATACATATCCTTAAAAGTATTAAATATTATAGAAATACCGTTAACTATAGCATATATTTTGATTTAGGATTTTTGGCTAGCCCTAGTTGGCATCAGTGGATCACTAGTGTGCATAAACATAATAGTGGTGGTAGAAGAGGTTTACGTAGCAGATTGCTCCAGCACGCCTTCTTCTGGTGGTCAGACAGTATATGCATATTAGCGACAATAGGAGTAGGTATTACGCGAAGTGAAGACGACAGGGACCCGGTTTGCAGAGGGACGGCCATTCATAAGCAACCTTTGATACACAAGTCATATCTATCACCCCGAGTTGTGTTCTGCCGCAATTTTACGGGTCGCTGGCTTCAGGTCAGTGTCGCACTGGCTCTGTTTGTGTCGAGGGATCTCTTTATGCGTATATTGTTAAACTGTGTGTGACATGCCAAATGGAAGTAATGACAAGAGATATGTGCTAGTTTAAGGGAGAATAGTTCTATCAAATTATATACAAGAATAAGAAAAATAATGTGGCAGAAGAAATACAGGATTATTGTGGTAAATGTCAGAGGGAAGGAGTAGCTTGGATGCGAAAGGTTTTAGAGAAGATAATTAAGAAAGGTGTGTTGTATAAGAAGAGAGAGAGGATATTCCATTGCTGTGATGGGGTATATGACTGCAATTTAAATATTGACTGATACAGAGATAAGAGGGATTGAAACGATTACAGAATATTTTCGAAGGGCAATAGAGCAATGTATCAGAGTGGTCAAGAAAGAAAACGAAAATAAATTAATTAATCTATAAGGCGGGGTCTACTAGACAAATAACCAGAGGGCTGAGAGCAAAATGAGTAAATATTAGATTCATTAATTAATTCAAACTATGAAGCATTTTTCTTTTTTGAGGAACTGCCCAAAACAATGTATATGTTTGTGAATACCATAACTCGAAAATGAAAAGTCGGTTAGATACCAAACTTGGTATTTAAGCTCAGCATCTTCTAAGGATGCGGCACGTAGATTTTCAAAACAGTTCGCCTCCCCCAAGGCTGCCCTATACATGGAAGAATTTTTGGAAACTTTTATAAATTGCTGTATAAATCATCACAACTATTTCAAGTGATTATTTGCATTGATACCTTGTGTGATTGAGTGTGTAATAATTATTTCATCCAACAGAAAAAATTTACGTGAATTCATGTACCTTTTTCTCTGAAAATACTTGAAATACAGAATCACAATTTTGCATGCTTGTTTTTGGTATACTCAGCTATCTTGTGAACCTCAATTACTTAATTACGTCTGTCAGTTTACTATAAACTTAAAAACAATATTTGCAAAGTAAAAAAGCTAAAATCTGAAGAATTTGCAAGGGGTATTTCAACCTGATTCGTATGCATTCTTCTCTCTTATTTTATTTTCATCCTCCTCTTTCTTATAACACTTATGTCTTCTTTATATTAGACGAACTATTAACTCGAAAATAAAGTTGAAAATATTACTAACCGTCTATTTTACAACATTCTTATTATATGAATTAATAAATAAATTTATTATACTTATTTACAATAATATAAATCCTTTTTACAATTTTTCTTTTACACCCTACCTTTGTCCAATGCGACTCACGTGTTTTCCCCCCCCCCCCCTTTTTGGTTACCTGTTGCTATTGGAACCAGTAGCCAATTAGGTTCGATTATTCTGATCACTCTCCTTACCCTTCGCCTATCTTTCCTTTATTCCCCTACTCTTCACTTTCTTCTCCATTTTCCCCTAAGTTTGCCTAAGTATTTTCACATGTTTTTCAGTCTCTTGTTCCCTTATTTGTCAACATTTGCATTGGTATGATTATTCTATTCATACCATCCCATTTCTTCTTCCATATTTCCTCACATTCTACTAGATAATGTACTAGATTCTCGAATAAAGCGACAAAGCAAGTATGAACCAGTCCGCCGCTGATGCCGAGGAAGCGATAGGGGCTAAAGTCACCCCGGGACAGATGCAGGCGATGCAAAAAGGCGACGTTCGGCCACTTGACGTGCACCAGGAGGAAGTGACATTGACAAACGACGCGGTGTCGCCCCAAACAATACACTATCGCATTTTATTGTGCCAGTGTACAATACAGGCAGGAGCAGTGCGTGAAATCTGCTTTACAGGGGACACTCCAGCAGTAATCCTAACGGCAAACATTCGGATTCATGTAAACATAGCCAGCTACGGCTTTATCAAGAGGTTCTTATACATACAGCACTTCATAAATTGCTTGTTCAACACACGTCAGCAGGTGCTTCTGTAGAGAGCGCGGTATTTCTTCATATTGCGTTGAAGTATATTTATTTAGCTGCTCGAAGTGAGGTTAAGGAACACTCAACATGCTATTGAGGCTTCTAAAACCTGAAATTAATGTAAGCAAAAGTTTATCACTACGGTTTATAAGCTGAAGATCCATAAACTGTATAAAATAGACCTGTAAAGCTGCATAAAATATCCTAAATGAACCTAAAAAGGGACTTAAATGTGGTGTGTATGTGTGTGTGTGTGTGTGTGTTTACCTTATAGTTTTCTACACTGTTACACCGATTTCTATCGAATTTGGTAGCTTACCTCCAACACAAAGCAAAAATTACTGTCTGTCTGTTCACCAGCCCATAGTCTTAGGGGAATGAAGGGGAGGGAAGAGACATTCCACGTAGTGTATCCCGAGTTTTATAAACTTCCACGCAAACGTCGTTCTGCTGGTTATGTTGCCAACTTACCTCCAATTTTATTCTCGATATATTCACTCGCTGTTAATTTCAGTTGTAAAATCGTTCGAGTGACTAATTTTATATTGGAAGTAATGGTTAAAGGAATGTAGAAGCAGATAATCCTCTGTGAAATCTGCTATGATATTGTGTTGCAGAACAAAGGAGTTCAGAGTGACAGTTCGATGTGTAAAACAGATCTTTACAGGATGATTGCAAACAAAGAAACCTAAAGAGGTTCTTAAAGTGGATATTTTTGATTTGGGCCAAAGTGTCCTTTGCTTGGCCCCATACACATGTGGTCACAATCCCATAGGACTAGTTTGGGCCAGGGTAAAGTGAAAAATTAAATAAATTTAAAAGGTGACATCTTTTTGCACGATATAATGCTCAGGATATATCATTTAAGACCAAAACAGACTGGCAGTGTTTTTGAAAAATATAAAAAAGGTATAAAATGATCAGTAGAAGAAAGATGGAGTAGTTGAAAACATCGTTTACGTTGTATAAGCTAAACATATTGCATTAACTGAAAATAATATTGAAACTCAGCTATTTTGAGAAACTTCTTTGCTTTAATCTAGCGTCAATACACATTCCAAGGTTGGTAATACTATCGTAAGCGCAACTAGAAGCACGACTGCTGCTTCAGATATAGCTGTGTAGCTGGAACTGTTTACTGACGTCTGATTGGCTGCATTCCTGCCAGGGACCATGAGCTGGTGAACAAATTGTGGCTTAGAATCCGAAATTCCACTCAATTTCACACAATTATTGTTATGCAATGCCTACTACAGCTTGCATGAGCATCTATATCTTTGTCAACGATAATCGCAGTAGCTCCAACATTGTCAACACAAGAATAATTACTTAGGTTGTCACGGCCTCACAAAATAACAAAGAAACAGCGAGTTCATGTAATATTCGTTGACATCCTTTCTGACATCGATTATGGCTTTTCTTTTGTTTTGACTTTCTTTGGCTATGTTGATTACTGAATAATGACATTACTTACTGCTATTATTTGTTCCCAATGAGATTTTGTCTATAAATGGCGACGAGGTAGCCGGAATGTGACAACATGAAAGTCACTTAGCTGCATTAAAGCGAAACCATCATTACAAACTGCAGTACTTGTGGTTGTTCAAAAGGGCTTTTGCATAGTAGTTCTTCAACATTTTTTAACTCTTTAAGTGACTTGTGTAGTGTTTTTAAATGCCTCCAAAGAAACCCAAGGCCATTAGGAATATAGTCACATTTTGCTCACATAAAATATTTGCAACGGTAAAAGGTAAAATCAGACTAAAAACACAATGTCAGTGCCGGGATTTGAACTACGGATTTTTTGGTATCCGTTCGGTTGCTCTTGCTGAGCTACCGTAGTAAAATTCCGGCACGAAATTAAGTTCCCCCATTTGACTGGCATTTTTTCTGGTAAACCACAAGGAGATGTCAAATTCATGTGACGTAACATGCCCTAAAGGTGACTTAGAATGTCGTAAGTATACTCCTTCCGAAATAAGAAGCACACTTGAGGTAAACAAAGAGTAGAAAATAGATCCTATATTTTCTTTATAGTATCACTTTTAAAATGGACTAAGGGATACGTTTAGTGATTTTAGTGTAATGCACTGCATTTTAACTGTCATTTGGAAATAGAAAATGATCAAATAAACGGCTTATATAAACTGAGCAGTTACTGCATATTAACTGCTTATGCTGTACACGTATTGCGCGGAGTTATACAAAAATGTGTTTCTTAGAGCAGATCCCAGGCCTCTTAGCTTAACTATAGGTCAACCGATGAAATGAATTATTGTCTTGATGGTTTGGAAAATGAAGAATCGCACTGATCCGTGGTTCAAATCCCGTTTATGGCTATGGGTCGTGATCTAGGGGTAACATGACAGCCTCTTGTTCCGAAGGTCACGGGTTCACACAGGATGGAGTCTTTTGGGTGCAATAATCATTAGCATAGCTAATAGTCCCGTATCATAGATTCACATCACGTAAACAAACCTCAATCCTGATAAAGGGCCTCTGAGCAAAATTAAGCTGTTTTTTTTCACACCCAATATAGAATGAGACGTTGGAATCCATAACAATTTAACACCGTGCATAATTATTAATTATCTATGTTACTTTTCCGTTTCGTGTTTTATAAACAGTTTTATAATACTATCAGTTTGTGTGAACGGAATCCCCACAAGAGAAGTATGGCAAATTTCTGTGCATATATGCACCCCCCCCCCCTCCCCGCAGCCCACTGGCTGTGAAACATTAATACAACACATTAGAACCCCACATGATCTTGTCGAGTCGCTAGCATTTCCGCCCTTCCACTATACGCGGGTTTTACACAAGAAGAAAAAGCGGAAAAGGAAGAAAAGAGTTTAAGAAATAAAACCGCTTGATTCATGTTAAGAGAAATGGTCATAGGGGGATAAAAAGGCTGCGTTCTAATGAGCATGATGCCAAGCAGTAATTGTAGAAGGTATTGATGTAACTATGGTGTTTCTAAATGATTGTTTAAAACCCCTTTAATGGGGTTGAGACAGTTTTGATGCCGTCTGCAATATCTTCGTCTTTGAGATCAGCTGGCAGCTGCTACAGTGGTGAACTATGGAGGTTTCTCTTAGGTTATGTATGAGTGGTATCAGAATAGGCAACACCAGTTAATTTAGTTGATAAATTTAAGGGTAGTGGGTAGTGTGAGTTGTAAACAGGCAGCTAACCTAAAAAATTTACATTTCTCTGAACTGTAATTTACATATAATTGGAAATATTACTGTATAATTTCTGTATATATACCGCGTTGAAAATATATGTCAACCAGGGATTCTACATGATTAGTGTAACAAATATATACATTTATTGTCAATAAAGAACAGTTTCAGCGAAAAAAAATAATCCGTCAAATTTTGGAGTCATCTAGTTTCTTGTCGAATGGATATAAATGGTTTATTATTTCAATAACTGTCACGCCATTTCAATCAGAGCAAGCGCTAGCCAGCTACACAAACTGACGTCACTAGCACGGAAGTCTACTGCGCATCTAGCTGGTGATACAGTATTACTCAACATATCGTTGTTTGTACTATGCTCCTAACCAAGCTGTCTGTCGTTTCTTCCACAAAACTGGAAGACATTTAGTTGTTTATTGCAATAAAAACAACTAATGATAAAAAGATTGAGAGAGGGACACAGTAATAAACAATTTTGTTGATGTCTTAGTTTAAAAATAAATTTACAATTTCATTACTTCAAGATTAATAACTCTGAGAAAATTAAAATAATATATTTTATTTTTATGCATATTTTTAAGTTCTTAGAGAATATTTACCAGGTTTTTAGTGCAGAGATGCATGCATATATTATTTATTTTGGGAGAGAGGGGTTCAGGGGAAACAATACAATTAAAAACGCTAACCTAATGGCATAGAAGACCTTTTTCCAGGGTCAACCACCCAGTTACTGCGTCCCCATCTCGCAACACTACGGGCATCATAAGAGGGGTGCAGTACTGGTGGATGGGACGTGATCAGCTCTTCGATCCCTCCCCGGTTGGTGCATAGTGTCTTCACATTGTCCTCTTAGGAACCCAACGGGGCTGAGTGCACCCTGGAGCATGTCTACCAACGCCATAAAATACCCACGCCGTTACAGGGAATCGAACGCGTATCTCCACCTACATATTAGGCAGAATACGCCTTTGTATGAAACATTTGTAGATGAACGAATAAAGCAAAGCATGCAAATGAAATATCAAATGTTGTGAGACGGACAGTACGCACATTGGGACGCGGTCCCAGATACTCACTGCAGAGCCAGTTCCCCCTCTGAGAGCAGGACTGCCACATTTGCCAATCCTAATAGTTCCTAATGGGTCCATTTGTATGAAATATCTGAGTGACCCCGTGTGATGTTTAAGTAACATTCTCCATTATGGTAAACTCTGCTTGCACCCAATGAGACGAAACGGGACGCGACCAACCGCAGGCTATAGCGTGCGTGTAGCCTACCTTCAGGCAAACTTTACCCTCTTGTTTATTTGCCATTAGATACGTGCACACAAAGTAAACCAGAATACCTATCTATAACACTTCACAAAATACTACATTAAAATTTCGATATAAAACATTTATAACTTAATCACGCCTTTCCCAGTGTTTGGTTACTTCTCCAAAAGCAAATGGCCTGCTGAAATTAAAAAAAAAAAAAAAAAAAAAAAAAAAACACTTTTAGAAAAAGGTCCGTGTGTGTGTGTGTGTGTGTGTGTGTGTGTGTGTGTGTGTGTGTGTGTGTGTGTGTCTCTGAACAGAGTAACTACAACGAAAAGTCGGTTAAAAACCAAAAGTATTTAAGTTTAATATCTTTCAAGGATGCCACACGAATATTTTGAAGAAAACCGCTCCACCTTAAACTACCCTTTACGTGGAAAAATTTTCCAAAATTTTTACTTTGTTGAAAATGGCCCTAACGATTTTGATTAAAATGCTATATGTTTGAGATATTTTTATGACAGATGAAATGTATATTTTGTATTTTCTACCTATAGCCTATGTGGCCTTGTTTACTGTGGATGAATTTTGTATAACTGGTAAACCGTAAGAGATAGACAAAATCTTACTACCTATACAAAAAATGTAGATCTTGCTAAAACACACAATTTATGTCTCAATAAATTTTTTTTGTAGTGTGAACCAGTTCGGAGGTTTCGTGTGAATTTTGGAATACTTAAACTTTTGCTAAATAGAAGATCGCTATTCATTTTTTATATCTTAGCCGTGCAAAGAGAACGGAATCTCAAAGCTTTAAAACATTTGACTATCGCACAAAGCCTACTGTATTCTAACATTCCCCTTGTACCTACAAGGAAATAAGCAATAAGATAATTTGTACAAATGTTTATCTCAACTAACACGAAGAAGATATAGGAATAAGAGTTTGTAAGAATGGTTAGTGCAAGAGTAGAGAATGTCATGTGAGTGCAACACATCAGATTTATATATTCGGGCACTCTCAAAACATTTTCGGTATCGAACACAATGCTAGAAACTGTGTGTTTGAATATGTAGATGTTGGATTATGGTAGCTCATTTTACAATACAATTTCCATTGTATATTATAAGTGCATGAATACAAATGCCAATACATTTATTCATTGAATTGTTTCACAGATCTTTTCTTTTCAATTTACTCTTTAAGGCGTATAATCACACATAAAAGAGTAAATAAAATTATACTGGCTGTCATGATGATTGACACCTGGTGAGGGCTGTATGGCAGATGAAAATAACTCGACTTTATTTAATTAAACCCCTGCGGAAGGAAGGAAGTAAGGGTTGACTTGAAGACGCGTGAACATGCTGTGATTTGCTTCACACCTATAATAACACATTTTCACGCCATAAGTGTTGTGTATTTGTTAAATAACTGGTAGGGGTTTGCACAACAAAGGAATGCTTGGTCCCTTTCACAATTCCCCAGGTGTCAAAACGATTTCTTGCTTGCTACAGGGGAGGCCATGGAGCATTATGCCCTTCTCCTTGCATGATACCCGCTCCCTTAATAGGTAAATAACTCCACAGCAGCAGTAGCAGCGGGCCTAGGAAACGCGCGTCACAACGGGTTCACCGCTTCTGAAGAATTGCGCTTACTTATTCTGAGATCACATCAAGCACTGACTAGGCAACTACAGCCCATACGTGACTTCATCATGTGCATAACAATTTCAACCAATGACAGGCTTCATTAGTGAAATGTTTACCACATTAAAAAAACCAAACTTGGTATTTAAGTTTAATGTCTTGCAACGATGCGACACGAAGATTTTGAAGAAAATAGCCCCACCCTAAGCTACCCTTTACATGGAACATTTATCGAAAATTTTGATTTTCTTGAAAATAGCTCTAACGAATTTGATTAAAATGTCATATGTTTGAGATATTTTTATGACAAATGAAATGTATATCTTGAATTTTCTGGCTATAGCCCCTGTAGTCGTATTTACTCTGGACGACTTTTGCATAACTAGTAAACCGTTAGAGATAGACCAAATCATACTATACAAAAAATGTAGATCTTGCTAAAATACACAATTTATGTCTCAATAAATTTTCTTGTAGGGTGAACCATTTCGGAGATATTCCTTTTTATGTGTGTGAGTTTCGGAAAACTCAGAACTTTCGTGAAATGGATCATCGTTGTTCATTTTTTATATGTTAAGTGTGCAAAGGCAACGGAATCCCAAAGCTTTAGAACATTTAACTATCGCTCAAAGCCTACTGTATTCTAATATTCCGCTTGCACCTACAAGGAAATAAGCAATAAGATAATTTGTACAAATGTGTATCTAAACTAACACGAAGAAGATATAGGAATAAGAGTTTGTAAGAATGATTAGTACAACAGTAGAGAAAGTCATATGAGTGTAACACATCAGATTTTTTTTGTTATGATCAGATTAGAGAATCTAGTTGCACTGTGCTACAGATGCGCAACAGTTGACGTAATCTGACACAACAGAGCCGCTATTCAAATGTCAAATATGGCTGACTCTCGCTTATCGAATGGTGAAATAATTCGAAGACGAAAACTTCACAACACAGAATACAACGGAAATATGTTTGGGGTAGGTTTGATACATTTTATATTGAACGAAATTGTCAATATATTAAAACTCTCATGTGTTGCACTCACATGACTTTCTCTACTCTTGTACTAACCATTCTAACAAACTCTTATTCCTATATCTTCTTCGTGTTAGTTAAGATAAACATTTGTACAAATTATGTTATTGCTTATTTCCTTGTAGGTGCAAGGGGAATATTAGAATACAGTAGGCTTTGTGCGATAGTCAAATCTTCTAAAGCTTTGAGTTTGTTTTCCGAAATTGACACAAGTAACGAGGAATATCTCCGAAATGGCTCACCCTACAAGAAAATTTATTCCGACATAAATTGTGTATTTTAGCAAGATGTAAATTTTTGTATAGTATGATTTGGTCTATCTCTTAAGGTTTACCAGTTATGCAAAAGTCGTCCAGAGTAAATACGACTTCATGGGCTATAGCCAGAAAATTCAAGATATATATTTCATTTGGCTTAAAAATATGTCAGGTATATGACAGTTTAATTAAAATTGTTAGCCATTTTAAAGGAAATCAAACTTTTTAAAAAAAAATTGCATGTAAAGGGCAGTTTTGGGTAGTGCAATTTTCTTCAAAATCTTCGTGTTGCATTCTTCAAAGATACTAAGCTCAAATATCAACTTGGTTTTTAACTGAATTTTCAGTTTTGTGTTTGCTGTTCCTAGATGCACTATTCAGAGGGTCCCCAAAACACACTTCCTGTGAAATTTCGATATTGAATTTTTGGGTGGAATAGAATACTTCCCTAAATTTAAGCATTTGATCACAATTTCGAAACTATTAGAACAAAATGGATGAAGTTTACGGAGTAATATTTTGGGATTGCATTATATCTAAAGTACAAATTTTATTAGCATTAGTAATTCAGAATTTGAAGTTTTTAGTCATACCTTTAGGGATATACTAAATTTGGTAGGGAACTTGCACACAGCGTTAGGTAATCCTGCCACTCAAGGTGTATATCGGCGCCACTCGGGTTTCGACGCCAGGTAAGATACCTGGGGCCGTGAGGTGGGGTGGGGGGGGGGGGTGCTACGTACAACACGAGCCCTGCTTCTTCACAATGGAAAAGCTACACATATTTGCTTGTAGCGGTTTTCTCACCCAATTGACTTCACATTGTGGCCAGGGGTTCTCGCTTTCACCGTGCGCTCGTACGACGAGCATTAAAAAGAAAGAAAGGGCTCCTCCATAACTCAAAAACTTCATATAATGGAGGGCGGTCACGGGGTATTAAAGATGGAGCGAACTAGAAGATCCAATTCACCTGGCCGCTTCTGTGTGCAACAATGGCATACGAACACTTGAATGTAGCGTGATTTTACCTACGATATTCAATGTAAACATGAGACACCTCAAACAAGGTTTAATACATTATCTGACCCATTAACTCGTGCTATAATACAATTGAAAATTCAACGCCAATAAGGGAACACACCTTAACATGCCCTCGTTATGGAGAACTAGCTAAAATATCCCGTGGTTTGACGATATTATCCCTACAAATGTTATAGTTACCTTGGATGCTATAAAGAACCTAAAATAAATAAGGAAAAACACCTGGAAAGCTACGCAAAAGTGGCGTTGAACAACCGTAAATACCATAGGAAGAAGAGTGAGTAGAGAAAGCTGTGTGAATGTAAGAGGTTGCATTTCTATGTCAATCGTACTAGAAAATTCTATGAATTCGTTATAGAAGAGGGAGTAGAGAAAGAAATGTGATTGTGTTTCATGAAAGAAAAGTGTGTAGACAAAATCGTGTGACTATAATGCAGTTCTGTTTCAACAATAAATAATTGTATACATTGTATGGGAGGTTAGAGAAAGAAATGTAAAAAGCAAAGCGAGTCGATGAAACCGTGTGAATGTAATATGTGGCATTTCTATTTGACTTATACAAAATTGTATGAATTTTATGTTGAACGAGTAGGGAAAGACATATGAATTTAATATGTAAATTCGTAAATTTCGTAGTTTAAAAATGAGATATTTCTAAGGATGCAGAAAATAACTTCATATTATGTAAGAACAATTCCTGTATAGAACTTCAAGGACATACTGCCATCAAAATAATTCATTATAAACGCTATTTGCTATGCAGTTTAGGATTGTGAATGTGTGCAAGAATGATTACAACAGTAATTGTTGTGTGAAGGTTTTGTCAGAGCGTATAGAAGGAGAAGTGTGATCACTCCACTGCTCTTCCATATGATTATACAAGAGCTACCTGGCGCCTCCGTCAGGTGGCAGCAAAATCGTTAGTGTGGCTATTTACAGCGCGTTTTGCTGGATATTGCATTGGAGTATTGTTGTGTATGGTTGCTGTGTTTGTTACAGTGCGATGAATTGTGGTTAATTTGTATGAAACTGTGAATTTATAGAAATAATCGACATGCCTATGTGTTTAGTGCCTGGCTGTAGATCTGGAAATAACAAATCTGAACGTAAACATTTCTTTACACCTCCAAAATATAAACTACTGTTTTCTAAATGGGAGAGGGCCATACCAAGAAAGGACAAGTGCCTTTCATCTAATATTTACGTGTGTGATTCACATTTTTCTGAAGAACTTTTGATAAAGGTAGACAAGTTTCTAGTTAATGGAGAAAATGTAGAGATTGCTTTTTCCTAATCTTCCTAAATACTTATCACACCCAATATATTCCCGTAAACATCCTTCACAGAGACCATCAAAAAGGGCTGAAAGAGATACCAATTTAGAAGATAGTGGGAATCATGCAGAAGGCTTTCAAAATACGACTTTTAATTTTCCCCTCGCAGGGGCTACCAATAGACATTTTAGTAATAAAGTAGGCCTACTTAAGAAAAGGTCAAATCAACAACACCGTAATATAATTAGACTAAAATGCCAAATGAAAGTATCCAATGCCAAGATTCAAGTACTTGAAAGGAAAGTAAAGTAAATGGAAGTAGTAGCAATATCGATGAATGTGATGGAACAAAATACCTAAGTAAAAATAAAAAATTGTTGATACAATTTTGAAAATATCAAAGGCAACTAAAAAGAAAGGCATGAAATATTATGAAGAATTTCCTTTAGATAGCCTGCTATTAAAAATCAAGTCACCCGAAGGATACATACATTGTTTAAATCACAATCTTCTTCAACTTCCATCAAAATCACATTTAAGAAAGTTAATCAAAGGTCAAAAATGTCTGGAAATGCAGCATCTGAATTTTTAAAGGATAAGAATGAAAACTAACGATACGGAATTTTAATTTTTAACGAAGTAAAGATAAAAGAAGTTCGATTTGATTCTAATTCTTTGAAAGTGGATGGGTTTGTAGATTTGGGGAATTTAATCCCCGAAAAAAGTTAACTCTTCATTCACAGGAAATTATATTTTACTTAATTCCTTTAATGCCATTTTGCATTCTAGCGGTAACATTATTGTCTTGGATTTCTGTGAATAGCTGTCAGAATGTGCATGCGTGAATTAGTTATTGTTAAACGACACTGTTCTTCTCCTTTGCTACTTTTCCAGCTGAATCTCCTGCTAAACGCTAGTGTTTGTATTAGCATTGTACCGCACTAGCAATTGCACTGCCATCTGTGTGGCGGAACACATGAACTACAGCAGTGATCACACTTCTCCTTCTAAACGCTCTGGTTTTGTGTTTATACCATATTATAATCAACCACCATTATAAAGAGTATTTGTACGATTTTAGCGTTTCATAGAATGTATTATTAGGTGAATTTTGGGTGATGGAGCATGAAGTCAAATTAGTTAAAATATATCTTCTAAAAATGCCTTTTTTGTAATTCAAGGGGTCTCGAAACGTGTATTATCGATAAAATTTCTGTATTGAATTTTTTAATTAAATACAATACTTCTGCTTACCATAAGGAAGCAATAGAGAAAAATAATTGGTATACACACACCTTGTTCTAAGAATGCGTTTTTGGAGTCAGGAAGTCTGATATTTCCAATAAAATCACGGTATAAATTTTTGGGGTATGTCAGTGTGTAGCAGAGAAAATAATAAGCTTTTGTAAAATTACTTTGCAGAAAAGTAGAGAAAATCATGTGAAGGTGATGTGTAAATTTTACCTAATTGCGCGTATACTTAATTAAAATAAATTAAAGGATATTCTTGATATTTTAATACACAGTTGCAAACAAAGTAAATACAATACACGTCACTGGAATTACCCAATTGTTCAACTGTTTAGTGATCTCTCCTGCCACGTCAGGTTTTCTACCCTGTATAATACTTGTATTGTTTCTTCCAGGTTAGCCAACTGTTAAAGTATTAATCCTTCTTTTACTATGCTCAGAAATTTGTAGTGTCGATGTTGAATCTACTTTAGGTATTCAGCACTTAAAATTACTGTTTCACTTGGTTAAATACAAAAGTAAACCGGTATGATAACAAAAGAGTACAGTAACAAGGGTAACGTGATACAGTGAAATGCACAAGTGGTAATACTGGAGTACGGACAATGATGTTCAGTTGTTACTTTGACGAACCACACGCCTTCTTGACTCAGACCGTTCGTAGCACCAGATTCAAGGAGTAGTGTGTGGATAGTTCATAAATTTTGTTCAGTCTTTTGAGACAGTTGAAAAGCGACGTAAAAGAAGAAAAATATCTGCAGAAATCGTAATGTTGAAAAGCATTAAAATACTATCAAATTTATAAATACAAACACACAAAATCTTAGAAATGCTTCCACTCTTTTTGTTTCAAAAACAAATTTTAAATCATTACATACAATTTTTGTAACAATTTATTCGTTGTGGTCAAAAACTATATGCCAGTTTTTAAGTTTATTCTCTCTGAGCCTCTGCTGAAACGTTTTTGTCTGTAAACTATATTATATGGATGTTTTTCCTATCCGACATTTTAACTATAAATTATTTAATTAATTAAAATTAAATCTAATGAATAAACACTGAATTTTATTTTTCTGAAAACTTTAAAGCTTTGAGAATTTTATATTCCAGAGAAGTTAATTATGCCAAAACATATTTTAACATTCATAAACGCAAGAAAGCTTAAGTGGGGTCAAAGGTATTTTAATGCTCAATTCTAGAAGGCTTAAAAGGCTCTGAGAGCAAAGGAAATTGTGCGCAATTGAAGTTTAAGGTACATCTTCACGTTGGGAACAAAAATATATATTTTTAACCAGATTTATTTAAATATTTTCCTAAAGATTGGCATAAATTATAAATATTTAGACTACCAACACAAAAACATTTTTTGGTAGCCATAAAAAATTCAAGATTGAAAATTTCATATATGTCTTCAAATTCTCTAGGTTCTATAAAAATATATTTCATTTAGAAGTTAAAACTGTATTTTTTTTAAATGGCTACAGTTTTGTGATATATTTTAAAACCATAGATCTTGGTTCACATTTTTTGTCTAATAAGGTTCAAAATCATTTATGAATGAGGCATGTGGCATAATTTTAAGATTAATTCCTTGCGATTTAAAAAGGTAAAAATATTGAAAATTTTAATTTCAAGAAACTGTTACGTGTCCAGGCTAACCGGATTGTACAAATTGTTAAATTAATCACACTTCTGCTAACAATTAGCATGCAAGGGCTATCATATGACCCAAAAATAAAAACTTGGATATTTTGAAAAATATTGTTATTTGTAGCGTGAAAAGGAAGTATTTTTTGGACATAATGGGTAGCCTTAATTTCGGGAGTGTAACTTATTAATGTTTGTGCTTTCTTAGGTTGTCGTCTATTTCTAATCTAAGCTACAAATAAATGCATAACAGAATAGAAATCGCTTGAGTCACTGTTACGCTCAAAGAGTGTGCTGAATTAAAAGCGGGAGCAGACAGAAGGACGGCAGAGAGAGAAAAAAAGTTCGAGGTGTGAAGCAAAGAATTGATTTATGTGGCCCTCACAATTTACAGGCTCAGGTTTTTCCCCGGTACTGGCCCCTCCCATTGCAGAAGATGTCCCCGTGGTGCACAATACCTACCTCGTGGGAAATACCCCAAAGCCACATCGAAAACCTAAAAATTGCATTCCTCCACTGAAATGGCAAGTTTTCGTACTTTATCGAGTGGAAAACTGTTGTCATCGTGTTTGGAAACATGACATGGGCATCTTCCTGTAATTTGTCACCAATCGCTGCTCACTTGTTAGCGAGACAGTGTAGATTTGATTTGATTTATTAACTGTAAGAATTACATGCATCGCCAATAAACAAATACACATAAACAGCATGTGTTAAAAATTATATTTACAATACCTACACCTTTTACACTTCATTTCTGAGAGACCATCAAACTCAGCTGCATTTTGGAATATCGACTTGTGTAAACCGTGCTGCAAAATGATGTGGCACTTAGAAATATTCTGCTCTTCTAATGCTCTCAATCAATTGTTCGGGCCATTTTTGATAAAAATACATTTTTTTTAAAAAAGTTCAGTGTAAAGGTTATTCTGGGCTCGTGGATTTTCTTCAAAAGCCTCTGGAACATGCTGAACTTAAAATATTTAAAATATGGTATTTAAGTGACTATGTTCTTTGAGTTAACTGTTCTCTCTCTTTCACACACATACCCATGCACACACAGAAAACCACCTACGAACACTCTTATGAAAATGTTTTTATTCCATGTATTTTCGGAGAAACCTCAATACAGAATTTTGAAGTATTGCAACTTTGTATATTACTAAACGTATAACAATTTGTTGTAATCTAACAGACATTTTTAAAAACGTTTTAAATACATTTCAAATGTTCTTGTGAAAGAAAGTTTGGTATATTGTCGTCTGTTAGATTCAAACATTGAACATGAGGCTAATTGGAATGCTAATTGGTAGAAATAAACACAAAATTGTGATTTGTTTACTGAACAGAACATTAAAAATGGCTACTTTGCTGACAAAGCTTTGTAGACAGCAGTTGTGACTATATTAAATAACTAGTATAAAATTCTATACTTCTACTGTGTTTTTTTGAGAATAGTAGTTGCTATTTAACTCACTAAATATTTTATACGTGAAGCATAATTGTAGTTTTGTCTTCGACACGATGTAGAAGTAAATCGTCAATTCGTAGAAAATTGCGATAGTTTTCCGGGTCCTCTAACCTCAATTCGTTTTGTAGTAAACGCAATATGCATCGGTTCGTGGTCTGTTCTCTTCTTTGCAACCATGAAAACATCTTTTACTTCTAATACGTTCATTCCTTCTACTCAGAATCGTGGAAATATATCCCAAAACAACCAACAATTAATACAGCAAACACTAAATTAATATTTGCACACGCCATGTTTATTTTTCACGCTTGCTACGTGAACTGTCATTTGTTTCGGACCAGAATGCACGACATTGTGACGCACACTGTTTCTTTTGTCTGCAACTCCAGTGGAGGCCAGCGCAGGCTCATTGACTGGTTTCTGCGACGGGATACGAACCAGAAGCAGAGTGAAGCAGATTTCGTGTCGTGGTTGGACATGCAAGGGTAGGTAACAACATGCTGGACGTACACTGCTGACAACTTGCGGTAAAGAAAGGCCCTCACCATGGGAAACTCGCAGACCACAACAGTTGGCTGCGGGCTATTTGCTTGTTAGCAGTAAAAACTGAAAGGGAGTGGAATTATCCTTGCGTTTTTAGACTCAGCATCTTATGCTTTCAAGCCACAAGATTCCATGGGAAAAAATCTGCCACAATAGGATCCCTGAAAAATACACACAATTGTGTGGCTTTTACCGATATTCAGGAAAGTTTTGTTTTATATTGTTGTCTGACATGACCTTCTGTGTTCTTAAACTGCACGCAACACAAATAACGCACAATTCCATAGAAGCGTTCATTAGTGTCTCTTCTCGAAGTCTATATTTCATTTGTTACAATGTGTACGTTTAGAAAACAAAGCACTGCGACAAAGCACTTGGGAATTGTTCTGAATAAAGAGGACTTCCGAGGAAAATTCCAGAAAATTTGTCATAAAATATCGTAGTAAAGTGGTAAAAAATAACACGTTTACTTTCTGTACTAGCATAGTAAATAGAAATAAAAATTCGATATAGAGATTTCACTGGAAATATATGTTTTGGGACCCCCTGATAAAAAAATCATTAAAAAAATCTCCGTTTTGTGTCAATTTGTGCTTTTGTGAACAGTATACCTCAAAAACAAAGCCGGTTAAAAACCAAACTTGGTATTTAAGCTCATTACCTTCCAAATATACGATAAAAATATTTTCAAGAAAAATCCCACACCCCATACTACCCTTTCAGTGGAACTGTTTACGAGAGTTTTTATCTTCTCAAAAATTGCTAACGATTTTTATTTAAAAACTATATGCTTAGATACTTTTATGCCAATACCTTGGATTCTCTGGTTATGTCCTGAGAAATTATCTCCTGTCTGGGTTAATTTTCCTTAACTGGTAAACTGTATCCATCTTTAATAAAATACAATTGTTTTCATTTGCCACGTTAAGAAACTTAACAACATAAAATAAAACTTTCCTGTAATATTGAAGTCCATCAGTTGCCTTGAAACTATGGGCATGAAATGGTGTGATGCATTAAGCATTGTGAAGGAAACTAACTGAGTTATTGAATGCACAGGGTAAAGTAGCTGACAAAGTTAGGGAAAAATTACGTCGTGTGCTTGAAAGAAATCCTGTATATACAACAATGTGTTAAATTGGTGACATTCTGTGTGACAAAGAAGCAACATTCATGAAAATGAACCAGTACTATTTACTAATGGTTTCCCTTATTTCAAGTTTGTTCCATTATATCATGTGATGTAGAAAGAAGTTTCTCCAACTATAAGGCTCTAGTTGATGACAAATGAAAATCAAGTTTGGACACCTCAAATTGTATGCGCTTTATAGTGAAATTCTGTTGAAAATTATTTTGTTTTAAGACATAAATGGGCCATTAAAGTCCTTCAGCCTACATTCAGTAGTTGTTTCCAGAGTGTTTAGGTTAGGAAAATCCGAGCCTTAGGTTATTTTACTTTTGGTTGGCAACGAGGAAACAGATGTCTCATTTTAAGGAACACATTCCCTCTGGGAACGAAACCAAAGGAAACAAAAGTATAAGAAATGTTATAAACCAAATCAAAAAAGGTAAGAAAAAGACTTTGGCAACTATTTCCATGACTACGACAGACAGATGTAGACCAGGTGGCAGCACAATAGACAGACTACTCATTAAACTCTACGATCGCAAACGTACAATTTCAAGAACAAATGAAAGTTGCGTATTCCATTGTCCGTTATGCGCAACTGTTACAGTTTTATAGGAATAATAGTAATAACAATGTAGCATAACGCGTAATGTGTAATTCTTCTCTTGTCTTATTTTTTCCCTTGAAGTAGCATCTGGGACGGACTGTTACAAATACTATAATTATTTAATAACGACAGTAATTAGTGGGGGTCCAATAACCGGATCCTATATGAGGTCCTCGACACAGCATCACGCCATGTACACACACACGCAAACAAAATCATGTCGACAAAACCACAAAACTTGCATTCATCGCCAAAACAGGCTGCCAACTTGACCAGGTGCATGTATTGCTGTTAATTGCTTTTAAATCTGATTGTATTTATACCAGCGTTGCCCGTGCTTTAACGATAATATCCATAAAACTTTAAGACCTACGTTGGGTACTATAAACAATCCAAAATAAACAAAATAAATAAGTAAAAACACCGGCAAAACAGTATATAAAACCACTGTTGAACAAACCCAAATATGTTGAACTTTTTTATCGTGTATCCTCTGCTCTAGAATTTATCTGTGAAGCTCAGACCGTCAAATGATATTTATCTAGACTATTTCATAAATAAAACATGAATTTAAATAATATATATCAAAGATTTCACCACAAAATGTTAAAGTCTATAAAAAAATAACCTCAAATATACATATTCGATTAGTACAGTTGGTGGAATGCTTCAGCACTACCAAATGATGAAAACAAAACCAGAATTACGTGTATTTCGATCCTCTTTTGTTATAATCTCAAATAAATCTTACTTTGTTTTTAACGCTAAGGAATAGCCTTTCTTTTCGTAAAATACTTTGTCAAGGCAATTCTTAAAAATACAGTTGTGAAATTTCTAAAGGAAGTGCTATTTCCTTTAGAAAAAATGCACATCGAGTTTAGAGAAAGACGTGAATCGATTGCAATGTGTAAGAAATTGGTTTTCAGCGATTTATGGGAATATAGTTGGCGATACTGACTAAACAAAAGTAAGTGGAATATGATAAATGAACATCTTTATGTAATATTCCTGAATATTCACTGGAATAATACGTTGAATGACTGCTTTTTATCGTATATAGATACGATTTACTTAGTGATGATCATTTTTAGTATGTCTATGAACTTTAAGGGGGCTATATATATATGTAACCCCCCCCCCCTCCCCCAAAGAAAAAAATAACTACAATACAAGTTTACTATAGAATGAAAATATTTCGAGCACCAGGAAATCAACATCCCGAAGCAGAAATAGGAACATCGATGCAAATATCGCTTAACTGTAAAATCGGATACTGCAGTTTGTTGTGCGTCCAATTCCGTCTTTAAGGAAAGAACCGCGGCCGCCATGTTGGTGCTAGGGGCGTGTTTCTGCTGCGTGGCGACGTTCATTTGTCACACACTTTATCTGCATGTACATCAGAGCGGCTGGTTGACTGCCAGAAAACCTTTCATTAACTCGCGTAATAACATTTACATGCCGCACTGCGCAACATTTAGGGGCGTTCGACAATTTTATTTTAAAAAAATGCAGTAATTAAAAATCTGATGTCTACATTCACACAAATGTCTTTATTTTCTCTACTACGTATAATACGTAGAGGAAGTAATGTGTTCGACCAAAAATTCGATGTCAAGATTCACCGGAAGTATATATTTTTGGGGCCCCCTAAAACCCAAAAAAGTATTTTTCTCAAAAATCGTTCTAACTGTATTGATTAAAATACTGTATATTTAAGATACTTTTTATGACCAATGAAATGTATATCCTGAATGTCCTAAGAAAGTCTCTGAATTCCACTTCATTCTGGATGACTTTTGCATAATTTGTAAACCGTAAAAGATAAGACAAAATCTTACTGTACAAAACATGCAAATTTCATTAAAACATAGCTTATATTAGTTTTTAGGTCATTTCTTAGATATTTCTTATTCTCTGTTTGAATTTTGAAATTTACGTTTTTCAAATATGAAGTCACTGTTCGTTACTTCATCTCTTATGTATGCAAACATAACCTAAATTCAAAGCCTACAAGGAAATATGTAATTAGAGAATTTATATTGATGTTTATCCCCACCATTACGAAGATAGAGTGTTTGTGAGAATAGTACAAGAGTAGAGAAAGTCATGTGAGTGCAAGACAGTGTTTTTATAGCTTCTACGATTTAGTCAATGAAATTTGTATATCTGACGGTTGATTACCTTGTAGTTTGATTTGGTCCAAGAGTTTCTTAATTATAATTTAAGAATTTTAGTTGATAACACTGCCGAACTATGATCTTTTACGATTTTAAATCCCATTTGGCACCTAGACAATGTGGAGAACGATTTACAAATGCATTTGGCGAAGGAATTCCATCTAAGGCAACAATTCATAATTGGCAAAGCGAATTCCAAAGAGATCACGTGTTTCTTAGTGGTGAATTTTGTAAAGGATGCTCAGGAACTGTTATTATATTGTCGCTGTTCGAGCAATTGTTGAATAAGATCGGCGGACATCTACAGACATCATATGAATTTTTTCGGGGCACATTTGGTATGAGTTAAATCCAAAACATTTTACATTTAGAAGGAAGAAACTTCATTGTTTATAGATTCCACATAAAATGACTCTGATTGGTGCAGAAAACTATGCCAAAATTGCATTTCGGTTTGTAACATCGTTAGTAATGATGAATCTTGAATTTATTGTTATGATCTTGAACAAAAAAGTCAGTTGACTCAAAGATCTTTCGAGCGGGGCCTAAGCTTCCACAAATCTACATACAGCAAAACTATGAAGGAAATGACTTACCGGTAGTTCCTAGGAATTCAATATGGCTGACATTACAACACAAAGCAGTACTGCCAACCTTATTCTTAGATCTACTTTACTTACACAGAGATCTTCACTGTTAGCTTTTAATTTCTGGCACTGTTAGCGATTGATTTTCCAAACTACTGTTAAGCTAGCATCTTTTTTTCATTGAATGGATGCTGTCCTTACTATACTAATCATATTTCTACTCAGGCTTTAATGTAAATAAAGTAACCATTGTTTATTAAAATCAAAGCATTATTTCTAACCTCAAATATCACAGGGTTAAAGTAACATGCTTTCAAACAAGAATAAAACTTGAACATCGTTACCACACAGCTGTGGCAACATAACTGATGCAACAACACCAACTATGGCCGTAGCTTTACAATGGTTATATTTTATGAACAGTTGGCAGTACTATTGCAACTTAACAGATGAAATATCACTAAATATAACCAGACCGCACAATAATGTCGGGAAAATGCTAGTTGCTTTTTGGGATATTCCAATAAACTGTTTCCTCTATAACAATGGGTTGGTCTGGGTGACTCGGTTAGACGCTGGCCTACTGATCCCGAGGTTGCGGGTTCAAACCCGACCCAGACCGACAATTGTTTTTTTCTATAACAACGGGGTGTCTGGACGACCTTAAGGTCATCACCATGGATCATTCACCATACAGCCCTGACCTTGCACCTTGTAATTTGCTTCATAAAATGCGTGGAATCACTTTTTCATCAGATAAAACAGTGGAGCACTATAAAAACCAGGTTTCTAAAGGGCCTTAGGAAGAATGACATCATTGCAGCACTGGCTTCATTCAATGCAAAAATGATTGATGTTAAAGGGAAATATTTTTAAAAACAATATCATTAACTTTTTAAAAAACTAAAATTTGTTTGATTTTCTAGAAATGTGCTTGTATAATGCATCTTGTTCTATTTTCCCCCAAATAATTATAATTGGAAGTTGTGGCTATGAAGAACTACTCGTATTTTGCGATTTGCCTGCAGTTTGTTCACTTATCAGCAGGAGGGTGTATTGAAGGAACCAACCGCCTTATTGGGAACAACAATGCCCTGTGGACCACTCGCTGGGCAGAGACGCCAGCAGGCCACAAACTTCGCACTCCCGTCACCGCTAATCCGTCAGTAATCGGCTCACTGAACACCAATATCTCCGTGTGCTAACAAACAATTAGACCGGCCACGGTAATTAAAATGCGGCCGACAACAATTAGGACGAGGTATTGTTGGCACGAGCCGCGTTCTTAACGCTTCGCCACCTCGCATCCGCGTCACTCAAACAAAAGACGGTCGCGCCCACTTATTCTTTTAGCAGGGGACGCTATAGAATCGCAGCCGATAGCGTCTGTGTTTCTACGGGGGGTCAACAGTTCGACTCCAGACTCTCAAGCTCATATTAAACAAATTTTCCATGGAAATAAGTATTAACAAAGAGCTTTCGTGTCCCTTTCAGTTTACTATTCACTGAAGTGCTTATAATTTTTCATAGGTAATTTAATTGAGGTTATGTAATGGCAATAAGCATGCGTTTGAAAGCTCAATTAAATTAAGTATGAAAAATTATAATTAAGAGGGGTATCCGGTAACAACTGAAACGTAACAACTGTGCTGTGCTTTTAGTGCAATTACTTAAGTAATTTCAATTCAACAGTGATATTTTGCTCTACCATTTCTATAATTACTCGATTGATTCCAAAGTGATATCGATGTCACCTTTGTGTAATTAATGAAGTGATTTTAATGCGAGAACGATGGTATTTTTGTAAAATCACGAAACGGTTTACTTGTTTCATCTGTTAGTATTTTCTCTACTACGAATAGTAAGTAGAGGAAGTATCGTGTTCCACCCAAAAGTTCGCTGTCGAGATTTCACCGAAAATATGTTTGGAAGCCCCCGAATTAAAAAAAAAAGCATTTTTAGAAAAAGGTACGTCTGTGTGTGCGAGAGAGAAAGAACAGTACACAAAACAGGAATACCAAACTTGGCATTCGAATTAGGTACTTCCAAATAAGCGAAAGGAAGATTTTCTTTTGTTTCGTGCTAGTAAAATTATCCCAAATACGATAATAACCTTAAGTTGGTATTTGTTTGGTGTTTTGCCTGAAATAGTTAATTCATAATTCATTTATTTAACGCTATTTAATATTAAGTGATTTAAAAGTTAACAAATTACAATGACAATCACAATTTAATTAAGGTTTATTTTCACAGTTGGCACTACTGCTAATCCAGTAGGCACTGAGAACAATAAAACAGGCGAAATAGACAATTGGAAAGGTGATAATGGAGCAATTGTTGCATGAGTGGCGGGGGAAACCGGAGAACCCGGAGAAAACCCGCCCAGACTCTTAAAAGTGTGCCAGTAATGTGGCTTCATTATCAAATAAACGTATTTTTCGTTTCTCCATTCACAAAACTTTACACATTGTTTTTCGTAAACATATTTTGAATTTGTGTAATAATTAAACTCTCAGCATTCTTGGCTTCTTTGAAAATGTCAATCGCAATACAATTCATATTTTCAATAGTTTTATCATTTCGTAACCATATTACGTCATATATCTGTGTTGTCTGATACATTATGATTTTTCCTTCAACGAATTTATTATTTTCACGTACTTTGGTTCCAGGATTGCATAAAACGTTGTATGTAACCCGTTTATAATTTTTTCATTGTGCTACTCGTTAAAACATATACTCGTGTCACAGTAAAATTATAACTAGTTACTTAAATAACTAAAACATAGGATATTTTAATCAAAATTATTAGAACCATTTTTGAAAAAAATCGAAATACCAATTCTGGTACACACCTTTTTCTAAAAATGCTTTTTGGGGGTTCCGGGGGTCTCAAAACATGTATTTCCTGTGAAAATTCGATATCCAATTAATGGTGAAATAGAATACTTCCTTTGTTTACTATATGTGGAGGGTAAATACAAATAAACGGTAGTATGTAGAGAAAACATATGAATTTAACTCATTAAATTAAAATTCAGTTTATATTTCTTTGTTTTTCAGTTGCGAGGGTTTCTGACACACGGCTTTGAGACTAAGTTTTACAGGGAGAAGACATATGGCTTCATCTCGGAGCTGTTAGTCCATGACAGAAAGGTTCACTGCCAGGTACGTCATTCAACACTTTATAGTTCATTATCCTGTATCGAGCCTAACGAAGCCGACCATGTTTCAAACACGTGTCCCTGGCAGAGATTACGCTCCCTCCGCTAATCTAGGGATCATTGGGCTTTTATTACCCATAATGCAACAGATGGCAGTCAACCCAGTGCCCTGGGTTCGGCTTCCTCATCTAAACCTGCTTGGATTTTAGAACTTCGTATTGTAAAGTTGGTATTAATACATCCATAGAACAGTTATGTATATATGTAGGGTATAAAAGTGTTTAATTGTTAGATAGGATAGACGCCATTATGTTCTCCAAAACGAGCGTGTTGGTCAATAACTGCATATGAATTTCATCAAGATTAATAAAACAATAAATATGATATAAAATACAATTTTTGATAGCTGTGTTTTGAAAATATTGCACGTGAAACATGTTTCTATGCTTTAGTTTGTTGCGTACGTGCGTGTGCGAGTGTGTATGTGTGTGTGTGTTTCTGTGTGTGCGCGCACGCACAAGGAAGTATCGTATTTTACCTTGTGTTTCATAAACCCCAACATGAATGTCATTAATGGCTACAAAATTGATGGTGATGATTGAATAATTTATGAAATGAGCGGCGGGAGAAACCGAAGTACCCGGAGAAAACCTCCGTGACGCCACTTCATCCTCCACAAATACCAAATACGTGTTCGAACCCGGGCCGCCTAGGTGATAGACGAACGGTCTAACCACGACGCCACCAATCCACTGTTTTCATAGCTTTTAATTCTGGGATAAATAATCTAATCTTTATCATTATGGCATAAGTTAATATTTGTCAATGACAACATATTAAGATTATGCACGAGTTGATTACATTTTATGCAATTTTAGCGTTTTTAACTGTAGGAAATAAATGATAAATAAATTAAACATCTATAGAATAAAAAAGGTCGTAAATGAAACGTTAACTTTCATCTGATATTTCGTTTGCTATAACCTGGTGTGTTGAATCCATAAGGCATATCAAAACATGTATTTGCTGTGAAATTTCAAAATCCATTGTTTGCCCTGTTTATGTAAATAGTAGTTGAGAAAGTAAAATAGAGACATATAGAAATTTTCCAAGGTCAAAACACACATTATGTCAAAGTTTTCAAAAATGGAAAATATTGCTAACTTTGGGATATCGTTAAAGTGGTCATCAAACCCAAGTTCTGGATGTTCGTTAAGTGTTCTGCAGGTCTCCCGTGCTACGCCCTTCCTGCCACGGTTTGTCAGCTTCGACTGTTGACGCTTCCTGTTAGGAGTGTCAGGTTACGAGGGTGCTTAGCCCCAATTGGGCAGCACGTGACATTCATTAGGCCCCACCGCGTGAGGTCCCAGTTTCACAAGCACCGCCGGATGGACCTGGGACATAGGCGGCCTTTCCAAAGTGAACCACTCTTAGGGCTCCAAGATACACAGTGTTATCATAGCGGACCTAACTGCTACTTCTGTGGACAGCGTGTGATCCAGCCTCCCTGCTCAACACGTGTGTCGAAATTGTTGCTGAAAATACCGTCACTTTGGCACAAAAACAGATTTTGGAAAAAGAATCTTTTCTTCTATTTATTTTATAGTAAATGGAGGAAGTATTGCATTCCGTCCAGAAAGTGGAGACCGACATTTCACTGAAAAGGCAACCTTCGAATAAAAAACAACTCATAAGAAGGCTGAACGCGCGTTTTGTGTGAATATCGAAGTTAATGTTTACGTTCAGCATCTTCTAAGCTCTAAGATTCAAAAGACTGTGAACCTTCTGCGCTGTGTTTTGCCTGTACGCGTCCTCGTCGCTCGTGGCCGTCTGCCGCTGTCATAGAACAGCACGGATGAATCCATACGAAATTTTTAAAACTACTTTTAAAGTCTTTACTTACCAATGTTATTAAAGGAGATGCTGAAACTGGCCACCGTTGTTGTCCATACATTTTTGGCACCACTTTAAGAAACTATCCATCACTCGCCGTAGTTCATGTTGAGAAAAGCTGGCAATTTCCTAGCGGATATTTTGTTTTAATTATTCCAGGTTGTGTAGCTTTGTCTGTACGCTTTATGCTTTAAATTACCCCAGAGATCGAAATTGTAGATCACCAGGAAATCTTTCTGCAAATCGCACATTCACTTGGCGAGCTGATTAAGTTAACACATAGAATCATAAATAAATACACGCTGTGCAGTAGAAAATAAATGCTGAGCTATAATACACTTTGTGAATAAGTACAGGAAAAAATACAACACTCTGGTAATAATTCAGCCACACGATATCACCGTCAGCTCTATACTGAAACATCAGAGCAGAGAAAAACAAGTCATCTGCGTGACCTTGTGTACATCAGCTCCTACTATGTGTTTCCCTTTGCGTAGTGGAGAAACACCGCGCAGTGGGAAAAACACCGCGTAGTGGGATAAACTCCGCGCAGTGGGATAAACACCGCGCAGTGAAAAAAACACCGCGCAGTGGGATAAACACCGCGCAGCGGAAAAAACACCACGCAGTGAGAAAAACACCGCGCAGTGGGATAAATACCGCGCAGTGAAAAAAACACCGCGCAGTGGGATAAACACCGCGCAGTGAAAAAAACACCGCGCAGTGGGATAAATACCGCGCAGTGAAAAAAACACCGCGCAGTGGGATAAACACCGCGCAGCGGAAAAAACACCACGCAGTGAGAAAAACACCGCGCAGTGGGATAAACTCCGCGCAGTGGGATAAACACCGCGTAGTGGGATAAATACCGCGCAGTGAAAAAAACACCGCGCAGTGGGATAAACACCGCGCAGCGGAAAAAACACCACGCAGTGAGAAAAACACCGCGCAGTGGGATAAACACCGCGCAGTGGGATAAACACCGCGTAGTGGGATAAATACCGCGCAGTGGAAAAAACACCGCGCAGTGGGAAAAACACCGCGCAGTGGTAAAACACCGCGCAGTGAGAAAAACACCGCGCAGTGAAAAAAACACCGCGCAGTGAAAAAAACACCGCGCAGTGAAAAAAAACGCGCAGTGGGAAAAACACCGCGCAGTGGGAAAAACACCGCGCAGTGGTAAAACACCGCGCAGTGAGAAAAACACCGCGCAGTGAAAAAAACACCGCGCAGTGAAAAAAACACCGCGTAGTGGAAAAAAAACGCGCAGTGGGAAAAACACCGCGCAGTGGGAAAAACACCGCGCAGTGGAAAAAACACCGCGCAGAGGAAAAAAACACCGCGCAGTGAAAAAAACACCGCGCAGTGAAAAAAACACCGCGCAGTGAAAAAACACCGCGGAATGGAAAAAACACCGCGCAGTGGAAAAAACACCGCGCAGAGGAAAAAAACACCGCGCAGTGAAAAAAACACCGCGCAGTGAAGAAAACACCGCGCAGTGAAAAAAACACCGCGCAGTGAAAAAAACACCGCGCAGTGGAAAAAACACCGCGCAGTGGAAAAAACACCGCGCAATGGAAAAAACACCGCGCAGCGGTTCGGATGTTTTTGGGTCTCTCTATCACCGATAATTTTGCGAGAAAAATTATGCCAAATATAAAAACCTGTAACTTTTCGGCTTCTGTCGACGGTTACCTGTACCAAGTTTGGTGGAAGTTGGTGTAACGGTGAAGCAGTCTATAAGGAATATAAAGACACACACTTTAATCTTACTTGTCAATTACTCCGGTATCAACTAATGAACAGTAAAGGGTACAGTGCAACACATAGAGTTTTTAGTTACTCTGTGGGTGCGCAGAAGGCAGTTAAGGTGAACCTACTGGCTGGAAATAATTGATAACTGTAGGGCGGGCGGGCGTGAATCACTTGATTTTGAAGCGGCGGCAGTAATCACATAAAGCAATGCTTGCAGGTGTGTGAACGAAGAGTATAAATTTTGTTGTGGTGTCCCATTACAATGTAGGACACTTGTCTATCGCGTTAAACAGAGTGAGGGACGTACAGCCTTTCTCGATGAGTGGGTGGCGATTTCCATCGATTTATATCGACGCTGGACATGTGTCGCCCCACCACTCTATAATGCCAGACGTGAACAAATATATAAATAAAACTGGAGGGCATGGTCATTGTCTGTAGGAACAACACGATCCTGAAGATCGATTCCATGTCATCCTGCCTGATCAGTTTTGATAGGGAAAAATTATATCTCCATGGAAACGGAAGACTGCTGTTCCGATGCTCTTTTATTCGCTCCAACAATGCTCTACTCCATCATATTTCTGTGTACACAACGTCTAATGCCAGGAGAGTATAAATTTAGACTCAATGGTCAAAAAGATTGTAAAGACTGCTGTAATACGCAATGTAAGCAGACAATGGCGCGTTAAATCTTTGCACCAGTGTTGTTCAGAAATTAGAGCAAGAAAATATATTTCCTCTGTCTGCACTCTAAACTGCATTGGAAAAGCAGTCACAAGGTCTGCAGAGACTGACTTTGTGGTTAGCATACCAACCTCCAAAGCTAGTGGCCGTGGGTTCGATTCCCAACTGGAGCATGGACATTTTCTCCAGGTAATTGTTCTCCGGCCTCCCTAGTCTGGAAATATGAATGTAAGTGAATATTTTAATAACCCAAAGCAAGATAAACTGAAATATACACTACATTGCCTAGATAAAATTTATGAAAAATACAACTTTAAGATTTTCTTTAAAGAAAACAAAGATTCCGGTCTTTAAGGGTAAACACCCAATCAAAAGTAAAATAATAATACAAGATAACAGAATGGAACAGATTTCGATGTTTAACTATTTCGGTACGATACTTTCACATAATAAACAAACATATTTTAAACTCAATATACTTTTACATATTTTTTTTTTTTTCATTCTAATGAAGGCCATGGAGTCTACAATGGCCGAAATCTCAATGTTTTTAAACCTCACACAGCTGATCAACCGTGAAGCCTTAATTAATATCACATCTGTAATAATATTCTAAATTTTATTTATCTTTTACTTTCTCTGCTACATATACACAGTAAAAAATTCGAAAATCCAAAAATTCGGTGCCAGATTTACGAGAAATGAAGGTTTTTGAGACTCTCTGAATCCAAAAAGAGCATTTTCAGAAAAGCCTAAAATTCCAAACTTTGATTTTAAGCTCTCCATCTACCAAGTATACGACATAAAGATGCTCAAAAAAGTCTCCCCTCAGAAAGTACTCTTCACTTGCAAAATTTAAATTTTATCTAAAATGGCTAGAAGAATTTTCATTAAAATACCATATGTTTAAGACAAAAACAAATGAATCGAATTTTCTGGGAAGTCTTTGAAGTTCTCTTCACTCTGGATGACTTTTGTATAAATGGTAAACCGTAAGAAATGGACAAAATCTAACTGCATAAAAAATGCAGATCTCGTTTTGATACACAATTTATATTCAATTTTTACTTTCTCTACTGGTAAGTAGGGGAAGTATTGTATTCCACCCAAAAATTCGATGTCGAGATTTCACCGGAAATATGTTTTGAGGCCCCCTGAATCGAAAAAAAGCATTTTTAGAAAAAGGTGCGTGTGTGTGTCTGTGTGTCAGTCTGTGGACAGCATAACTCAAATAGGAAAAGTCGGTTAAAAACCAAAGTTGGTATTTAAGTGTAATGTCGTTCAAGGATGCGACACGAAGATTTAGAAGAAAATAGCCCCACCCTAAACTACCCTTTACATGGACAATTTTTCGAAAATTTTGATTTTCTTGAAAATGGCTCTAACGATTTTGATTAAAATGTCATATGTTTGAGATATTTTGATGACAAATGAAATGTATATCTTGAATTTTCTGGCTATAGCCCCTGTAGTCGTATTTACTCTGGACGACTTTTGCATAACAGGTAAACCGTTAGAGATAGACCAAATTATACTATACAAAAAATGTAGATCTTGCTAAAATACACAATTTATGTCTCAATAAATTTTCTTGTAGGTTGAACCATTTCGGAGATATTCCTTGTTATGTGTGTGAGTTTCGGAAAACTTAAAAGCTTTCGTGAAATGGAACATCGTTGTTCATTTCTTTATATGTTAGGTGTGCAAAGAGAACGGAATCTCAAAGCTTTAAAACATTTGACTGTTGCACAAAGCCTACTGTATTCTAATATTCCCCTTGTAGCTACAAAGAAATAAGCAATAAGATAATTTGTACAAATGTTTATTTTAACTAACATGAAGAAGATATAGGAATAAGAGTTTGTAAGAATGGTTAGTACAAGAGTAGAGAAAGTCATGTGAGTGCAACACATCAGATGTTTTAGTGATCGCCCAGTATGAAAGGTAGGCTTACAACGCAAGCTGCACTTTGACCTGCCACGCAAGATACGTCAAAGGATTTGACACGAGCAGTGCGACAGGAGAGCCCCTAGTTTAAATACTTGTAACTAAATCCACCTCCCGATCATGATTGCCACATTTCATTTTCAAAGGATGGTAGCACTGCTCCCCTTTCAATATAGTAATGTGGCGGCGTGCAGATAACCTGTGAAATGTAAACAGCCGCCTCTGATGAAACGTCGGCACCCCTTTGATCCTGGCCCGTCATTTACATCGAATTTTGTTTCCAGTGCGTTTGGCGCTTCTCCTGCACTGCCTAATCACAAGCCTCTTTCTCTGCTTTTTATTCTAGCCTTATTTACCTTCCACAATGAGCTAATTGCATTGCTACGCTCACATAGATGTGCCACTTGAAACTTTACGTCAACGTACAGCGAATATGTGACAGATAATTGGTGCAGCGGATCTAAACATGTGAACATCTTAATCAGTGAGTCACGTGACGTCCATTGCATGCTGCAGGAGTGCGTGGGACAATGAACGACACCTTTGCAGCGGTTGTGCACTACACCACATCTTCATATAAGGTTCCAGAAGTCGTGGGTTCAAACCCGGTGGAGGACGATGAACTTTTTTGGCCTAAAAATTCTTAGCATTATTTCCTCCGGAAAAGAAGTAAAGCTGGTGGTGCCCTGTCGTAAATTTACGGCAGTAAAACAACCTCAAGTCTCAAAAAGATACCTCTAAGCAAAATTAGGTGGCGTTTCACGCCCAATATGGAATAAAGCACTGAGAAAAAAACCTTCATTTATTCTTTTATCTCTGTCTCTTGAAGTCGAGGAGATAGGAGGTATATTTATATAAATATCACAAACATAAAATACAATTATTTACTACTCTCTTTGAAAACACTCTCTTTCGATACAGATTTAAGCTCTGTGAGTAAGCGAAAGTATCATACTGTTTAAGATAAACACTTGGCAGTTGGGTTGGTAGCCAGGTTCTAAATTCCAGAAATTTTACTTCCACTGTAACAAATATTGTTTATTTATTAATTTACCAAAGAAAAGATTCGATACTGAAATCTTATAACGTAATACTACTGGCAAAAATATGGCATTAAAACATGGAGAGAAAAACAGGAGTAAGTGAAAGGAATCGTTTGTGAAATCTCTGTATTGAAGTTCGGGTAGAATGGAATATCTTATCTAGTTACTATGTACGTTTAGTTGTCCCCAACTATTTGTAAAAGTGCACTCATGAGAGAATTTTTTACGATCTTCTTTGATCCTGCAGTGCATATGCAACTGTGCGTGTACTTAGTGGTTATCATTTTGAAAAACATCTGACGTGTTGCACTCACATGACTTTCTCTACTCTTGTACTAACCATTCTTACAAACTCTTATTCCTATATCTTCTTCGTGTTAGTTAACAAACATTTGTACCATTTATTGCTTATTTCCGTGTAGGTACAAGGGGAATATTAGAATACAGTAGGCTTTGTGTGATAGTCAAATGTCTGAGATTCTGTTGTCTTTGCACACTTAACATATAAAAAAAAAATGAACAACGATGATCCATTTCACGAAAGTTCTAAGTTTTTCCGAAACTCACACACATAACAAGGAATATCTCCGAAATGGTTCACCCTATAAGAAAATTTATTGAGGCATAAATTGTGTATTTTAGCAAGATCTACGTTTTTTGTATAGTATAATTTGGTCTATCTCTTACGGTTTACCAGTTATGTAAAAGTCGTCCAGAGTAAATACGACTACAGGAGCTATAGCCAGAAAATTCAAGATATACATTTCATTTGTCATGAAAATATCTCAAACATATGGCATTTTAATCAAAATCGTTAGGACTATTTTCAAGAAAATCAAAATTTTCGAAAAATGTTCCATGTAAGGGGTAGTTTAGGGTGGGGCTATTTTCTTCAAAATCTTCCTGTCGCATCCTTGAAAGATATTAAACTTAAATACCAATTTTGGTTTTTAACCGACATTTTGTTTTTGAGTTATGCTGTCCACAGACTTACATACAGACACACACACGGACCTTTTTCTAAAAATGCCTTTTTTTTTTATTCAGGGGGTCTCAAAACATATATTTCCGGTGAAATCTCGACATCGAATTTTTGGGTGGAATACAATACTTCCCCTACTTACCAGTAGAGAAAGTAAAAATAGCTCATAACCCATTGTTGCAACTTACAGGAGACTAAAGTTGTATAACTGCTTTACGCTACCGTAGACTATCATAGATAAGGGTAGACTATGGTAGTTGTCCTAATAGAATTGATCAGTTAAGAACCTATCTGCATTACCTATACGTTAGGTGTGTTGCATACCCACCGGGCGTTAGCTAATATCGATTGTATTGTTTACGTTAGGTTATGTTTTACTAGATTCCTCAAGTAATATATTCTCTCTTTTGAGAACCTTATGCATGTCATTTGTTTGCTCTGTAAAGGTGTATCAATCTATTGTTGCAAGTATTTTGCAACAGAAGCTATTACGGTTGCTGGGATACGCGATTGTGTAGTAGAGTGTGACGTTATATTGATGGGAAGCCACGCCCCTCCTCAGGGATCTGTGACAGCTCCTGAAGGAAGTGTATCTGACTGGTCATGTGATGGTGGTAACCTAGCAACTAGCCAGAGCATGCTCACTGACTGCATCCTCTCCACTCCATTGTTTCTATCACCAATGACTCTTTCACATTCTTCGTTATCGACATGTGCAAACTGTGCAAACTATAACCTCACTTTTCCTGTAAATACAGTGACAGTACTAATCTATAATTAACTAAACACTGTTTTTTATAACCAGGTTTTGGATGTTTCTTCTTCTTTATCCGATTACCTCCTCATATGGAGGATTTATGCCCCTTATTATGACCTAAAAGTGTTAGAAATATACAAGCACTTTTGATCGAAAAAAATGACATGTGGCGATAACCTAAACTTTTGGGTTCATTTTCGAAACCTTTAAAAACTTATGCTATCTAAATTAACATTACGTTGAAAATCTACTTTAAAATCTAGTACACTTAATAACAAATGAATTACATTAATAGAATGAAATAAATGGTGATCAGAAAGATGAATAACAGATTTTAAGGCTTTAAAAAAGGAACGATCTTGAATTTGCATGTAGCATTAACTTGTAATGGGGAAAAGACCTCTCAACATCGAATGATATTATTGGGGTACATTTGAAGTATCAGAGTTCAATTTAGGTTCACTTTTATGGTCACTCAGAACGTCACTAATCTTGTAAGAACGACAACTGTAAGAAATATTACAGACAAGAACTACGACATGTGTGAAATCGGTCACATTAATTCAAGTCACATTAAATAGACCCTCTCTATTTAATATGTCACCAGAGTCACTAAATTACGTTGCCGAATTCTAAGTGTCTCACTTACATTGAACCGCTATTGTTTCTTTGTTGAGTGGAGAAGACATTACTGTGGAAAATATCATAACAGAAATAAATGAAGGTGTAATTATTGAGGAAGTGATAACTAGTTTAATGAGGGAAAAGAAATACGAGAACTTTTATATAGGTATCTATCTATCTCTGTCTGTCTGTCTGTCTGTCTGTCTGTCTGTCTGTCTGTCTGTCTGTCTGTCTGTCTGTCTGTCTGTCTGTCTGTCTGTCTGTCTGTCTGTCTGTCTGTCTGTCTGTCTGTCTGTCTGTCTGTCTGTCTGTCTCTCTCTCTCTCTCTCTCTCTCTCTATCTCTATCCATCTATCTATCTATCTATCTATCTATCTATCTATCTATCTATCTATCTATCTATCTATCTATCTATCTATCTATCTATCTATCTATCTATCTATCTATCTATCTATCTATCTATCTATCTATCTATCTATCTATCTATCTATCTATCTATCTATCTATCTATCTATCTATCTATCTATCTATCTATCTATCTATCTATCTATCTATCTATCTATCTATCTATCTATCTATCTATCTATCTATCTATCTATCTATCTATCTATCTATCTATCTATCTATCTATCTATCTATCTATCTATCTATCTATCTATCTATCTATCTATCTATCTATCTATCTATCTATCTATCTATCTATCTATCTATCTATCTATCTATCTATCTATCTATCTATCTATCTATCTATCTATCTATCTATCTATATATATATATATTTCTAGTCTACGTTCTGCGACTATTGTGAACTAGCCTATACTCTGCGTGTATTACTAGTTGAAAAGCTTCAGTTCCTTACGGGGGTCAGCCGGAGCTAATATTGCCCTAACTTGGTAGAGCGATGGTTACATAAAAATTATTACTTCATTGATCGAGCTAATGAATCGAGTGTCGGCAAGTCCTTTAATCAGCTTCACTAGTTCTCCCGTCCTTCAGTGCTGCCAACATCTCTCGCCTGTGTTCACCAGTTATAGTCCATCTTGGGCACATTTCGTCTAGATTGGAACAGAGCTCTGTTTATTCATGCAAATTAAGTTTCACTTAACAGGCAATCTCTAATAATGAATGTTGATTAAACCGTGTGCTTCACTAACAATAATTCCTTTTCTGGTTCCTACGCTAGATTAAAAATTTGATGTGTTGCACTCACATGACTTTCCCTACTCGTGTAGTATTATTACAAACTCTTATTCCTATATCTTATCCGTGTTAGTTGAGATAAGCATTTGTACAACTTATTGCTTATTTCCTTGGAACAATAGTCACATATTTTCAATCTTTGAGGTTTCGTTCTCTTTGCGCTTAACATAAAAAAATGAACAACGATGTTCCATTTCACGAAAGTGTTTAGTTTTCCGAAACTGACACAAATAACATATATATTTCATCTGTCATCAAAATATCTCAAACATATGACATTTTAATCAAAATCGTTAGAACCATTTTCAAGAAAATCAAAATTTTCGAAAAATTTTCCATGTAAAGAGTACTTTAGGGAGGGGCTATTTTGTTCAAAATCTTCGTGTCGCATCCTTGAAATACATTAAACTTAAATACCAACTTTGGTTCTTAACCGACTTTTCGTTTTTGAGTTATGTTGTCCACAGACTGACACACAGACACACAGCCTTTTTGGATTCAGGGGGTCTCAAAACATATATTTGCGTTGAAATCTCCACATCGAATTGTTGGGTGGAGTAGAATACTTCTTCTATTTACTAGTAGAGACAGTAAAAAGTAATGTAGAAGCAGATAATGTTATAATCCTCTGTGAAATCTGCTATCATATTGTGTTACAGAACAAAGGGGTTCAGAGTGACAGTTCTATATGTAAAACAAATATTTATAGGATGATTGAAACAAAGTAACCAAAAGAGGCTCTTAAAGCGACACATTTTTGTTTTTATCGTGCCAGACAGTCGCTTGTTTGCTCCCATGCATGTGATCTACGTCACACAGAACTAGGTTGGGCCAAGGTAAAACAAATGAAATATAACAGTTGACTGTTCCTTACAGTAATTGCATAGGTATTATAAGGTTTGAGGTTATGTCACTTGCGACCGAAACAGACTGATAGGGTTTTTCAAAAAATATGTTCAGTGCGAGAAAGAAGGAGTATTTGTTTGTTTTATAAGCTAAATATACTCCATGAACTGAAAATAACATTTAAGTTCAGCTACTTTGAATGACTTCTTTGCTTTAGCGTGAATACACATTCTAAGGTTGGCAACACTATCGTGCTGCCACTGTTTCTTGAAATATCACAAATGTTTACTAACATACTCGCTGCATTTCTCCCTGGGACAATGAACTGGTGAAATATTGTGATACAATTTTTGCGTCAAATGTTCTATTGTATTTTATAAAGCCCTCGCTTTTCGACATTGTATCCTATTTTAAGTGGAGTTCTAAACTTTTGTCTCAAAGTTGACTATCTTCAAAACAGCAGCGTCTTAAATAGAGAAAAGAGACAGAGTATTTGAAGATTAAAGAACATAAAGAGGGGGGGGGGGTTGGTATTGGCAGTGGCCAGGTAGACTGTACAAGGTGTTAAACGATACATTTGTCCCATTGATCGGCCGTGTAGTGTGTCATTTGTCAGTGATACATAAGAGATGAATGATGACACTGTGTATGAATGTGCTGGCAGCTGCAGGCTCTGGACCGCGACGAACAGACGGGGGGGGGGGGGGGGGGGGGAGATATTAACGGCTGGCTCTACCCTCCTGTCCCCAATATCCTCTCTATACAAACATATCAAATAATTCTACTCGTGTTAGTTCATATTCCTATATCTTCTTCGTGTTAGTTGAGATAAACATTTGCACAAATTATGTCATTGCTTATTTCCTTGTAGGTGCAAGGGCTTTGAGCGCTAGTCAAATGTTTTAAAGCTTTGAGATTCCGTTCTCTTTGCACGCTTAACATATAAAGAAAAGCAATAATGATGTTCAATTTCACGAAAGTGTATGTTCTCCAAAACTTACACAAATAGCAAGGAATATCTGGGAAATGGTTCACTCTACAGAAAATGTATTTGGACATAAATTGTGTGTTTTAAAGAGATATACATTTATTGTATAGTAAGATTTGGTCTATCTCTTACGGGTAATCAGTTATGCAATAGTCATTAAAAGTAAATAGGACTACATGGGCTATATCTGCATTTCATTTGTTATAAAAATATCTTAACCATATGGCGATTTAATAAAAATCGTTAGAGCCACTTTTGAAAAAATTAAAATTATCGGTAGTTTTCCATGTGAAGGGTAGTTTAGGGTAGAGGAGTTTTTTTTCAAAATCTTCGTGTGGTATTCTTGAAAGATATTAAAATTAAATAGCAACTTTGGTTTTTAAATGAGTCTTCGTTTGAGTTATGCTGCGCGCGCACACACACACACACACACACACACGCGCGCGCACGCACACACACACACACACACATATTCTTATTTACTCACCGCTCACTCCCTGCTCTATTTTGTTTTCATTGGAACGTATCTCATTTTTAATCTGACTTAAGACTTTTACAAATAATGCACAGAGTGTAACAAACTGCTAAATTTAACACACAATTTTTCGTGTTTATTTGTAGTCCTACCTCAGCTTTGTGAAACATCGGTCCACTAAACAGAAGGAAAAAATCTGCTTTCGTCGTCGTAATTTTCTAGTACTAGTAACGAAACATCAAACTTATCGTCTGGTATACTTTAAACATAAAACCTCAGCAAAATTGTCACCTGATCCTGCATTTAAAATTAAAAAAGAGCTATATTTCTATAAACTGTCCTTACAGAAAAATCCTTATTTATGTAGATAAACATCATTACACATTTACACATTTCGCTATAACACAAAGAGGGAAAAAATATGAAAATAATAAGATTTTTTAATGCTAATGGGTGCACGTATAACCAAATTCCATGCTGTCTGCATGACTACGAGGGGATAAATTAATAGCTATTTTTCACTTATGTATTCAAAAATTTATACCAATAAAAAGAATACTTCAGAAATGGTTAAAGCCACAAAAGTTTTATTGGACATGAAGTGTGTAGTAAAATGTTTGGTTTACCAATAATACAAAGGTCATCGAAACTGAAGAGAATTTAAAATTGAAAATATATATCCCAAGTGTCATATAAATACCTTAAATACATCGCATTTAATTCAAAATCGTTAGTCGTTTTTCAGAAAATACAAGATAACTAAATATGTCCATGTAAAGAGTACTTTGAGGTGAGAGAATTTTTGTTTGACAATCTTTATATCGGATAATTAGATGCTGAACTTAAATATCAAGTTTGGTATTCAACAGACTTATTTTTTATGTGTGTTTGCAGACAAACACAATTCCGCACTTTTGTTGTCCTGAAAGTCTGAAAACCTGAGAGAGAGAAAGAAAGCGAGGGAAGGGGAAAGAAAGGAAGACAATGAGAAAAGAAGGGAAGAGAAAAAGTAAGAAAGGGAAAGAAATGGGAGAAAGAAAAACAAATGGGGAGAAAGAAGATGAAAGGGAGACAAAAAGAGAAAGAAAGAGGGAAAGAGAAGCAGAAAGAGAGAAGGAAAATTAGTGAAAGAGGAAACAAAGAGAGAGAAGGAGAAAGAGGAAAAGAGAAAGAAGCAAAGAGGAAAAAAGAGAGGAAGAGAGAGAATGAAAGAGTTAAAGAGAAAGAGAGAGAAACAATAAAACAGAGAAAAGGAAAGACGGAGGAAGAGAGAGAAAGAGAAAGTGAAAGAGAAAGAGAGAAAGAAAGAGGAAAACAGTGGGAGGAAGAGAGAGAAATTGAGAAGGAAAGAGGAAAACAAAGAGAGGGAAAGAGGAAAGAAGAGGAAGAAAGAGTGAGAGAGAACGAGAGACAAAGAGAAAGAGATTCGTCGGAAAGTTACTAATATACTTACAGAATCGCAGCTTAAACTTAGCTGTTGAGTTTTCTTCCACCAATTCTGTATCAGATCAAAGCGACATCTTTTATTATTAAGTATCACAATATTGTTTTCAAGAGTGTTTCTAAAGCCACACAGAATCATAAATATTGTCTACATTACTAAATCAAAGACGTCAAATTAATGCATGGCGTATAAATACATTTAAAAAAATCACTGCCTTAAAGAATAAGAAAATTAATTTTGTAGATATGTATATAATGATTTCATCTTATTTGTTCGTGAGCTGTGAGCATCTGTTAAAATAATTTAGAGTAAGTTTTAAAAGTTACGTCGCCAAATCGCCTCCATTTGACACAACCATTCCAAATTAAGTTTTTGTTATGAAGTGCACAATATTATTCTCTGGATTATTAAGATATTATACACCAATTTTCACTCTTATTAGTCATAATATTGAGTGAATCTAGTACATCGTGGATTTCAGATAAAGTATTGGTAGCTTAGGGTACAACTTACCTCGTTGATTCATAAAGGTTAAGTTATTCAACTTTTCCCACATAATAAATGCTGGTCTTTATCACTTTTCGTTCACTTTTATGAAACACTCGTACTTGAGCATCTCCATCTCTCCAGACATTTTCCAACGTTCAGTTAACACAACACTTAGGAAGCACCTCTTCGTTTGACAGCACTAACGTCACCTCAGTAGAAGCACTACTGACCCTTGCACCTGTCCAAGCCTTGCACCAACTGCCGGTAATGTCGGAGTTCATTTGTCCCAACTTCTGAACAACCAGTCAAATTTAAACTAACGCTATAAAAGTAATTAATGAACCAATCTGATGTGTTACATTCAAATATCTTTCTCTACTCACACAAATAATTATCTGGGAAATGTTTCACTCCACGTACAAATTTATTTGGACATAAATTGTGTGTTTTAGCAACATCTTGTATAGTAAGATTTGGTCTATCTCTAACGGTTTACCAGTTATGCAAAAGTCGTCCAGAGTAAATACGACTACAGGGGCTATAGCCAGAAAATTCAAGATATTCATTTCATTTGTCATAAGAATATCTTAAACATATGACCTTTTTATCAAAATCGAGAGCCATTTTAGAGAAAAACAAAATTTTCATGTAAAGGGTAGTTAAGGGTGAAGGAATTGTCTTCAAAATCGTCGTGTCTAACCATTAAAAAACATAAAACTTAAATACCAATTTTGGTTTTTAACCGAGTTTTCGTTTTTAGGTTATGCTGTCCAAAAACTGGCAGATACAAACAGGTACACACACACGTAGATTGTGTCAATATGCTATTTTGGATTCAAGGGCCTCAAAACATATATTTCCGGTAAAATCTAGTCATCGAATTTTTGTGGCAATACAACACTTTCTCTACCTAATATACCTAGTAGTGAAAATGATAATATAGACAGCGTTAAGAGACAGAATTAATGCTTTTCTTTTCTTTCTTTCTTTCTATTTTGTTTTGTTTTGGTATGAACTTTTTCGGAAATATTTCTTGTTATTTATATGAATTTTGCAACACTTATACTTTTCTCAAATGGGAGGTCATTAGTAACTTTGTATCCCTTGGCTGTGCAAAAGAATACGGAATTTCAAAGCCATCACATAGCGACTGGCTCTTAAAACATTTGAATATCGCTTTAAGATTTTATACCAAACTGGTGTTAATACGGTATTCGTTTAACTTCGGGAAGCATCATGAATGATATTAGTATTGTAGCATAGAAAAGCGAAAACGAATGGACGTTACAGAAAATAAAATACCTAAATTATTAAACACACAATAGGAGTCCATGTGAATCTAAACCCGTCACTGATAAGCATTGTTTCAGATTCGCCACTGCACCTTTAGGAAGAGGGAATGAGAAATCATCAGGTTGGACTTGAGACAGTGGCGCCGCGCTGTCGAGCGTATGAATTATGAACTATGAGGTCTGACTGCGAACTTGGCAAGACGGCCCAATTTAACCAGCTCCTTTGCGTCAAATTAAGCGCGTCCGAGCATGATGTACTGTTACAGTTCACCCGGAGATAACACATATTAACACTTAGCCTACCGCTGCCAGCTTTTGTAAACATTAAACCTGCGTTCGGTTGGTTCGTTTGTCATCGAGTCATCTCTCATCCCATGCGTCTGTCTCCATTTGACTTCACCTTTTATTCCTCTTCATTTGGGCCATGCGCACAGTAATACAAAGTCTAATGTGTTACACTCACATGACTTTCTCTACTCTTGTACTAACCATTCTTACAAACTCTTATTCCTATATCTTCTTCGTGTTAGTTAGGTGAAAGGCGAATATTAGAATACAGTAGGCAATGAGCGATAGTCAAATATTTTAAGGCTTTCAAAGCACGGCTAAATGAATAACGATCTATCTGCCAGAAGTGTAAGTTCTCCAATACTCACACAAATAACAAGGAATATCTCCGAAATGGTTCACCCTACAAGAAAATTTATTCAGACATAAATTGTCTATTTTAGCAAGATTTGCATTTTTTGTATAGTATGATTTGGTCTATCTCTAACGGTTTACCAGTTATGCAAAAGTCGTCCAGAGTAAATACGACTACAGGGGCTATAGCCAGAAAATGTAAGATATACATTTCATCTGTCATCAAAATATCTGAAACATATGGCATTCTAATCAAAATCGTTACAGCCATTTTTAAGAACATCAAAATTTTCGAAAAATTTTCCATGTAAAACGTAGCTTAGGGTGGGGCTATTTTCTTCAAAATCTTCGTGTCACATCCTTGAAAGACATTAAACTTAAATACCAACTTTGGTTTTTATCCGAGTTTTTGTTTTTGAGTTATGCTGTCCACAGACTGACAGACAGACACACACAGACCTTTTACTAATTTTTTTTTTTAATTACAGGAGGTCTCAATGCATATATTTACGGCGAAATTTCGACATCGAATTTTTGGGTGGAATACAATACTTGTAAAAATCTAATGCATTGAACTTGCATAATTTTCTCTACCTTTGTACTAGTATTCTTACAAACTCTTATTTCTGAATCTTCACGGGGATGTAATTTTTTCCAGATAAGAGGAGGTTGAAATTACCTCCTTCCACACTCTGGTCGGCACTTTCTTACGTACAGGAAATCAAAGGGGTACACTAACACGATGTTTCTTAGGATACCTTTTTGGCACGAATTACGTTTCAATATTTGGTCAAAAAATTAAGTGCACAGTCTCAAAGGTAAGCAAGGTGATTTTCACTTATCTTGCTGCGATACTCACTTTTAATGTAGGGCTTGGGCCACTGACCAGGTTCCACCCTCCAGAACTGCACCCCGGTGGTAAGTTTTGGGCTGTTGTGGTGGAGGTTTAAAAGAACTTCAAACTTGATATAAATAAAACTTAATTTCATTTCATTTCAGCCCAGAAGGAAACCAAATAAAATTATTACGAGGTAGTTGACAAACGATCCCAGTATTTGCATACCTACCGACCAAAGAAAACTACGAAAAACCCTAGTTCAGACTGGATGGTCACGGACATCGAAGCCGGGACCTCCTGAAGCTTATGTACGAGTATTGCATCACTTATACCAACTATGTAAAGTGTTAAACCGCATAACACAATACAAAAAGCAACCCGCAGCGTGGCAGCAGTAGCAGCAAGAACAACAAAAGAGGGAACGACTGCAGGAGGGAGGGAGGGAGGGAGGGAGGGAGGGAGGGAGGGAGGAGGTGTCTAATTACCCTCAGAATATGCCACATTTATCATATTTTATGGTGCACCCAATTATCACATATATAGCGGGCAGCTAGTGTCAGCTGTCTCTTCTTGCGGAAGATATAGGTATCTAAGATATTCACTTGCAAGCCAATTAACACTTCCCAAAGATCAATGAACCAACCCTTTATATATTTAGAACCGTTTCTAACAATAATATGTTCCTCCCACTGACAACTCACCAACTTTAAATTATGTATGCCAGGAAAAAGCCCTTCATTTCCATAGACATCACTTCAGTTTACACTAGCGCCATCTATGGGCCTCATATTTAAACTTCCGGTTAGCTTTGAAATATAGTTTTAGGTTATGTTTTGTTTATAGGTGCTAACCTTCAGATTAAAGATATTGCAATATGTGACAACTCACTTTAAGGACACATTGTTGCCTTTGGCAATAAGATAATTTATACAAATGTTTATCTCAACTAACACGAAGAAGATATAGGAATAAGAGTTTGTAAGATAGGTTAGTACAAGACTAGAGAAAGTCATGTGAGTGTTACACATCAGATGTTTGTCTTTTTGTCACAGTATTTTAATATAAGCTCTGAAAGCACCTTTGTTGCAGTTTTACTGTATAATGTTCGCAAACCTGACAACTTTATTTTAATAACTAGGGCTCGGAAGTTCATGCCCTAAAAACACTGAAATATGCATGCAAATGTGCTCTTAAAAACTTGAAAATATGCCAAGAAATATGCACTATTTAATTAAAACAAATAATGTCCATTTTCAGTAGACAAGACGAGTTAGTATAAATAATAAATAAAGTTACTATATTCCTTAGAGGTTGAAGCAGAAGTGGTCCCGCTGCTAGTATTAACTGCTGAATTGCAGTTCACAACCAACAATTTGCACAAATTTTCAACTGTAAAACATCGTCTGTTGTCTCGCAAAACACTTTTGTAACGTGAAAAACTTCTTTACACGTCACAAGATGTTATCGTGGCATATTTAAATGTTGTTAACTGCTTCACACACACACACACACACGCACGCACGCACGCACGCACACACACACACACACGCACACACGCACACACACACGCACACACAGCGAGAGAGAGAGTCAAGTCTCTTGGTGAGACATGGTTTTCTTTTGAGGATGTCTCGAATATCGCACATCTGTTTATAACCAGAATTTTTTGAAATTACATAATTCACTTTCTCTTTCACCTTTTGTCCTATGCTACCAGGAACCAAACTTAGATCACTTATTGTTTTTTTTCAAATACACTAAGTGATTCATGCAAAGGAGATCCTACAGCTTCCAATGCCGTTATGGCTGTTGGTAAGAAAGAAAAATGGGCAGATATGAAACCAAGATCCTCTTTTAACCCAGTGCCTGACAGAATATTTTGCACAGTTTCTATTGATGAAGCATCTTTCAAGTCCAATGAATTAACAACCTCTTCGGCTATTTCAATGTGCTCAGCATAATATAAAACTGCATCGATTCATTCCCCATCGATTAACACTGGTCCAGGAACAAGTCAGATATTAGGTGCTGTTAATTTAAACAACTTAACTCTTTTAGGAGATTTAACAAAAATTATCTTCGTACTGGACACAAATCTATCCACCAATGGGAAAGAACTATTGTCTCAGAAATGCTACCAATATGAAAAATATTATACAGATGAAAAAATAAAAAAAAGTATAAAAATCATTAAAATATGCAATATAGGGGCAATAATATTGAAATCTTTGTGAATTGGATCATCATGTGCAGTACTGCCAATATGAAAAATACTATCCAGATAGAAAAAAGTAATAAAAAGCCATAAAAATATGCAATATAGGGGCTAGAGTATTGAAATAATATGCATTTATCAAAAATCAAGAAAATATGCAGTTATATGCACCATAAAATCATGTCCAAATAACTGGAAATTCCGTAATTCGTGCATATAATGTAAAAGCATACATTTTTAACCCCTATGAAAAAACATGCAAATGCATAAAGTTCCTAGCCCTATTAATAACTTTATGTAAACGCAACTATCGATGACAGTCAAGTATTCCCAGTCAGCTGTTTTTGCGCATGCGCGTTGTTGACTAAATAGGACCAGGTTAGGCCAGCCAGTGCGGTGATTATGTTGGGGCTATTTAACGCTCTGTTCGGGAAAGTGGTTTCCAGGCGGAATTAATAATAGTGATCAATTTTGTATAATTGTTTGGTAAAGACTTCATCACAAGGCTACGTGATCAGGCGAGGAAATATTTTCATTATGGTAATATTAAACTTCCAGCTGCCGATTAACTGAAATAAGCTGCACTATCCATTTATATGATCGTATTAACGTGATGCTTTCGCAATTTTATTGTCGCTATTATCATTATTGTATGAATATAAAATGTCATCATCCTTAGTGTTCTAAACCTCCTGGGTTCGACACCAAAATCTCATTACCTACTGTGTTTCAGGATTTGATCTAGAAAATAAAACAATGTCACTAAAATGCATAAATTAAAATAACCTTTTTTGTAAAATATCTCTGTGCAAATTTCTACTACTAGAAACTTTTATAAAATATATATTAATGGGGTTTTAAAAGAGAATTCTGTATATTTATCGAAATGAAGGCAACAATAGTCCGCCAAATAATAATATTATTATTTTGTGTTACTATCTACTAACACAAAAATTCGATGTCGATTTTTCACCGAAAATATATGTATGTCTGTCTGTGCACAGCATAACCCAAAAACGGTTAAGTCGGTTAAAACCAAAGTTGGTATTTAATTTTAATGTATTTTAAGGATGCGACAAGAAGATTTTGAAGAAAATTCTCCATCATGCACTACCCTTTACGTGGAAAATTTTTTAGGAGATTTTGATTTTATCGAAAATGGCTTCAACGATTTTGGTTAAAATACGTTAGGTTTCAGACATCTTCATGACCCCTTCATTCTGAATGACCTATGCATGTCTAGTAAACCGTAAGAAATAGGAAAAATATTTGTACTAAAATATGGTGTTTTAATTAAAAATTTTAGAGCCATTTTGGAGAAAATAAAAATTCGTAAAAAAATTTTCCATGAAGAGGGTAGTTTAGGGTGGGGGATTTCCTTGAAAATCTTCATGTTTCATCCTTGGAAGATGTTGAACTAAAATACCAAATTTGATATTAAACCGATTTATCGATTTTAATTTATGCTGCTCACAGACACACACACACACACACACACACACACACACACACACACACACACACACGACTCACATGACTTTCTCTACTCTTGTACTAACCATTCTTACAAACTCTTATTCCTATATCTTCTTCGTGTTAGTTGAGATAAACATTTGTACAAATTATCTTATTGCTTATTTCCTTGTAGATACAACGGGAATATGAGAATACAGTAGGCTTTGTGCGACAGTCAAATATTTCAAAGCTTTGAGATTCGTTTCTCTTTGCACGGCTAACATAAAAAAATAAATAACGATGTTTCATTTGACGAAACTGTTGTTAAAAATTCACACAAATAACAAGGAATATCTCCGAAATAGTTCAACCTACAAGAAAATTTATTGAGGCATAAATTGTGTATTTTAGCAAGATCTAAATGTTTTTAATAGTAAGATTTGGTCTATCTCTAACGGTTTACCAGTTATGCAAAAGCCGTCCAGAGTAAATACGACTACAGGGGCTATAGCCAAAGAATTCAAGATATACATTTCATTTGTCATACAAATATCTCAAACATATGACATTCTAATTAAAATTGTTAGAGCCATTTTCGAGAAAATGAATATTTTTGAGAAATTTTCTATGTGAAGGGCAGTTTAGGGTGAAGTAATTTTCTTCAAAATCTTCGTGTCGCATCCTTAAAAGACATTAAACTTAAATACTAACTTTGGTTACTAATCGACACACACACACGTACTTTTTCTAATAATGCTTTTTTTTTTTTTTTGGATTCAGTAGACAAATCAAAAATAGTGTTTTGTTCCAACTTTTTGTGGATTGATGTGAAATATAGTGTATAGAGAAGGTAATTTGATAATTATGGACTAATATTTACCTTCTAATCCCAGTTTACGAAGTTACAATAATTGCCTTGTTGAAAGTAGGCTAACAATTTCTTTAGGTTGTTACTATCAGCGCCTAAGACTGGTTGGTGCTTGTAAACATGAAGTATATTTCGACGGTTTTTTGCCGATACAAATGTCAACAAGGACTATGAGTTATAGCTCCTCGCGGTTAGCTAGCTCACTTCCACATGAAGCTCAAGTGGTGAGAGATAGCCCAGCAACCTGAAGAACATGAATAAAACAAAACAACGCCCGTCTTTTCTTTCGCACCATTCCAAAGTATTTAAACTTGCGTGTAGCCGATGATGAAAGAGGATATTTGCTTCCTTCCTTCTCACAAAACATAAAAACAGCGTCTGCTTCCAGGGCAGCCAACATAAGTGTGGAATAATTCAACTAGGCACCGCGAAAACAATTCTAAGAAGCAGTTATTACTTTTGCAACACTGTGAACTGATACACGTAATGTTGCACTCATATGACTTTCTCTACTCTTGTACTAACCATTCTTACAAACTCTTATTCCTATATCTTCTTCGTGTTAGTTGAGATAAACATTTGTACAAATTATCTTATTGCTTATTTCCTTGTAGGTACAAGGGGAATATTAGAAAACAGTAGGCTTCGTGCGATAGTCAAATATTTTAAAAGCTGGTCGCCATGCGATTTTCTCAAAAAATGGTCCTAATGATTTTTATTAAAATGCCATAATATATAAGACATTTTCATGGAAAATTAAATTATATCTTCAGTTTTGTGAAAATCTCCTCTGACGTCACTTCATTCTGGATGATTATCCCTAACTGGTAAACCATAAGAGACAGACAAAAGATGTAGATCTCGTTAAAGCTCAGAATTTATATTAAATATTTTCTTTGGAGTTAACCGTTTCCGAGGTATTTCTTGCTATTTTTTTTTTTTTGTGGTAATACTTGTATTTTTTTTCAAACAGGAATACGCTATGCTTTTTTTAATCTCAGGATGACAAAAACACATACATCTGTTAGGATAGAGTGTTTAAATATCTTTTTATCGGACATCCTTGTATTATAGATGGCTTGTTTGGCATTGAGGAGATGGTTAATGGATCTCTGAGAAACCTAATATTCTTCATGAAGTAATTATTGGTGTTTGGTGCGACATTAGGGGAGAAAGAGTTAGAGAAATAATTTTTTTCGAGTCAGCATTTGACACCCGTACATACGAGAATACAATTTGCCCCCCCCCCCCTTTATTAACATTTCTGCGTATTGTAGATGCAGTATTGTATTCTACCCAAAAATTCGATGTCAGGATTTCACCGGAAATATATGCTTTACGGCCCCCTGAATCAAATAAAGTATTTGTGTGTGTGTGTGTGTGTGTGTGTGTGTGTGTGTGTGTGTGTGTGTGTGTGTGTGTGTGTGTGTGTGTGTGTGTGTGTGTGTGTGTGTGTGTGTGTGAACTCAAAAACGAAAAGTCGGTTAAAAACCAAAGTTGGTATTAATTATAATGTCTTTCAAGGATGCGGCACGAAGATTTTGAAAAAAAAATTCTCCACCCTAAACTACCGTTTACATGGAAAATTTTTCGAAAATTTTGATTTTCTTGAAAATGCCACATGTTTGAGATATTTTTATGAAAAATGAAATATATATGTATCTTGAATTTTCTAGCTATAGTCCTATTTACTCTTGATGACTTTTGCATAACTGCTAAACCATAAGAGATAGACCAAATCTTACTATACAAAAAATTTAGATCTTGCTAAAACACAATTTATATCTGAATAAATTTTTCAATCTTTCGATGAAAACGATTGAAAGTGTGTTTTAGGATAAAATTATTGGTAGAGTTTGTGGCCTCCTCGGCCCTTCGACCTAACCCCCTGTGGGGTAACTAAATTCTACAAGATAAACCCATACACCCTGGAAGAATTAAAACAACACATTCGTCAGAAAACTGCTAACATTTCTCAATGTGAAAATAAATACTGGCTTACTGGCCTTTTAGTATTGTTCTGTTTTACATAAAGAAACAAACAAAGAAGCGACTTTTTGCAGAAGCTACGTCTGTGCACAACAAAAAGCATAGGATATATTTCCAAAGCTCTTTTTCGTTTTTGTTAAATGTCTCTCTTTTTCCCCCGTGGCCGGGCAAAGCGACACAGCTTGTTAATGGCTAACAGATGTCAGGGCAAGGAGCTGGCTTTCAACTGTTTAATTCCTGCGTCACTTAGCGCGTGATGAATATACCGGTTCTTCTTTGTGAAAAAAAGTGTTCAGGAGATGGTTTTAGTGCAGGTCATGTCACCAAAACAGCGAATAGTGCAGTAAAAAATGAACTACATCTATTATTTATTATTATTAGTATTAGTATTACATGTAGAAATTGTTGAAGAGTGTGGAGATATGGAATTTAAGGTTAGAAAGTTACTAGAAGAAATGGGTACAGAAAATAAATTTAGAAAAACAGTTTTTTTATGGATGTGAAACAGAAACTAAAGATTTAATTCTGGAAGAACAGAAAGATTGTATTAGAGCACGTGAAGAATGTAAGTATTTAAGTTTAGAAAGCAGAGTGACTGTGACAAGACTCGAACCCCCTGTGGGGGGTGACAACCCCTCTGTGGAGAGTCGGAACAGGCCCTTGTGATGAGTAAGATGAGTGAGAGAGTTCCCCCAGCATCACATGAATCACTTTAATGAACTGGCAGGCGAGTGGTGGAAATGCGCATTCCGCTACTCAACTGTTTATTGTCACTACCGCTGCACGTTGTCGTGCCAACTGCTGCATAGAGAATTGTGCTAGATATTTCTACTCTTGCATGAAAATCAGTACTTCACATGCCATACTTTCACTTGGTGCCTTTAATTTACTAATATCGACACAATTTGGCACTCTGTGTGACCTTTTGGGTGGAATAAAATACTTCCCCTTCAGGGATGTGACACGAAGATTTGAAGAAAATTCCTTCATCCTAAATTACTCTTTGCATAGAAACTTTTTTGAAAATTTTTATGTTCTCCAAAATAGCTCCAACGCTTTTGATTAAAATTTCATATGCTTAAAGTATTTTTCTGGCAAATAAAATGTATATTTTTAATTTTGTGACTATAGCCTATGCAGTCCTATTTACTCTTGACGATTTGTATAACTGGTAAAGCGTACGCGATAGACTAAATCTTACTATACAAAAAATATAGATCTCGTTCAAACACACAATTTGTATTAAATAATCCTTTTTGTGAGGTGAACCATGTGATTTGTCAGAATTTTGCAATACTTAGAGACGTTTTGAAATGGGAGGTCGTTATTCATATTTTTATCTCGTGGTCGTGCAAACGGAATGGGATCTCAAAGCTTTAAAAGATTTGACTATCACTCACAGCCTACTGTATTATAATATTCCCCTTGCATATACAGGGAAATAAGCAATAAGATAATTTGTACAAATGTTTATGTTAATTAACATCAAAATTTTTGACGTTTCTTCTTCATAAAACGTGTTGTATTTTCGAGAGCAAATTCTTGTATGTTGAAACCTTGTGTATAGTTGCCGCTTACTTCTGAACCTACAACAAACGAAGTTGAATTATTCTTGTAAGAAAAGAAGAATAACAAAAGAGAGTAGTGCGGGGGTGTTTCCGGTTCGCTAAACATACCTTCCGCTCTGGGGCAGAAGGTAAGCAACGGTTGCTTCCTGCAAATTATGACTTTCCTTCACGCCCCATTAGAAAGTGTTTGGTAAACAACCCCCGGTATTCATCTGTCACCCCCGACTTTCACTTTCTTAATATCCTGTTTCTAATAATCCACATATGTCCCAAAAACGACGGCTACGTTCCACAAATATTCAAATTCTTATCGAAAACACATCAGTGACCTACAATTTGTACTCTTAAAAAAGGGAGAAAAATAAAAAAAAAACACCCTTCCTTAATAGTCTTATTTATATTGTGTCTGATGTAAGGTTTTAAACTTTTGGATTTGGAATCTAATTTTACCGAACCGTGTCTTAAGTCTTTGCACAAGTGATGTGTGTGTCAGTCTGTCAGTCTGTGGACAACATAACTCAAAAACGAAAAGTCGGTTAAAAACCAAAGTTGGTATTTAAGTTTAATGCCCTTCAAGGATGCGACACGAAGATTTTGAAGAAAATAGCCCCACCCTAAACTACCCTTTACATGGAAAATTTTTCGAAAATTTTGATTTTCCTGAAAATGACTTTTTAGATTTTGATTAAAATGTCAGATGTTTGAGATATTTTTATGACAAATGAAATGTATATCTTGAATTTTCTGGCTATAGCACCTGTAGTCGTATTTACTCTGGACGACTTTTGCATAACTGGTAAACTGTTAGAGATAGACCAAATCATACTATACAAAAAATGTAGATCTTGCTAAAATACACAATTTATATCTCAATAAATTTTCTTGTAGGGTGAACCATTTCGGAGATATTCCTTGTTATGTGTGTGAGTTTCGGAAAACTTGGAACTTTAGTGAAATGGAACATCGTTGTTCATTTTTTTATATGTTAAGTGTGCAAAGACAACAGAATTTCAAAGCTTTAAAAGATTTGACTATCGCACAAAGTCTACTGTCAGATTTGAACCGTAGACCTCTAGTTCACGAGTCCACACATTAAGGAGATTAGACTGTAAAAATACTGTTTCTTAACGAATACAGAATTACACTACAGAAATACCACTATATAAAATATACAACACGAAATTCACATCAAATAGGCATTATTTGTAGAAAAAAATTTAGGTGACTCGTTCATCATTTATATTATACTTTAAAGACTACAAAAATATTCTTAAAATACATACATAACTATTTTAAGCTGGTTTTACCAACATCAGATTAGTGAAAATTACAACCGCAAGGAGCATTTGATCACTTGCATACGTTGAAAAAATACAAAAATGACCTTAAATGTAATTTAGAAGGCTTTCAGCAGAGCGCATGATTATTTAAATGGTCACGTGACAGGGGTTTAAAGCGTAATTGCCTGGGAATAACTAATCTACAAGTACCAAATTTTTTATGCACAAAAATCTAACACTTATTATGAATGACCCTTGAATAAGTGGTAAATCGTAAGAGATTTATGACAAAATAACATTTTTGTGTAGCGTTAGCCATTTCCGGGACATTCTTTGTTATTACTTTCAATACTGTTTACTGATACTGTTGTTACTTGTGCTGTTCTCAGTCAAGTTATTTTTCTTCCACGCAGGTGAGTAGTATGAATCTCTGGCAGCAGGGTAACTCCGTTGCAGAAAGCGGGGAATAGTGTATGAAGGAGAAGTAGAGTTCGCGACCCGTCGAGTACTTAGGGACCCCAGAACATCAATCTCCATTTGACAATACCCACTGAGTTTTTGGTTACGCCTGTCGGTAGAGGGTGAGGATCCATAAAAGTGGGAAGCGGCGGGGGTGGAGGGGGTTAATTGCAACGAGATCGTCGCAGAAGGGAAACAAGGCCGTAACCCTTAATGAAGTCTCCATGGAGAGATGAGAGAGCGCATCTCAGATAGCGCAGGGCTGCACAAACGCACCTAGTGCAGATTTGTCATACGCTGAAAACACTACATCTTACACAATGGTGACGTCACATGCTCAGAGAACAAAGTTATAAGCGGCGATAGGCGATTGAAGTCTCAACAAATTCACTATTTACATTTTTGCACAAAAAGGTCTCATGTGTTCCATTCTCTTTGCATTGTCAAGAGATAAAAAAGTGAATAACGATCTTCTATATCTGAAAAGATGCTTCACTCCACAAAAAATGTGATGCGTTGCACTCACATGACTTTCCCTATTCTTGTACTAACCATTCTTACAAACTCTTATTCCTATATCTTCTTCGTGTTAGTTAAAATAAACATTTGTACAAATTATCTTATTGCTTATTTCCTTGTAGGTGCAAGGGGAATATTCGAATACAGTAGGCTTTGTGCGATAGTCAAATGTTTTAAAGCTTTCAGATCCTGTTCTCTTTGCACGCTTAACATATAAAAAAATGAACAACGATGTTCCATTTCACGAAAGTTTTAAGTTTTCCGAAACTCACACACATAACAAGCAATATCTCCGTAATGGTTCACCCTACAAGAAAATTTATTGAGACATAAATTGTGTATTTTAGCAAGATCTACATTTTTTGTATAGTATGATTTGGTCTATCTCTAACGGTTTATCAGTTATGCAAAAGTCCTCCAGAGTAAATACGACTACAGGGGCTATAGCCAGAAAATTCAAGATATACATTTGATTTGTCATAGAAACATCTCAAACATATGGCATTTTAATCAAAATCGTTAGAGCCATTTTTAAGAAAATCAAAATGTTCGAAACATTTTCCATGTAAAGGGTAGTTTAAGGTGGGGCTATTTTCTTCAAAATCTTCGTTTCGCATCCTTGAAGGACATTAATCTTAAATACCAACTTTGGTTTTTAAACTACGTTTCGTTTTTGAGTTATGTTGTCCACAGACTGACACACACACGCACACGGCCCTTTTTCTAGAAGTACCTTTTTTTTTTGGATTCAGGGGGTCTCAAAACATGTATTTCCGGTGAAATCTCGACATCGAATTTTTGGGTGGAATACAATACTTCCCCTACTTACCAGTAGAGAAAGTAAAAATAAACGATATTCCCTAAGAATGCAATAAGCCATGCAATAGCACTTTTAGTATCACTATCTCCCATATTACTAAGCGATTAGGAAATTTAGAAATGACAGTTATATACTTTCAAGGAATACAAAGCAATTTCCTCAGAATTTTACATTTCTTTTATACTATCACGAGTTGGGCTTGCTACTCATTGCCAGCAATGTCAAAATTGGTTCTTTTTTACATTATCTACTACGGATAGTAAATGGAGAAAATATTGTACTGTACCCAAACTCTCGATGTCGAGGTTTGACCTAAAATATGTTTTGAGGCACCCAGAATTCATGAAAAGCATTTTTAGAAAAAGACCAGTATGTGTGTGCGTGCGTGTGCGTGTGCGTGTGTGCATGTGCGTGTGTGTGTGTGCGTGTGTGTGTGTGTGTTCGTGAACTCAAAAAGGAAGAGGTATTGAACTGTTTCTTACGATTGCATGAATTCTATGAATTTGTCCCAACTCCGCAGGCATGAAATGTGATGTAGTTCGGCATAACTTTCAGAGATAGCGCTAAAAGCGTTTTTAAGCACTGTGGTGTCAAATTTCTTCTTAATTGTCATTTAATTAATAAGAAAAAGGTATCCACACGATAAATTGCTCCTAAATTCTTGAATTATTATCTTCTTCATCAGCACCGTTTTTGTTTCATATGCTATTTCTTCTTCTACCTCTAAAACATTCTTATTTTTTGATCATTCCAATTCATTGTCACTACTTAGCTCTTCATTATAATATTCATTTGTAAATTTTTAACCTCTGTAGACCATGTCTATCAAGAAACTTTCCTGGTGTTTTTATTTCACTGTCACAAATAGGACTTGTAACCTTTGAGATCAATGCCCTAAAGTAAACTTAGTCAGGCAAAACAATTACTGTTCATACTGCCAACAATGAACACACTGAAGTGCTTGTTAGCGGTACCATTAATGCCAACGTTATGAAGCTAAATCATACCCTGAAAAAGAAATTTTTCTACAACGCCGAATAGCAAATGAGGTCAACAAGGGCCCCTCTCAATGAAAATAAATATTAGTTTCATTTAAGTCAGTTATATAATCAACACAAGGGGCATGAGATAACGAGTGTATCTGACAATAACAATGCTTTCACATCAAAACGAGAAACAATATAGCTTTGGGGTCTCGACTGACGCCCCTTGGTAGCCTGAAGGTTAGTCCAACAGTGTTACACCCAGTCCAAGGGACTGCCGCGCAGGAGCGTATCACAGACAATGAATAAGCACCTATGATACGGAGGGTGGAATAGTGGACATCGCACAGACAGGCACCGGGTCACCACGCAAAGAGATCCGGGGAAGATCCCAAACAGAACCCATAGGTTAGGTCTGTCACAGGATACGAAAACAGAACCTCCTGAACTGAGGATTCCCACTCGGTTTTGTACATATTGTAACGCTGGCCGTCAGTGGCCATTAGAGACGCTCAAGGTCAAACTTCACACCATGTGATTCCTGCTTGTGAATATGTGACCGACAATGTAGCCGTCAGAACAACAATGGGCGTGGCAGAACAAACCGTTTCCAAATTGTTCGCGAACTTTCTACTGTCGGCTTTTTTGTGATAGTTTCTCAAAATTGTGAATTTCTAGAAAAATCCATGGTACGTCATTCTCGTCTATATAAGCGAGTGCGGCGGCCAGAGAAGGGAGTTTTTGTGATGGAGTCATGAGTGCTGAACGTAACAGCTGGTAGTAGTGGGTGTGTGGGTTGTCACAGACAGTTTGGAATGTTTAACCGTCGTGTCAAAGTTGTGTGAGGCAGTTTTAGTGAGGTGATCATCAAAGCTTGTGTGAAGGTTATAAGAGAACAGAACAACTGTTGATACCTTATTGTTATTTTAAAAGTTCTGTTTTCCGATATTCGTTCCAAATTATTTAAGCAAATACCTCTATAACGTGTTAATTTAATAGATACACATTCAATATTTATATCTTCTGTAATAGTCTCATTTGAAATTATGTCTTGTAGCTTACTTCCCTTCACTAATCTTAAATATCTCATCTCTGCTGATTTAATTCTTTTTAAGCACCATTTGTCCACATTACATGTTTCATTACCATGGCAGCCCCATTATATTATAAAATTTAATTTGTGATTCTTTGCTGATTTGTTTTTTTCAAGATTTTCTTTAACATTCCACAAATATTTAAAAATTTAAGAAGCTTAAAGTGAATATATTTTTCTTTATCATATGAAACCATAGTATCTAAATAATTGAACGTCAAAATATCTTGTATTATTTGATTTATGACTGGGTGTTTACCCTTAAGGGTAATGTAGTGGATATTGCAGTTTATCTTCCTCGTGGAAAATTAACACATCGTCAGTATACAAAATTATATTCAGATAATATAATCCTCGTCCTATTTTAATACCTTTATCAGTCGTTTCTTTCAACTCTCGTATCGAAATAAATTGGCAAGAAAACAGTAACTGTGAAATTGTCATTTGTCACAGTGGTGCCAGGAGTGGGATCTGGCGGCCACAAGAATGGAACCCACGGCTTCTCGATCTGAGTCACCCCGCATCTACATATGTTTCTCTCAGGCCAATAAGCATTCGAGTGAAGTGCATAAGACGGAAGGACACCCCTTGTTAGGAGGATGATTTTAAAGGACGACTGTCAAATGTGTGGCCATGATGAACAATGCTGTCCGTAACGAGCCAGCGAGCGAGCGGAGGGATGGGACAAATTGATGCTCCTGCTGCAATGTGAATTTTCAGGCGCTGCGTTTAATCAGTGCAAGTGACTCTGCCCCAGTCGTGCGTCCGTCCGTCCGTCCGTGCGTCCGTGCGTCCGTGCGTCCGTCCGTCCATCCGTCCGGCTAATAGAAATGTATGTGACTCTCTCTATCTCGATATCCCAAGAAGTACTTGTTCTGCACTTAACCGGAACCGCTACCATTTGTTAGGTACATCATAAAATCAGCTTTTACTAACATTTTAGGCAATGCTATTATTTCAATATCTGTAAAATTAAAGTAATAATTTAAAACACATCTGAGTTTACTTGATGTATGCTTTAAAGTATAGAAAATTTAGTTACGTGCCAGAGTTTAATTATTCAACCATTCTACAGAACAAAATTGTATGTTATATTCACATGCCCTTCTCTACCCATTCCTCTACAAACTATACCTATATCACTCTATCTTCTCAATTTTCCTATATCTTCTTCGTGTTAGTTGAGATAAACATTTGCAGAAATTATTTTATTGCTCATTTCCTTGTAGGCACAATGGGAATATGAGAATACTTTGAGTGATAGTTGAAGGTTTTAAAGCTTTCAAATTCCGTTCTCTTTGCACGGCTAACATAAAAAATGAACAACGAAGTATTTGACGAAAGTTTAAGTATTCCAAAACTCACACAAATAACAAGGAATATCTCCGAAATGGTGCACTCTACAAACATTTTATTTGGACTTAAATTGTGTGTTTTATCAAGATCTAAATTTTTGTATAGTAAGATTTGGTGTGTCTGTTACATGGTCTATAGCCAGAAAATTCAAAATATACATTCCATTTATCATGAAAGTATGCTAAATATATGGTATTTTAATCAAAATCGTCACAGCCATTTTCAAAAAAATTAGATTTTGAAACATTTTCATGTAAAGGGTAAAACTTCGCGTCGCATCCTTGAAAGAGATTAAACTTAAATACTAACTTTGGTTTTTATCGACTTTTCGTTTTTGAGATATGCTGCACACAGATTGACTGACACACACACGCGCGCGCGCACACACAAACACACACACACACACACACACACACAGAGAGAGAGAGAGAGAGCGCAAGGACCTTTTTCTAAAAATGCTTTTAATTTATTCAGGAGGCCTCAAAACATATTTCCGGTGAAATCTCGAATTTGAATTTTTCGGTGTAATACAATACTTACTATTTTGATTAAAATACCATATGTTGATGAAATATTTATGGAAAATGAAACGTATCTTGAATTTTCTATATATGTCCTTAAAATTGACGAAGTTTTCCAATATAAACATGTACATCTCGTTAAAAAAAAGTTATGTGATGCAATTTTTATTCATTTTGTTATCCCTTGATTATACAAAGAGAACAGAATTCTAATACCATCACAGAGAGACCAGGTCTTGAGACATTTGACCCTGGCTTAAAACCTACTATACCTATTCCTATATTATCCTACAGGCAAATAATAAGTGTATTTGAACTAACACGAAGAAGATAGAGGAATAATATGAATAGTTAGTACAAGAAAACAGAAAGTCATGTGAGTGCACCACAGATGTCTTGTAGATATAACAGCCGTATCAGACTGCAGTAGCATATGTTAAATAAGAAAAAATACAAAAACTTTAGTATTAGTTGCATAATGATAGTAAAACAGTTGAATCTGTCAAGGTTATAGTGTTTATTTTTCCGCTGTCCTCTCTAAACTCTTTTGAGACACACTTCTATAAACACATTAAGATTCTACATTCTCTCCATGACTAATATTACTAGTTCTCTCATGATTTTCAATAATAATGATGATGATAATGATAATGTAAATATTACATAACCTTAAAAAGAAATGATTTGGAAGACAAAGTATAAACAGTGATTATAGGCGAAATGACAAACGAATGTCATAACCTAAAATTACATTACTTATATAAACACGTGGACTGACACACTCAGAAGTGTGTTTGAAGTATTTACAGAGCAAGCGTTTACTCACCGTAAAAGAATTTACACATCGAATGATCCAGGGACAATTTGCTGCAGAAGAACAATCCTTATGAACTTCTAAACCAATATATACATCGATAATCCCACATAACCTAAAAGCTTTTAATACGAAAGCCTCGCTGTTTCTGGAGAAACACTGTTACCAACATAATAACATAACCTTGCACTATAAACTGCTGCCTCTTGTAGCAGTAATAGGAAACAGAAGGTTGTCCTCCGTGTCTAGCCTATAGTTCCTAAGGTCAAACCTCACAAAGGGCAATAGATTCTTTCAGACATAAACGTTCGGGCTTCCTTAGAAAGGGAAGTAAACTCGATGGCCCTAAATTTACCACGTAATAGAACCTCAACCATGATAAAGAGGTCTCTGAGCAAAATAAAGGACTCTTTCACATCCAATAGAGAATGTGACGCTGGGAACCATAGAAAAAGTGTATTAATTTCAAAGCCTGAAAATGAACTTGAAACTTTACCCAAGTAAAATGGCAATTAATATCAGATTCTGGAGCAAGTTCAGGGCTTCAGTTATCTAGTGAGTTACATTGCTTTTAAAGTAGATAAAGAATAAAGCATATCAGAATATTTGTGGCAGTAGAATATTAAAAAATATATGAAGATATACATGAATAAAATTGTATAAGGTAATGGATTAACCCATTTTTCTGTATGAAATATTCAGGCGACAGAAATTGAAATTTTTACGAAGGATTCTAATGAGATTAGATAGAAAATAATTTTTTTTTATAAGTAAATGATAAAATGGGACAACACAAATAAAAATGGAAGGAATATTTGGGAGGAAGAAGAAATAAACTCAAACCTAGTCATCCCCTTTATGATATTTCTACGACAAATGAAATTATATTCAATTTACTGAGAATATCCTGTGAAGTCTTATTCATTTGTAAGGAATTTTATATGCTTTTATATGACAAGTAAGATATAAGAAAGAAAAATAAACGAACTATATAAAAAATAAAAACCCATTTAAGACTCTACTTATTTAAAATATCTTTTTTGTGCATTTAGAGATATTTGTACGTTCTTATTGATTTGGACTCTTCAGTGTATAATTTCAAGTACTGTTGTTATTCAACACTTTGAAACATCTGCCGATCTGGTTACCTCTATGCCCCTTCTCATTCAGGAAAAGTGTTACGCCTAGTTTTGCTCACCGGCTTTACTTCCCTTCCCAAGGAAGCCATGCAAATGTTTATGTCGATTAACATGAAATAGATTGAGAAACAATCTTTCCTAAGTAGAGGTTGTGAAAGCTATATAAGGATAAATGACAGTAAACAATGAAAACTATGCGAATGTAGCCAGCGTATTGTGTTCCATTCAAAAATTAGGTTCAACGAAAATACATGTTTTGAGACTCCCTGAATAAATAAAAGCATTTTTTGAAAAAAGTGTCTGTGTGTGCGTGTGTGTTCGTTAAATACCAAACTTGGTGTTAAGTTCTGCATCTTTCAAGGATGCCACACGAAGATTTTCAAGAAAATCCTTCCACCCCAGACCACCCTTTACATGGAACATTTTTAGAAAATTCTAGTTTTCTCAAAAATAACTAATGATTTTCATTCTTTTATAACAAATGAAATGTTTATTCAGAATTTTCTGACAGTGTCGTCAGAAGTTATCTTTATTCTGAATGACTTTTGCATAACTGCTAAACCATAAGAGATAGACAGAATATTACTACAGTAAAATGTGGACGTCGTTAAATCACACAATTAATTTTAAATACATCTTTTTGTTTGGACTTAAACATTTCCTAAATATTCTATGTTATTTGTTTGAATTTTGCAATACTTATTTTGTGGAATGGGAAGTTTATATTCCCTTTATAAGTTCCTATACATTCAAATAGAATTGGATTTCAGAGCCATTACATAGCGAATAACTTTAAAACATTTCACACCGCATAAGCTTACAAATACCGAAAAAACTCATTACATTAATTTAAACCAGTGGCACATCGCGGTATTTGGAGCACATTTTTTATCTTACTTTTTTGTCTCTGTCTTGTTTTGTCGAAAACAGGCTGGTAACACTGCAGACTGTCTGGGTGTTACTTTTACTAGCTCAGTACATAAATAAACACCGTAGCGGTACGTCTTGAGAACATAAACAAATACCCTACCGTGTTCTTCCATATTTACTGTGTGAGTTAAGACCAATCACAGGCGTTAGCTCCCAAAACATTACACGACCCTGCAAGTAACCAATCTGTTAACATCCAGAAACCGGTTCAATTCCGTGACCAACCTCAATGCAACGTTGTCGACTTACCTCACGGCTGAAAGAGCTGCTGGGATTATTCCTTCTATTCTTTTAAGTTATTAATTATTTCGAGACTCTGTGTGATAATTATTACCGAAGATATGTCACAAATAAGTAACTTTTCGCATCTTACAAGTAACAAACTATTATCTTCGTACATTGTTGTGGAATTACGCATCCAATTTGGAACATCATGTATATGGAACTATTAGAACTTTAAAAAAATACAAAGAAAGAAACACCACATAAATTTTAAAAACCTAAGGCCGTCCCAGTATGGGAGTGAAAGTTGGGTTTTAAGACAGAAAGATAAATTTCATACTCAAGTGGCTGAGTTGACATTTTTGAGAGCAGTTAAGGGAGTAGCAAGATGGGTTAGATTAACTAATGAAGAAATAAGAGAAGATTTAAAGATTAGTGCTATAGGAGATATCGTAGAGAATAATAAACAGAAATGGAAACTCTGTCTAGCACGCTACCAAAAAGGGTGGTAAAATACGAGCCTAAAGGAAGAAGATCGATAGGAAGACCAATGTTAAGGTGCAAGTGAGACCGGAAGAGGGCAATGACGTACTTCATGAAAGCAAGAAGAGTCTTTTTAATTCTTTTTAATGCCCGGTTCAAGATCTTGGAGGAAAATGTTCGAGCTTGTGAAACATCCTGTACATTAGGAAACATATTGGATGTGGTTTATCGGGATAATGTTTTTGATGGTCGCGGGGTGGAAATGGAGCGGATTCTGTGACGAGGGGATGAAAAAGATACTGCATGCTGAGATCACCATAATTCAATTGCTCCCCCTTATCTTTTCATCGGCCGGGTCGCATGAATACGGCGGCCCAACGACGTTTACAGCAAAACTTAATTTGGACGGGCTAGCTAGCGAGGAGCGAGGGTGGCATTACTCCATCATGTCATTAAGTGACACTTGTTCAGGGGAGAGAGAGGGGGGGGGGGGGAACCGCAATATTTGTAACTGTGGCTGGCGATTGGCGACATCCTAGAGTCAACAACAGTGCCCCATTATACACATCATTTTTGTGTTTGCAGTCCGTCATACTTTATTACAGCAATACGTCAACAATGCGCCACCGATCCATCAACGTCACTTCTTATTTACGATTTTGTCTCCTGATTTTTCATTTGCACCGTCCAAAACACTGCATCGTATGTATCAGAGTTCGCATTTCTACTTTCACTTTACTTATTGTAAGTATAGGAAATATTTTCTTCCACTCAAAAAACTCCATGTAAACATTTCACCAGAAATATATGTTTTCAGGCCCCCTGAATTTAAAAAAAAAAAAAAAAAAAAAAAAAAAAAAAAAAAAAAAAAAAAAAAAAAAAAAAAAAGCAATTTTAGAAAAAGTTATCTATGTTTGAGAGGTAGAACTCGAACTTAAAAATTCAATGCCATGACTGGGATTTGAACCACAGACTTTCCGCTTACCAGGCGGCTGCTCTAACCATTGAGCTATTGTGACAAACTGCCAGAATGGCATTAAATTCTCACAGCAGTTCGTATTTCTCCTGGTAAACCACAAAGGCAGTTTGTCACAATAGCTCAGTGGTTAGAGCAGCCGCCCGGTAAGCGGAAGATCTGTGGTTCAAATCCCAGTTGTGGCATTGAATTTTTAAGTTCCAGTTCTACCTCTCAAACTTTACCCACACACGGCTTGTGTGTTTAAAAACACCAACAGTAAGTTTGTTGGCATAAATAAATAATAATTAGGTATCTATGTGTTTGTCAGTCTGTGGACAACATAACTCAAAAGCGAAAAATTGGTTAAAAATCTAAGTTAGTATCTAAGTTTAATGTCTTTCAAGGATGCCACACCAAAATTTTGAAGCAAATAGCCCCACCCTAAACTACCCTTTACATGGAACATTTATCGAAAATATTGATTTTCTTGAAAATGGCTCTAACGATTTTGATTAAAATTCCATATGTTGGAAATATTTTTATGGCAAATGACATCTATATCTTGAATTTTTTGGGTATAGCCCCTGTAGCCCTGTGTACTCTGGATGACTTTTGAATAACTCGTAAACCGTAAGAGATAGACAAAATCTTACCATACAAAAAATGTAGATCTTGCTAAAACACCCAGTTTGTGTCTCAAATTTTTTTTTTTTTTTTTTTTTGTAGAGTGAACCATTTCGGAAATATTCCTTGTTATTTCTGTGAGTTTTGGAGAACTTATATTCTGTCAAATGAAACATCGTTATTTACCTTGCACAGGGAACGGTATCTCAAAGCCTACTGTATTCTAATACTCCCCTTACACCTACAAGGAAATAAGCAATAAGATAATTTCTTCAAATGTTTGTCTCAACTAACACGAAGAAGATATAGGAATAAGAGTTTGTAAGAATGGTTAGCACAAGAGATATTTTAATAATTTCATGCTTTTAATTTGTAATACTATGTCACAACAATTTTTAACACCACGCGCATATGAGAAAATCTAAATCTTCTTTTCGAATATTCAAACATTTTAAATGGGCTGTTCGGCCACATTCGACACATTGTAGTTTGTCCGCCTTCTCACCTCTTCCAGAGAATTTTATATTACACACGTAACAAGAATCCATTATTAAAAGCTATTGCGCTCGTAGAACAGCTGATTGTGTGGAGTTGAGGGTTACAGTGCAGTGCAGATTTTGTTGGGTTGGCAGTTTTGAATATGTCGATGCTGTTTTGTTACTCAGTGAATCAGCAGGGTCTGATTATTAAAGCGAATTTCTATCACACTTCCTTGCTGCAACTTAATAATTATTATATTAGAGCGTTCAAAAATACGTTCCTGCCTTAGACTATTGTTACTTACGTCATTAGTACATACGTGATAGAAGTAAGTGATGGATATTCAAGAGCACCTCAATACACGCCTTCAGTCCACCATTGCCAGCCAATGTAAGTGCAATATACAATCAGAATTTTGAGTTATACTGTTTACAGACGGACAGACAACACACAACACACACAACACAGCACACACACACGCACACACACACACACACTTCTAAACATGCTTTCTTCGACTTTAGGGGGCCTCAAAACATATTTCCGGAGAGATCCCAACATCTAAATTTGTCTTACTATACGTAGTAGAAAAAGTAAAAATAATTATTTATTTATGCCTAGAATTTGAATTTCAATTATTTTGAAATATTAAGTCTTTTGATTGTAAATAAAATTTACTTATTATACCAAGTAAATTGGAAGTTGAGTATTATTGAAGGACATATTCCCTAAGATTATCAAGAAAATCTCTCGCTTCATGGAAAAAAAGTTCTCGATTTTTATTTTTCTCAAAAATGGCTTCAAAGCGACCTAATCCTAACAATTATTAAAATATTTAATCAACTTGGTAATATAACTACAAATTTAATTGCATTTTATCTCTTTTAAACTTTTCAGATACATGCATCACAAAAAGTGCTAAGTATAATTGGTAAATGTAGATAAAATTTTATTGCATAGAATTTGTAGATTTCGTCCAAGCACACAATTTATGTGAAATATTTCTATGGCGTTAACCATTTCCGAGATATTCTTAGTTATTGGGTGTGTTTTTCAAATACACTTATTCTTGTTGCTTTCTGGACTTACTTAAAGGAAGCATTGTAACCCAGCAAAAAATTTGTTGCCAACATTTTACCGAAAATACATTTTTGTAGCTATGTAAGTCCAAAAAGAGACTTTTATAACAATAAACGGGTGCGTGTGTGTAAACATCGTAACTCAAAAATGAAATCGATTAAATAATAAACTTGGTATTTCAGCTCAACTGCTTTCAAAAGTGATTGAAAGGCTATTAATCGTAAAGAAATAATTAAAAACATTTGAAGTGTGTTTTGTTAAGATCATAAATTAACAATAGCTGTAAGCACAAGGATGTAATATCCTCAGTTATAAATATAACTGTGAATATAATATTAATAAAATATACAATACCAACATATTAGATAGACAAAGTCTTACTGCACGAAAATTGAGATCTCATTGAAACACACAGTTAATGTGAAATAAAACTGATTGTAGAATTAACCGTTTCCGACATATGCTTTATTAGATTTGAATTTTCAAATGCGTATACTTTTCCCAAATGTAAAGTCACTCTTTGTTTTTCCTTTAAGTTTAACGTCCTTCATACTGGTACGTCCGGACGGTAAACATTTAAAATTGTTCTGAAATGAGCCCGGGTTCCGCAGAGTTGAAAGTTGCACGATATTCCTCTTCAGAATCAGGGAAACCCCAGAAAAAAACGTTGTTTCTTCTGGTCATTCAAAAACCTGATTATCGGTTCAGCCTAAGGTTAAAATAAAATCAGACTGAAAAGCTAAATGCCATAACCGGGATTTGAACCACGGATCTTTCATTTTTCGTCCTGTTGCTCTAACCAACAGAGCTACCGTGGTCCGATTCAACCTTTTCCAACCACACACGACTAGTGTGAGAGCACAATTAATCATTATTGATTAATAATTAATCGTCATTTACGTATTCATCTCAAAATTAATTTCAGATCATCTTGTAGTTTGCTGGTATTCAAAATATAAAGGTCCTTAAACTGAGAAATTTCTGTTCTAATCTTTAAGTCTAGCGAAATAGTTCTATCTGAAGGATAACAAAAAGTAAAACTAGAAAAATGAAGAAAGAATTCAAGAGTATCTAAATGAATGTAATAAACGAAAGAAGGAAGGAATGCACAACGTGAACATATTCCATACGTACCTTTTGAGGTTATGCAGTTTCATGGCAGAAAATAAATGTAATTCTTACCTGAGGTGTGGTCTTCATTGCAATTCCTGCAGACATAATGTTATTAATGCCTTTTCTTCTAAGGATAGCTTCTGCATCCCTAGTTAAGCAATACGCATTTTATATGTAAATAGCATAAATTTGTGTTGTTAAAGGGAATGGTCCAGATGAACAATCTGCAGAAATTAATGGTGATATAAAGATACCCATTATCACCCACTGCAGATTTGACGTTGCCATTCAAATGAATAAGTTACATTAATACAATTTTTTATTAATGGAGTAACTATGGGTTTATTGTTAGCGGGTGAATACTAACTCAGAGAATAATCTACAGATGGCTGTACTGTGTTAAACTACAAAAAATAAATACTTAGAAGTCCGCAAAGCAAAACTAAAACAATGGAGTGTATCGGATACCAAAATAAAATACCAAAAATTGTCATTGACTTTAAAATTGTTTAAAAAATGAACAGCTTTAAATATCTGGATGTAAAATACCATACCAAAAATACACGGGCAGGGAAGAAACACTCAATAAATATCAATATGTGTATCAATACCATAAGCGTAATTTTGTAAGGGTTGGAAAGAACGTTTATATAGAATGAATAAATTACAGTTTTACGAGTAATTTCTGAACTAATATATGAGGTTATTTCACTGCTAATTATTGTTTACTGACCAGTTGGGACAGTCCTGGGGAAGAGCAGTCCGAAAGTGTGAAAATAATAACAAACATAAATACATTCACATGCATTGGGTGGAATGGCTTGCCACCTTGGGAGTACTGTTCCTCAGGCCTGAACCAGATGGGAGTGTTAACTTAATAGGTTATATAATGAAAAGTCCTCATACTTCCCAATGCTTTTATTTCGTGAAAACGTCTTGCTTTACAACAATGTTATTACTTTGTTTTCTTAACTCCATGAAGCATTACAAAACTTGTTCCATATTCATTTTATTAAGTTTATTATTATTATTTTATTTTTTTACAGAGCAAGCCGCCTTAAGATGTGTACCACTGCGTGCATCGCGAAAAAGAAAGGAAACAGAAGATGTAGGTACGCATATACAGGTAGAGAGAGATAGAGATAGAGTATCGGAACAATTTGATATGTGAAGTCCATCTGTTATGTTTCACTTCCTCATTTCTGCACACATTCACACACAAACACACGCGCGCGCGAGTTCGTACTCCAACAATGACAAAAATAGCGCATTATTAGGTTCTCCACTAGTTTTGCATGTAGGTATTCCTATGTCCTAAGATTATATCGTACACATTATTTATAGGTTATATACAAAAAACCACAAACGGATTCGTTTGTATGTTACAAGCTTTGAGGCAAGTCTTAGACACAAAGTTCAGTGACTCTTATGTACAGCAGGAGTGACTTTAAATTAACACTGATACTGATACTGCTCCCGTTACGATCACAGATACAGAACAAACTGTTTCCATGGCACATTTGAGTGCTTGTGGGGTCCCTGCGCCTTGCCTGCCACCTAGTGGTGGTACTGGTGGTAGAAGAACGCTGGACCCCACCGGGCTCAGACTAGACTTCCCGGGGGCTTCACGTCCTCGAGCCCGGAGGGGGCACCGCCTCCGAGTGGTGCTGGGGGTGGCGTGTTGTTGACGGAGGCCGGGGAGTTGACGGGCATGTCGGACTGACTGTTCTCCTCGGAGTCGGAGCAGGAGTCGGAACTGCCCTTCTTGCTGCCATTGCCGTTGTGAGTCTTGACGTGTTTGGCAAGGTGGTCAGATCTCATGAAGCGCTTGTTGCAGACCGGGCAGGCGAAGCGCTTCTCGCCAGTGTGCGTGCGGAGGTGACGCTGGAGCTCGTCCGACCTGGTGAACCTCTTGCCACAGAAGAGCCAGTTACAGACGAAGGGTCTCTCCCCCGTGTGCCAGCGGAGATGCGCCTTCAGATGCGACGTCTTGCCGTACACCTTGCCGCAGCCGGGAATGTGACAGCTGTGGATGTTCTTCTTGCGGAGATGCACTCCTGCAGGACCCAAGCGCTCTGCCTCCTGACAGTTGGGGCAATCGCACGTCGCACGACCCGTGTACCGCCTCTGGGACCGCGGCGAGGGCACCTGGGGCGGCAACGTGGCGGCGGCAGAGACTGGTGGCGCCGCTGCCGGCGAGTGATGGTGGTGGTGATGTCCTAGACCAAAGGATGCTCCTACACCCTGGGCTCCAGGGAGCATAGACTTGTAAGTGTCCTGCAGGAGGTGCTGGCCGGAAGAAAGGAGGTGGTGGGCGGCGGCAGCGGAGTTGGTGGCGGCTAGAGAGTGGCTAAGAGAGGAATAGTCTGCGGCCGCTGCGGCTGAAGTCGCCGCATAATTGGCAGCCGCCATCTGAGCATGCATTCCAGCGGCGCCGCTCATGTCGAGCCAGCCCGCTGCCGCCCCAGCTGCCGCCGCTGAGTGAACGTCCCACCAGGCCGCCCCCGCCGTGTTGACAGCATCGCCAGGCTTTATAGCGTGCCCGTGGTGCGTGGCCCCTGGCATCGCGTTGAAGGGCCACGACTCGTACGGATGCCTAGAGTAAAGATGACCTTCTACCTTCCCCGCCGCCAGGAGGGCCGTGTGGTGGCCGTTGTCACTACCAGCAGAACCCGCCACACCACCCCCTCCTCCACTTTGCGAAGTTGGGAAGTAAAGGTCCCCACTTCCATAGGATCCACATGCAGACGTGGTGGTCATCACAGGTCTGGTGGAGTAGGTCGAGTTGGCAGCCATGGAGCTGGCCACACTGCTGGCTACTGACGTCATCCTCTGTTGTTGCTGCTGTTGTTGCTGGGGACTCCCAGAGCTGCTGACAGAGACACCGCCACTGCTACCTGCAGACGATGTGATGATACTGGTTCCTCCACTGCTAGACTGGGGACTGCTCTTCTTCCACGGGTGGAAACCCTTGCCCACGGCGGCGTCTGCCAGAGGCGGCGGCGACTTACTCGACAGCTTGTTGCATTGAGCGGCCAACATCGCCAGCGGTGTCCCTCGCAGACCCGGGTGGTCCTGTAACAAAAAACAACCACTCTTATTAGACACAGTTGCTTCCAACCCTTCCAAACATAAATATAGTCCATTTTAAAATTACAATTGGTGCAGTAAAGTGGAACCAATTCCACAATTATGTCTCTGATTGGCTAAAGTTAAATATGAATCAACTCCTATTGGCTGATAGCAACGAACCTACTCCAGTCAATGAAGAATGTGTCGTCAGCAGGGGGGTCAGAGAGGGTGATTATTGCGATATTCTTAGATGTGATTTCAGTCTAATTTTAAAATAGACTATAACTAAGAGAGGAATTCCACTGGTTGAAAAAGGAAAAGAAACATTGTGAGTTTTTCATAAATACCATACAATACGAAAGACTGGGGGTACCGGCCCCGTCCGGATATTCAGGACGGGGTGCTCAACACCCTAAATTTATTTTTTCTATTTTTATTCTATTATTTTCTATTACACCGCTACAAACGAGGGATTAAATACCCTGGTGCAAATAGGTTAACTGTGTTTTGGAAACATAATTATCTCATTTCGGTTGCTATCAATTCACTGTGTTTCTTAAGCATTAACCCTCATTTTTTACCACATACCACTAACATTATATATAATTATTTCACAAGCGTTCAAACAAATAGGTACATGAAACAGTTTTTCACTTTTAACTGTGCTATATAGAAAAGGTCCTAGCATCTCAGTTAGCAAAATATAACACAATTTCAGATTAACATTCCAGGAATACTATTTTATAAAATTTATCAAATACATATCATTGTAGAAAGAATGCAGAGAACTCGCAAACCACTTTTATTATACTTTAGGGATTGGAACAATTTTATTAAAATATATACATAAATAATTTAACATGTATAAATATGAAGCTGAAATTATGTTAAGGATCTAATGGTCAAAAATCAAACAGTTTGGTGGAAAATACGACTGCAAGGTGCCTTTTAAACATGCGCATGCGTTGAAAAAATACGACATTATGAGAAAAATGACTGCGCACAGTTACATGACAGGCATTTAAATAGCCACTAGCTGAAAATAGCTTATGCAAACAAAACAAGACCGAATTTTATATGCGCAAAAATCCAAAAATGGATATTTTCAAGAATTTTGGTTAATTTTCTTAGGTTGGTGCCCATAAGGTGCATAATATAAGCCTATACGTAATATATTGGGATTATATTTTAAACAGTTTTTAATTTCACTTTTTGTATACTAAGTAATGTTTACTTATTTGTTTAAATACCTAATATTTTGAATTATTCTATATAATATATTAAACATAATATGTTTTGATGGATAACTATATTACTCTGGCCCAAGGTTACAGAGAGCTCGGCACCGGGCAGTCGGAATGGTAAACAGATAAGCCGCGCGCTTGCCCAGCATAAACAGGATAAACGCTATCGCCGAAAATCATAATCTTCTAGAAGTTTTGCCATCTCGAACGTTCTGGTAGCTCCCAAGTCTATACAAATGAGTGCGTTTCTGATGCAACGATAAATAAATATAAAAAGTATTGGAACTAGATCAACCTAATACGTGACAGTGAGAACTTAATGATCTAACAGGTGGACAAAAAGTTACAACATTAAAAATTTATTTAATATAAAATAGAGCGAATAAACATATTTCCTTCGCAACAAAGGGAGAATAATCTTTCGTTACCAGCACATGGTGAGTTTTAAATTCGTGAAGTGCTTTGTGCCACTGTTTCCCTCACTATAGCCGGGGGCGGTACGAGACGAGAGATTTACTGCCCCGGACTTCTGCCCTTCTCTATGACACAAGTACAGTTTAGAAACGTTCGCCAGCCGCATTTTCTGCAATACTTACGTTTCAGTTTTATATTAAAACAGCGATAATATATTGCATATAAACTTTAATTTATTAACTATAGAGCCCTTTAAAATATCTGTCTAATTTTAGGGCCACATTCGGTCAATTTGAGCATATATTTCGTCCTTCCTTCTTCTGCAGTGTTAAAAATATGCAATAATTTACTATCCAAATAAAAATTAGCGATGTAATGTTGTTTCCAGCTAATTCAAGGATCATTTACTGTTATTTATCAATGTTTCATGCTTCAGTTACACATGAAAAGGCTAAAAACATTAATCTACATGAATTTATTTATGATAGTGTGTTTTTTTTATTAATATTGCAAACAGGCATCTGAACGATTATGAAATAGTCATACTTTCATAATATAGCAACTGTCAGTAATATTTATCATTGAAATAGCACAAAAATGTATTCCTTTATTACTTAAAATACATTTTGATATGACAGAGCAATTTAGAAATATCAAATATCAATATTTTACACATTAAAATTACTAAATTAGATTATTCTCTTATGGATGCATTCCACTCAAAACTTCGATATCAAGATTTCAGCAAGTTCAGCATCTTCCCAGAATAGGTACCACACGAAAATTTTAGTAAAATTCCCCACTCCAAATTACGCTTTAGGTGAAATATTTTTCGATGGTTTTGATTTTCTCAAAAATAGCTGTAACGATGTTGATAAAACTGCCACATTTTCATGAAAAATACAATATGGTAAAATATTTTGAATTTTTTGAGGTTTTCATAACTCTGGAGTAAAAATATTAACACACAATTTATGTAGAATACAATATTTTGTTGAGTGAACCATTTCCGCAATATTCCTTGTTATTTCTTAGAATTTTCAAACACATACTTTTCTCAAATAGGGATACGTTGTTCATTTTGTCACCTCTTGGCCATTCAAAGACAACGGAATTTCAAAATCACCACTTAGCGACCAGTTCATAAAATAATTGACTATCGCTCAAAGCCTACTGTATTCCCATATTCCTCTTGTACCTACAAGAAAATTAGCAATAAGGTAATTTGTACAGATGTTTATATCGACTAACACGAAGAAGATATAGGAATAAGAGTTTGTAAGAATGGTTAGTACAAGAGTAGAGAAAGTCATGTGAGTGCAACACATCAGATTTTATAGCTCATATTTCTCATTGTATAAAGAATACTTTTTACTTTCTCTACTGGTAAGTAGGGGAAGTATTGTATTCCACCCAAAAATTCGATATCGTGATTTCACACGAAATATATGTTCTGAGACCCCCTGAATGCAAAAAGAGCATTTTTGGAAAAAGGTCCGTGTGTGTGTCTGTGTGTCAGCCTGTGGACAGCATAACTCAAAAACGAAAAGTCGGTTAAAAACCAAAGTTGGTATTTAAGTTTAAGGCCTTTTAGGGATGCGACACGAAGATTTTGAAGAAAATAGCCCCACCCTAAACTACCCTTTACATGAAAAATTTTTCGAAAATTTTGATTTTCTTGAAAATGGCTCTAACGATTTTGGTTAAAATGTCATATGTTTGAGATATTTTGATGACAAATGAAATGTATATCTTGAATTTTCTGGCTATAGCCCCTGTAGTCGTATTTACTCTGGACGACTTTTGCTTAACTGGTAAACCGTTAGCAATAGACCAAATCATACCATACAAAAAATGTAGATCTTGCTAAAATACACAATTTATGTCTCCATAAATTTTCTTGCAGTGTGAACCATTTCGGAGATATTCCTTGCTATGTGTGTGAGTTTCGGAAAACTTAGAACTTTCGTGAAATGGATCATCGTTGTTCATTTTTTTATATATGTTGAGTGTGCAAAGACAACGGAATGTCAAAGCTTTAAAAGATTTGACTGTCGCACAAAGCCTACTGTATTGTAATATTCCCCTTGTACCTACAAGGAAGTAAGTAATAAGATAATTTGTACAAATGTTTGTCTCAACTAACACGAAGAAGATATAGGAATAAATGTTTGTAAGAATGGTTAGTACAAGAGTAGAGAAAGTCATGTGAGTGTAACACAGATTTTTACGTACAAATCCTAGTATTTATGGAGTTGGGGATGCACAGGCAAGTGTAACTTAGCCAATGGGCAGGACTTTCTCCGCAGGACAGTCCAAGAATTATTGAAGGAAACACTTGGGAAGCGGAATCCAAGCGAAGCTTGTCGCTGCCTTTAAAGGGATCTCTACAATTTTTTTCTATTTTGTTTTCATGAGTTGATCCATTACAAGTAGAGCCATTTTCTAAAACGTCACGTTTTTTCTACAAGTGCTGGGGGCCGAGTGGACATCAGTGGCGGTCAAACGTACAAAACACGCGAAAATAGAAATGGAAAAAGCTAAGCGGCGAAAAACCAAATAGAAGTACATTTAGATATGTTGACGCTCGCATTTGGGAGGCTCTAGGTTCGATTCCCTATGTGCTATCCACTAAACCATTTTTTCCCGTGATTTTCTGAGGGCGGTAGCCGAATCCGCGGGGGGACCGAGTGTAGCCGGGAAATGGTGCCGGCAGAGACATCTCAGAAGCAAGGTATTTATTCTCCTATGACTTATCACTTACGACACTCTAATTTTCAGGTCATATTTTGTATAAGAAACAATGCAATAAAATGATTAACAGAGCGTAAGATGTCTTCATTAACAATATAAAAATTCCTATACTACTAACATAGGGTAAACATTTCAAATAAATGTGTTAAGTATTGTAAATATTTCAAATTTCAATGTTATCAGCTCCAAACAATAATTGTGTTTTTTTCTAGAATATTTATACGTTTATACAACAGCGGTTTTCCAATTGATATATTTATTGTAAGTGGTTTTCGCCTGTTTTTAAGTGCAAACGTCGGATAAATACTAAATTTGTATTTAAATCCTCGAACTGTCAAGCATGTGGCTGTAAGATTTGCAAGAAAATTACTCCATCGCAAATTTTCCTTTTCAGGGAAATGTTTTCGATACTTTTGGTTGTCTAAAATAAGAATTTTATACTTTCGTGGCAACTGAAATTTGTATCTTGAATTTTCTCGTAATGTGTCCGAAGTCCGTTTCATTCCAGACATGCAAGTAAGAATGGAATGTCAAAGCCATGACATAGCGACCTGATCTTAAAATATCTTACTATCGCTGAATTCTACTAATAAGATCATAATTTACAAACTCCATCTCGAATTGTCTACACGAAGAAGAGTGAGTAGAGAAAGTCATGAGTGCACACATAAGATTTTTCGTTAAATATTTTCATAGTCTGATATTACCGAATTTTTTTTCTAAACTCCAAGATTCGAATACAGATTCAATAATTTATTTAAAACTAATGGTCCATCCAATACATTACTTAATATTGCAAAACCAGAATAAATAAAGCGGAACATAAAACCTCATCAAAATATTAAAATAATCTGATGTGTTGCACTCACATGATTTTCTCTACTCTTGTACTAACCATTCTTACAAACTCTTATTCCTATATCTTCTTCGTGTTAGTTAAAATAAACATTTGTACAAATTATCTTATTGCTTATGTTTTAAAGCTTTGAGATTCTGTTCTCTTTGCACACGTAACATAAAAAATGAACAACGATGACCCATTTCACGAAAGTTCTAAGGTTTCAGAAACTCACACACATAACAAGGAATATCTCCGAAATGGTTCGCCCTACAAGAAAATTTATTGAGACATAAATTGTGTATTTTAGCAAGATCTACATTTTTTGTATAGTATGATTTGGTCTATCTCTAACGGTTTACCAGTTATGCAAAAGTCGTCCAGAGTAAATACTACTACAGGGGCAATAGCCAGAAAATTTAAGATATACATTTCATTTGTCATCAAAATATCTCAAACATATGACGTTTTAATAAAAGTCGTTAGAGCCATTTTCAAGAAAATCAAAATTTTCGAAAAATTTTCCATGTAAAGGGTAGTTTAGGGTCGGACTATTTTGTTCAAAGTCTTCGTGTTACATCCTTGAAAGACATTAAACTTGAATACCAACTTTGGTTTTTAACCGACTTTTCGTTTTTGAGTTATGCTGTCCACAGAATGATACACAGACACACACACGGACCTTTTTCTAAGAATGCACTTTTTTTTTTTTTTTTTTTTTTTGGATTCAGGGGGCCTCAGGGGGTGAAATACAATACTTCCCCTACTTACCAGTAGAGAAAGTAAAAATACTTAGTAAAATTGGGCAGTATAAAGTTGAAAATACCAAAATATATATGATATATGGGATAATTTTAAGTAACATAAATTAATTAAATCCAACAAGGAAAATATTAATATATCTGAAACAGATACTTGTATCTCGTTGAAGTTTTACCTATTTATGATCGTTATATTAGATAATTATACTGTGATAAAATTTTCATTTAATTTTTAAGATGTGCATTCCTTAAGATAGCGTTCTCAGAATGTCGGTTCATTAGCAGTTGGTTTTCGCACAGGTAGGCAGATAGACAAAGGCTGCACGCCACTGGCGCCCGCCGTACAAACAGCCCTAGTCATAAAGGCGCACCAGGGACGTAGCTTTCCTCTCCCTGGAGCTCTTGCGCCGTGCTGGTCATAAAAATAAAAGAAGTGAGGCCGGGTACCGCCCACGGTGGGGGTGAATTTGTGATTGGTGGGCGCGGTAAGCCCTCCACCACCCCCGCACTTTGTCTCCGGGGCCCGATTATTGATCCCCCGCGGGAGACTAAGAACAATGCAGGCGTCTTCTTCTTCTTCTTTTTCTTCTTCTTCTTGCTCTGGACAACATGGAGGAACCGACTTTCCCTAGCGTTTGTTTATTTACTCAACACGCGACTGACTGACTGACTGACTGACTGGCTGACTGACTGACTGGCGAACGTCGATCTGCACGACAATGTCAAAACAATTTCTCTAATACATCCACATATCTATATACAGGGCGTCCGAAACTTGCTTTCCACATTGATAACGGTTTAAATACAGCATTTACATAGCTATTCTATGGAAACTGACCAGCAACAGGAATAGCCAAGATCGTTTAGGCTCCGCGCTCAGTACCAGGAAAACCATTATGAAACATTTCTCCCATTAAGGGAACACTGAACAGAAACTCCGAGATTTTCTACGAAATATGTGATTCTTTTTACACTAATAAAAAAAAAATCTTAGCTTCTTTCTCTATTTGCAAGTATATAATTCTTTACACTGCAACATTTTTAAATGTCTCAGCAGCCACTTAAACACCAGATTACAGAGTATTTAAATACCCATTAAAATTCATTTTCTATTTTTGTAAAAAGTATATTTTTCTTCACATAAAAAGTAGCTTGCGATGTAGTTTTGATCAGACAGTAAGTGAGGTTTAAGGGCCCGTGGGCAACTGGATCATTTGGGCCCGAAGTAAAAAACAAAAAAGAAATCCTAAAACACTCAAACTGCTAGCGGTCAAGGTTAAAAAAACCTGAAAGTTAAGCTTCATTTTTAGAAATGCCTGTCGAGGAGCAGTCAAATTCCTTGGAATAAGGGTTAAATGGATAAAAGGAAATGTGATTACGGAGTAGTTGGTGGACTGAACGGCGGGGGAAACAGGAGAATGTAACTAAATTTTTGTTGCTTATATTTTAAGTGTTTCTGCAAATAATCACTCATTCTTATTTCACATCTACTTTCGTTCTATGATTTTATTTATTTGATCAGATAACCTTATACTGGGAAGAGAATATTTTTCAAATATCTTTAACCTCTAGATAATAAAAAAATAATTCAGCACTTGTCACATAAAAATGCCAATATTATTTTTATTAATACTATTTAATTTATCGTTCTTTAACGTAACGTTGAGTTCATTCCATATGCACAGAATTTCGAGGAACTTACACAAATATTGCAGAAGATATTTTCTAAACGCAGTCACGTGGAAGACTGCGCATATGAGACAGAAGAAGATCAAAGCAAGTTGACTTTCTTGTGATCAGCGCAGGTTTGCCTTTGATCCATTAAAGCAGCGTCTTGCTGGTTGCCTAACTACACGGCGCGTGTTTAATTAGTCGCGTGTAATTACGCCTTGGCGCGAGTCTGCGGTCACACCAACGGGAACGTCCATATTCCCTTTTCCTTTCGGATTCTCTATCTGCCATTGTCATTTTCATTTGTCTTTCTATCTTAACGTCGTTTCGAAATGATGTTTATTTCGGATTAAAGGGAAAATCGTTGTTTAAATACATAATTGCGAATAAACTATAAGTAAATAAAATCTCACATTACTTTCTCACTCACTCATATACCAACTGTTTTTTAATCCTTCAGTTTATGGAGATAATAATTTGAGGAATGGTTTTATTACATATTTTCTTGTAGGTACAATGGGAATAGGAGAATACCTAGGCTCAAGCGATGCTCATACCTTTTAGGAGCTGGCTGCTACGTGGCAATTTTAAAATTTCATTCTCTTTGCTTGACCAGGGAAAAAAAAAAAATAAATAAATAAACCTAACACTTCCCATATGGAAAAAAAAATTCTCAGAAATGATTAATTCTACAACAAAGATTTTAGATATAAATTGTGTGCTTTAAGGGAATTGATTTTTTTTCAGTAAGATTTTTTTTTTTATCCAGAATGAAGAGTACTTTAGAGGTTATTCATAAAAAATTCAAGATATATATTTCATTTATCATGATACCATTTTAAATTTATGTTATTTTAAACAAACTCAGACATTTCTGAGAAAATAAAAGTTTTAGAAATATTTTCCATATAAAGTGCGGTTTGAGGTGAAGGATCTCTTTGAAAATCTTCGTATTGCATCCTTGCAGGATTCTGAACACGCACGCGCGCGCGCACACACACACACACACACACACACACACACACACACACACACACACACTCACACACACACATGTAACTTTTCTAAAATGCCTTTTTAGGTTCAAGGAATCTCAAAACGTGGTTTCCAGTGACATATCAATTGTATTTGATTATTTATGACTTTTAAAATTTCGCAGAAGCATTAATTGCAAGCACATTAACTTTTGTAATTATTTTACAACTGTTTCCAACTTGACGAGATTTTATTCTCCTGCATAAGAGTACGGTTCTAGATAAATGACTCGCAACATTAATAGTTTTTCATAAACGTAACATCTAAAAAACTTACGTCTAAAATTGACATAATTTCAGTTCTTAAATAATAGATTAAGTATTTACAAGACCTGAATATTAGAAGATATACTCATTTTTTAATTTTTAGTACTATCGTATATTAACTACAGAAAAATTCCATTCCACTCAAAATTTGACATGGGCTTTGTACTGGTGATTCACGTTTTGAAGTTCTCTGAATCAAAAGCGAAATTTTTAAGTTCCCTGTGCGAGTCTATGTAAACAGCGTAACTTAAAAAGCGAAAAGTCCGTTAATGCCACAAAATTACCCTTAATATAAGAATAATATCGATATTTCTTAATTTTTCGGTGGATTAACATTGTTGATAAAATGGTCACAGGCTTAAAATATTTACGTGACAAATAGACTGTAAAGACAAGCAAAAAATGAAGATATCTTTGACTCACACAATTTAAAATTTCATTTTTTGCACCACCATCCTTTTTTAACATACTAACTATATTTAGAATATTTCAATATTTCATTTTCTTAAAGTGATGTTGAGTTTCAGATGTTTCTCTGCTTATCATGGAACGAGTATGGAATTTCAAGGCCACTTTTGAATATCTGACGATCGATTCGGAAGCGGCGCCGTGGTTAAAACCAGGTTCGATCCCATGGGATCGTATGTGGCATTTGTGGTGGACAAAGCGGCGCTAGAAGAGGTTTTATCTGGGTTCTCCAGTTTCCTCCGCCATTCATTCCACCTACTGCGCAATTAACAGCTTTTCTTTCATTAATTCCCCCTTCATTTCATATAGCATTCGTAATCTCCGTTTACCGGAGGGACTCAGGGCGCTAACCACGTCCCGTTCTGCAGTGCTGCACTCTACTCATGACGCCCGTTGTGGGCAGAGATGCGGTTACGGTGGTAGGAATAATTTATAGAACTCATAAAATAAAACGAGTGTTAGAGAAAATATTGTGAAAAGTATTATTAACATAATCACCAAGACAAAGACGAGTCAGGCCTAGTCTGGTCACCCCTTACGAGCAACATTTAAAGTCCACTTTACGCCGGTGTAAAAGGTTACGTTTTTAACAAATCTCCCGGCGCGGGGAAGTTTCTTTTTTCGAGTGCCCACTCATTTTAATTGCCGCCTCGCTCGGGTTTAATTATCTGGCGTAGTCGGAACCTGGCGATTTGTGATAACCAGCGTCTGATTCATTTCGCAGGGACATGCGATATATCGCGACTCTTGCTCAATCGATATCTGCCTTCATTTACATATTCCTACCTAAGCCCTGCCTCTCAACATTTCAATAATTCCTTCAATTCCTACTTCGGAATATTTGACTAATTTTGGACGCATTTATGACACTGCAGAGGAGCTTAAAACCTGTATTTGCGACGTTCCTTCAGTATCAAATTTTTGTGGAAATCAATCTTTTTTTTTTCCATCCAGTGAAAGTACGTAGAAGAGAAAGTAAAAATTACGTTTTGGATTTATGGTGCCTCAAAACATATATTTCCATGAAATTTCGACTAATATTTTGGAGTAGAATCTAATACAAAAGGTAGGACAAATAAGTAACTAAATAGTAATTTTTGAGACAATTTTCACCGTGTAATCTCTTCTTAATATATAAATAGCTAAAGAATAAATTATTTATCACAAGTAATATAACAAGTCCCACGTTATAACGACTGTAGTGGGCGGAGGTGGGGGACGCAGCGGCTGGGCGGCAAGCCTTGGCCCTTCATGGGCTGTTGCTCTGGGCTATTTTTTTTTCTCTTCTATATAATAAGACATCTATAAAAATAACATAATATATTCATTTCGATTAGTGTAGTTTGATTTACTCAGGACTGCCAACTGACGAAAAGGAAACCCAAGAATAACATGTATTTCGATTTTCTCTTGTTATGACAGAATAATCTTAAACAAATCTCACTTACATTAACAAATAAGCTTTCTTCCGAAAAATACATTAATTATTAAAAGAACAATCATTAAAAACACTTGTCAAATTGAAATGTAGTGCTATTTTGATTATTAAGGAATTGTAATAAACAGTTTTTCAGCGATTTATGGCATGCAGTTGGCGACACTGACTAAACAAATGAATTACCTAGTGATAAATTGTACAAACAAAAGAATGACACTATATATGGCGATTTAGCACCTCTATGTATGAAATGTTTTTTCTTTTTATTAATTAAACATGGGGTTATTTGCAATCACAGAATTACCTTTGTAAGTGCTGAGCACTTAAACGCTGGGAGGACACTGTTAGTTATGGAAACTGGTTTTACATTGTAACCAAATGCCGTCGTGCCATTATTTTTATCAGTAACCAACACTGCACATTTGGGTTTCAAGTTTCTATGATATAATTACTGGGCATAGCCTAAGAACAAGCCGATAATGTGAGTGCAGTTTGCAATTAAATTAAACGTCGGTCTCAACGTCACATCCACCAAATAATGTGACGGTTTCAATTTAATCGAGAAATTAATTGCATTTTTCACTGTCAACTGTTGGTAGCCCTGAATAACAAGCAGCGCGCGCGCCTGGTAATTATCTTGTCACGTGATACTCAAGCGGAGGAGAGAAAAAAAGAGTAACGTTTTTAAATTTTCTCCGCTTATTGCCCGAGCGAGCGCATGTGGCTGGATTTTGATCTGGTTTCGTCCGCAGGATGTCGCTGGTTGTCTGTTATCTGATGGTTGTCGACGATGGCCAAGGTCGAGCTGCAATTAAATTAACAAAACATCAAATTGCATAATTATTGCAGTTATGTATCTACACACGAGAAGAAGAAACTCAACAGCGCTCTCTGCTGTCATAAAATGTTATATGTTTATAATTACTTCCGGCGTTAAATCATTATTTATCACGTCTAGAAAGAAATTTGAAAGTTATTTATTGCGTAATCCAATGCAACACTTCAAACTTACGAAACAGCACCAAAACCAGCTTACAGCAACAGGCAGCATGTCCGAGAGAGTGAGGTTAGATTAAAACACAAGAAAGCAATATATTAAAGACCTCTCCAAACATTACAGGTTAAAACTTTTTTCGTAGCATTAGCTGTTTCCGAAACATACGCAAGTGGTAGAGAAAGCAATCAGCTTTTAGTATACGAATATTGTGTTGAATTGCTATACAAAGAAAAAGTGACCTCATGTGATCGTTAAATTCACATTTGTATAAATTATGCTTTTTTTTTTTTTTTTTTTTTTTTTTTTGGTGCATGTGTAATTTTTATTTAGAATATTAACTATTGCAATTTCATAATCTTTGTTCTTTGTCTATTATTTATGGGTGTGGCGTTAACCTTAGTGTTTTAATTAATATTTCATCCTCTGAGTTAATGAGTCATTGTTGACAACGTATCAAAGGAAATTTGTAGCCCTGCCATTCCTTTTCTAACGCCATTTGTTACATAGTTTCATGCAATAATAAAATAGAGGGCTCTTACTGCAATTAAGGTCAATACAAACCGCTATTGGTTTAAGACTGGGTAATCGATCAATTTAACACTAACTCATCCCTTTGTTCATTAATCTGATGGCTTTATTGTTGTCTACTTTCTATATGGATGAAAATACAGTACTGACCTACGTAGATTAGAAAGTCAACAATAGCCAGTTTAATTATAATTGCACACCAGCGTGGGAGTGCAAAATTATTCAAGAGAGAAAATACTTACAAACTCTTATTGCTATATCTTCTTCGTGTTAGTTGAGAAAAACATTTGTACAAATTATCTTATTGCTTATTTCCTTGTAGGTACAAGGGGAATATGAGAATACTTTGTGCGATGGTCAAATCTTTTTAACCTTTGAGATTCCGTTCTCTTTTCACGATTAACATATTAAAAAATGAACAACGTTGTTGCATTTCGCTTAAGTTCTAAGTTTTCGGAAACTCACACACACAACAGAATATCTCCGAAATGGTTCACCCTACAAAAAAATTTATTGAGACATAAATTATGTATTTTAGCAAGATCTACATTTTTTGTATAGTATGATTTGGTCTATCTCTAACGGTTTACCAGTTATGCAAAAGTCGTCCAGAGTAAATACGACTGCATAGGCTATAGCCAGAAAATTCAAGATATACATTTCATTTGCCATAAAAATATCTTGAACATACGAAATTTTAATCAAAATCGTTACAGTCATTTTGAAGAAAATCAAAATTTTCGAAAAATTTTCCATGTAAAGGGTAGTTTAGGGTGGGGCTATTTTCTTCAAAATCTTTGTGTAGTATCCTTGAAAGACGTTAAACTTAAATACCAACTTTGGTTTTTATCGGACTTTTCGTTTTTGAGTTATACTGTCCAAAAACTGACAAACACATACCTTTTTCTAAAAATGCTTTTTTGGACTCAGTACTATTAGTAGCAGAGAAAGTAAAAAGCTAATAACTTTAATTATTGCTAAATATCACTAATTTTATATCCCTTAATCTATACCTGTCCTCTTAATGAGATACTTCGCTGTTAATGAGGTTGTATTAACAGATTTCAGCAGTAATCTCTCCCCGCTGGAGCTGTGTATCTAATGAATGCAGGAAGCTGGTGTGCCTGGTCCACATATGGCAACAAGCCATCTCATATTCCCAAAACGTTTTACTCCCCGCTCTCCCCCCAGGACATGCTACAGAATTTCATCTAATGATGTAAAAATCACACGTAATATGTTAATAACGGCCGTCTCAGTTGCGGAAATGGCTCGTTTTCCGCCCAATTTGCTTCCTCTGGCGGCAATAACAGCCTCTAGGGGAAAGGTACTCTCCGAAGTTGGTACCACACAGTTACGTAAAACTTGTCTTAAAGATGGCTATAACGGTAAGGAATCAACTTATTTGGCAATTCCTTAACATAAAAATCTCTTTATACCTTCTTTATGTTAGTTGAGATAAACATTTGTGCAAATTATCTTATTGCTTATTTCCTTGTAGGTACAAGGGGAAAGTTAGAATACAATAGGCTTTGTGCGATAGTCAAATGTTTTAAAGCTTTGAGATTCCGTTCTCTTTGCAAGCTTAGCATATAAAAAAATGAACAACGATGATCCATTTCACGAAAGTTTTAAGTTTTCCGAAACTCGCACACATAACAAGGAATATCTCCGAAATGGTTCACCCTACAAGAAAATTTATTGAGATATAAATTGTGTATTTTAGCAAGATCTACATTTTTTGTATAGTATAATTTGGTGTATCTCTAACGGTTTACCAGTTATGCAAAAGTCGTCCAGAGTAAATACGACTACAGGGGCTATAGCCAGAAAATTCAAGATATACATTTCATTTGTCATAAAACTATCTCAAACATATGACATTTTAATCAAAATCAAAAGAATCATTTTCAAGAAAATTATAATTTTTGAAAAATTTTCCATGTCTAGGGTAGTTTAGGGTGAGGCTATTTTCTTAAAAATCGCATCCTTGAAGGTTATTAAACTTAAATACCAACTTTTTTGTGTTATGATGTTCAAAGGCAGACAGACAGACAGACAGACAGACAGACAGACAGACACACACACACACACACACACATGGACCTTTTCCTACTTGTTCTATTTACTATACTAGTAGAGAAAGTAAAAAGTGACTGAATAAACCTCAGTATAAGAGGTCTTGATAATGGTTAGGAAAACACCTGTAACTATTACCGATACCTTTTTCGCTTTCTCCTTTTAAGTTTGGAAATTCTGAAATATTTTGAATCTGTACTACTGAACTCAGGAATTTAAAGGCATTTTCGTTGATTCAAAAATGATAAAATTGTTTAGAATAGTGCAAGGAGCGGTGCTCCAATTTGGCAAGTGTTTGCCGCAAATTGTTGTCGTGTGACAGACACATTGTTGCTGTTAACGCGTAGCAACAGTGTTAACAATTATTATAGTAGTGCGGTCGACCGCCGCACGGAGGTCTAAGTGGACAATTTTCTATTGTAACGCTCGCTATGCGTTCCTAAACTTTCAGACACAAAAGTAATTATGTAATTTTCTCAAGGCTATGTTGGTAAGGCGTTATTTTATTTTGTTTCTACAGCCAAGTGGTGAGAGCTCGTTAGGTCTTCATTCTGTACGTCTGGCCAGATAGTTTTGTCTTTCTCTACCATGTACTGAAACTACAGGAAGTTCGTGTTCTACCCAGAAATTCTATTCCATAAATATATATTTCGAAACTCCCTGAATCCAATGGAAAAATCTTATGTGTTGCACTAATATGACTGCTCATTTTGTTGTAGGTGCAAGGGGAATATGGGAATACAGTAGGCTTTGAGCGATAGTCAAATCTTTTAAGACCCAATCGCTATATGATGGCTTTGAAATTCAATTCTCTTTGCAGGTCAAGAGACAAAAGAAAAACCAATATGGATTCCCATTTAAGAAAAGTAAATTATGATAAAATTCACACATATAATCAGGTAGACAAACTCTTACACATAAAATGTAGACCTCGTTAAAACAAGCAATTTATATCAAATACATTTTTTTGTGTGGTGAACCTTTCCCGAGATATTCCTTATTATTTACTTGAAGTTTTCAAGTTTGAAGTTTTCTTTAAGGATGTGACTATTGCTTAAGTCTGAATATGTAATAAAACTATTTCTACATATATTTACCTGGATAAACATGAAGTAAATAGAAGAATAAGTATTTTTAGGAACATATTTTTGTTTTTACTGAGTAAATTTCAGAATGTTGTTGATTTACAACATAAATATGATACCACTCGTTGAAGTATTTGAAAATAATGGTCTAGGAGTATATTTTACACGAAATCTATCTCAGATTTAACACACATAAGGAGTTAATCGTAACAAAATCATTAAAATTTTTAATTTCGTTATTCGAAATTCATGCACATTTAAACAAAAAACGTTAGTTCGAATTTATAGCTCATGTGTTTAACAAAATATCAATTTGCATATATTATTTGTAATACTAACACCGCAAAATGTAACTTAAATACTCGTTTATTGCTAAAAAGTTCACGGCTAAACAGAATTTTATAGGTATTTATATAATAGTATTTACTATTTTGATGTAGATATATTCAATATGTCGAAAACTCGGTTAAAAATGCCATAGTGAATAATTTATAGTTATATAGGTTAATATAAAGTTTTAGAATGACAACTGACTGTATTATTTTGTTGTTCTTTTATTGTAATTTATTTCGTCTTTATTTGCTACGTAACTTTTATTTTATATATAATTTTTGTTTGTTTTATGTCTGTAAGATAGATTCGGAAATGACTGTATGTAAATGTCTTATGTTCATAATAAATCGTAAGTGATTCATTGCTTGGTGTCACACAGACCCCTTCAGGCGTCTAGTATGTAAGAAAACTCAGGCATGCTAGTGTTGAAGCAGAGAAATGACCTCAGACAGAGTGTCTGTGACAAATGCACACTATTCTCCGCCATTTGTGTCAACAAAGTTTTAGAGAAGGAGGAAACTGCTGACCAAAACCTGTTACGGTGGGTGACATGGGGTCCCCAACACCCCGAGGCGGTTGGCGACACTGGTACAGGGCGTGTCGCACATATACGTCCGGCAGATGGCCGGCCGCACCAAATGCTTCCTGCTTCACGACTGTCTTTTCAACAGCCTCGCACATGAGGTCACCAGACCTTACTTCATATTGACAGCTATCGCTCAAAAGTGGCGGATTTCAGTGACAACTCCTGCTAACTTGTTGCAAACCTACTTACTTTCTCCAGTAGTGTGGTTATGTCTGCCTTTGCCTGTATCTGAACAAAATAATTGAATAACCACAAGCGCTTTCAGTATCAAATCTGTCATTTACGTTCAACCTCTTCCAAGAACGAAACACGAAAATTTTAAAGAAAATTCCTCCACCTTGAGCAGCTTTTACATGAAGAATTTTTATTTATTTTGATTTTCTAAAAAAAAATTAACGATTTTTATCCCAAAACCGTATGGTTAAGATATTTTCACGATCAATGAAATGTATAACTTCAACTTTTTTGGGAATGTCCTTGAAAGTCCTCTTTATTCTGAATGCATTTTGAATAAATGATAAAACGTAAGATATACACAAAATCTTACTGCACAAAAAATGTGTGGTGTGAAACATTTCGTGATATTTGAACTCTTAATACTTTTTCTGCAATAGGAAGTCCTTTTTCTGTCTTGTCCATGCAAAGAGAATGGAATTTCAAAGCTATTATATACCGACCAGCTCTTGAAAGATTCTAATATCAGTTAAATCTACTGTATGATCTTCAGGAACATTTTGAAGAAAATTAGCCCAGTTTAGGTACCCTTTGCATAAAGCATTTTTCTTTGTTTTTTGATTTTATCAATATTTACTATTTTCATTAAAATACCATATGTTTAAGACATACAGATGTCAAATGAAATGCACATCTTGAATTTTTTTGAATGTCCCCCTCATTTCTTTGAGTTCCTTGCTTTGGGTTTGAACTTTAAAAAGAATTTCTCAAATAAAAACTGATTATTCATATTTTTTCTCCTGCTTAAGATAATATCTAATAAAGCATTTCTGTAAATATTTACCTTGATTAATATATTGTAGACCCAAGAATATGCATTTGTAAACAGAATTTCTTGAATTGGTAGAGAAAACCATGTGAATACAACACATTTTTTTATAACTGTCATTTTTACTTTCTCTACTGGTAAGTAGGGGAAGTATTGTATTCCACCCAAAAATTCGATGTCGAAATTTCACCGGAAATATATGTTTTGAGGCCCCCTGAATCCAAACGAAGCATTCTTAGAAAAAGGTTCGTGTGTGTGTCTGTGTGTGTGCCTGTGGACAGCATAACTCAAAAACGAAAAGTCGGTTAAAAGCCAAACTTGGTATTTAAGTTTAATGTTGTTCAAGGATGTGACACGAAGATTTTGAAGAAAATAGCCCCACCCTAAACTACCCTTTACATGGAAAATTTTTCGGAAATTTTAATTTTCTTGAAAATGGCTCTAACGATTTTGATTAAAATGTCATATGTTTGAGATATTTTGAAGACAAATGAAATTTATATCTTGAATTTTCTGGCTATAGCCCCTGTAGTCGTATTTACTCTGGACGACTTTTGCATAACTGGTAAACCGTTAGAGATAGACCAAATTATACTATACAAAAAATGTAGATCTTGCTAAACTACACAATTTATGTCTCAATAAATTTTCTTGTAGGGTGAACCATTTCGGAGATATTCCTTGTTATGTGTGTGAGTTTCGGAAAACTTAGAACTTTAGCGAAATGCAACAACGTTGTTAATTTTTTTATATGTTAATCGTGCAAAGAGAACGGAATCTCAAAGGTCAAAAATATTTGACTGTCGCATAAAGCTTTTTGTATTCTAATATTCCCCTTGTTGGCACAGTAGTTGCAGCAGGAGCTGTGTCCAACATTGAAACAATCTGTTTGAACACTACCTGGGCTCTGTAATACAATTTTTCGACGCACAGAGCTAGTTTTGAGCAAGAACAGAGAACATAATGGTGCACTGCCTTCAACTTCCGTGACGCCTGTGTAGACTGGAAGACAGCAATTATCCACTTTATCTAATGCTTTCCTCACTCTCGACTTTACATTTTTGTTATGTTTCGCTCGCAGTTGTCCTGGCCAACTGGAAACTTCCACTCAAACTCCTGCAACATTACCACTCATTACAACAGTAATTTGTGCTAAACTTCCCAAACCACCAAATTATTTCACTACTGTACAAAAAACTGTGGTTACTTTTTTATTTTCTCTACTGGTTTCCTAAATAAGCAGATGATATCAATCTCTCAATGAAAATACACCCTTGAAGGGCCCCTTAAATAAAAATCTTATGTATGCACTCACATTTCCTTGTACTGAGTACGGGAATGGTGTAAGCGATAGTCAAATAGTGACATAACGTCTACACAACAAACGCTGAGCTTCCGTGCGGGAAGCATTCCCGGTGTTTTATGTTCCATGGGCTGACGTCACGTTGTGTAAGAATAACGAAAAAGAAGTGTATTTATGTGTGTTTGTGTGATCGAGGTTGCACCTGATGTAATTGGTGGAAATTAATAAAGAATAATTGAGAGGAAGCCGAAATTGTCGCTGGTCGCTATGTACTGGCTTGGAAATTCCGTTCTCTTTGCATTCTCGAAAGATAAAAAATTAATAACGACCTTTCATTTGAGAAAACTATAAATATTGGGCAAATTCAGACAAATAAGGAAGATTTTCGAAATTGTTAACTTTTTTGTGCAGTAAAATTTTGTCTGTCTCTTAGGGTTTACGAGATGTGTAAAAGGGCATTTCCAGAAAATTTAAATATATATATATATATTCCGCGCAACTTGGAAACGGCTCTAACGATTTCGATCAAATTTTGTATTCAGATAGGGTTTTGCTTTTTAAGTTCAGCTATATACGTGTAATTCCCGAAAAAACGCGATTTTACATAAAAAATAACATTTTTTATTCCCGCTTCTACTGCTCAATTCTTGTATATATATTCCCGGTATTTCAGAAACGACTCTAAAAATTTGATTAAATTTTTGTATACATGCATATTACCTTCACAGTGTTTTCTCTACTCACTTTTAGGTAACACATTCACATTTCTTTCTCTACTCACTCTTCTATAAAGTTTTCCATAAAAAACGTGATTGTGCACCAAAAAACACTTTTATCCCCACTTTTAAAATAAGTCATACCATGTTCTGTATGCTTGAAATAGAAATGCTATTACATTTACACTGTTTTTCCTCTCACTTTTAGGTAACACATTCACATCTCTTTCTCTACTCACTCTTCTAGAAATGAGTCATGCAATTTTCTGTATGTTTGAAATAGAGATACTACATATTACATTCACAGTGGTTTCTCTACTTACTTTTAGCTATCACATTCACATGTCTTTCTCTATTATATTCATACTGGACGAAAGCTCGGTCGCCCAGGTACCGGTATTTTAATAAAAAACGTTAGAGCCATTTTCAAGAAAATCGAAACTTAGAGAAATTTTCCATGTAAAGGGCAGTTTAGGGTGGAGGAATTTTCTTCAAAATCTTCGTGTCGCATGCTTAAAAGATATTAAACTTAAATACCAACTTTGGTTTTTAACCCACTTTTCGTTTTTGAGTTATGCTGTCCATAAACACACACACACACACACACACACACACACACACACACACACACACACAATCCTACAAGAAGTTGAGACTGAAGGAAATATGGCGTCTTGCTTGCATTACGTTCAATATTAAGGGTAGATAACCCTCTAAAGTAATATATTTTACTACTGCCACCTCATTTAAGGCTGTAAGCATACGATATTAATCTACCCTTCCGTTCTGCTCTTCTTCATATGTCTCTTTGTTAAATGTTGTTATTAATTACTTGATGGCGGCGGTAACCGCAAGGTTTATTGTTGTATTTTCCCTAGTATCATAAACAACAAACACTTGAACTCTCAGCTGCGATATCGTGTGTGTTCCAAGACGGCACAATTATCATCTTGTCAGTCGGCAATTGACAAAGGAATCTACGCAGCCACACACATTGGCTGTCGTGACGTCACAAACTGGAGCGCCCAAAATCCTGCGGTTTTGGAAACGGAAGTGACAATTTGCTGGATTGTTCCAATAGGACGCCTAGGGCTGGTTAAACTTCCTCGTAGCCGACCTGATTTGGGCTTCTGTGGAAACTGCAAACTGTTTACGACTTCGAAGAAATGTTGTTTAAAAGAAATATACCGAAACGAAATTTCCAACGGCGGAGCTCAAACTCCACCCAAAAATTCGATGTCGAGATTTCACCGGAAATAAATGTTTTGAGACCCCCTGAATCCAAAAAGAAAAGCATTTTTAGAAAAAGGTCCGTGTGTGTGTGTGTGTGTGTGTGTGTGTGTTATTACAACGAAGGAGTTGCAAGTGCAAAGAACTACTACATTTATTGACCTTCAAGGAACGGATGAGAACCATAAAAGCACTGGAGCATTGCTGGAAAATGTTCGTTAACTTCAAAAAAGATTAAGTATGGAAGAGAGATATATGTAGAAGAGGCTAGGCAACTCTTTCCACTCATCGTATTACAACGAAGCCACAAATTCTTCACAGACAAGAATTTTCTTCCTTCTCAACTATTCCCTCATAAATAATCGCAAGAATGTTCACTTAGGCGTGCCACAGTAGGTGTGACGCAGAGTGGGCAGAACGAATGCTGTATTGGAACAGAATTCCAATGCTTTCTGCAAGGTCAATGACCTCACATGACCTGGGCCAGTAGGTCGTCTGAAAATAACATGTGCACTAATCTACAAGAACGAAAATGTTTATACTTAAGTTCAAAAATCGATACTTTCAACTTTTTCGTCAATATGTGAGAAGCCTTGTTGCTTTACTGCTCCATTGTTGTGGCATATACAATCTCAAGGTTAAAACTGTTACAAATGAACTACGTATATAGTTACATAGTTGTTTTTATCTATGAATTATCGTGCACGTGTCGACAGGCTTGTCATATCAGTCACAGTTTGTATATCTTATTCACAACAAACTGACGTAATGTACAGACCTCATTAACATTGAATTCATTGCACAGTTCGCATTTTGTATGCGGATTCAACCAGTGTGACCAACATGAGATATTCAACATTTTTCAATTAGTTACGAGGAGAAACTCCATACTAATGTGTTACATTCACACTATCTTTTTCAATCCACAATCGTTTATTTTTTATCTAGCTTCTACAAGCTATTCTCTCAAATGTTTATTTCTGTGTCTAAAGAGGATGGAGGAAACCGTTGTCAAATTTTAAATTTAAGCTCGCTATTGGCTGGTCTTAAGCTTTCATACTCTCAACGATAGTATTTCTAAAAAATAGTCTATCTTTTTATGTAGAAAGTTGTCTTATGGTTTATCTGTTATACAAAATTCCAGCCGAATAAGGACGAATTTATGTTATTCCCAGCGAATTCAATATATACAGATTGCCATGTAAATATTTTAAATATGTGTAATTTTAATCAAAATTGTTTGAGCCATTTGTAAAAAATAATGACAGGAAAGTGCAGCATGAAATGCAGCTCGACATTGGGGGCAATCTGAATGAACTGGCAGAAGGCGCAAGCAGTTCAGTGACATGCTGGCTATCAGGCCCCCACTCTAGCCACGCTTAGAGCACAATTACTGCGCATGCGCGATTCAGTCAAGCACAGTTGTAAAATATTTTCTCTTACATCCACTAAATAGATGTCAGAGAAAGTAAAATGGTTATTTTGGACTCAAGGGAGTACTAAACTATTATTTCTGGTTAAAATTTGGTATAGAATTTTTGGGTGATTCCACGCATTACATTCACATGGTTTTCTCTACCCAGTTCAATTTTACCTAACATATTCACATGCCCTTCTCTACTCGTTCTTCAACAATTTCCTATACCATTGTAAAAGAAATTCTGCTTACTACAGTCACATGGATTTCTCTACCCACAACAAATTCACATGCATTTCTCTACTCACTCCTCTACAAACAATTCATTAAATTTGCAATATGATTGAAATACAAATCGAACGCATTACAGTCACACGATTTTCTCTAGTCGCTTTACTTCCTGTGGTATTTTACTGTCTTTCATATGTTTTATTTATTTTATTTATTTTTTTGTATCGGCACAGTGAATGGTTAGACGGTTCGCCTACCATCTAGGTGGCCCGGGTTCGACCCCAGGGACCCGCATATGGTATTCGTGGTGGACGAAGCGGCCTCTGGGCGGTTTTTTCCGGTTTCTCCGGTTTCCCCCGCCACTCATTCCACCAATTGTTCCATCATCACCTTCGCCTTCATATCGTCCATCGGTTCTTGTGCTTCCCGGAGGGTAATTAGATAAAGAAGATTTATTTTTTGTTTTCTACAGTATCCTAAGAGTTTTAATTAAGTATTTAAGTGTATTAAGGAATATATTTTAAATGCCTGCAAAGAAACGCAAGGTTATTGGACAAGTATAACCTAAGTCTAAAAGTTGTATGGGTAAATTGTCAAACCACGGGCAACGCCGGGTATTTCAGTTAGTACAAAATATATACTATAAAACTTTGGATTAAAAATGTTAAAATTTAATATACCTTAGGTATTTCATTTACACTTCTTTATAGCATTCTGTGCTACATTTGTTTAAACGTGCTGGTCCGGGTGGAATGAAAAGCCGATAGTTATTTGTCACAGAGGGTTGGAGAGATCAACAAGTAGAAGACGAGGGAGAGTCCCTTTGATCTCAGATCGCTACGGACGAGCACCTACAAAGATCTTTTGTTCCCGAAGTCCTTGATTCTCCATTCAAGGAAGTGGTATAGTATTACCACTGCTCTTTGTGGAAATGCTTCTGTTACAACTTGGAGACAAACATTTCACAAAAAGCTTCTTTGTCGGAGTGCGACGACCTCGAACACTTGCAGAATATTCACTAAACCACCGGAAATCGATGGCAAATTTCAATACGATTCGCTTTTTCATTCATATTTTCAACAGTGCCCTATAATGTGGGGAGAGAGAAAGTTTCATGAGGAATATAGAAGTGCTACTCGAGATATAGTTATATTGGCCGTGAAGGACCGCTTAATTTTGCTCAAAGGCCTCTTTTTCAAGCTTGGTTCTTTTACGTTCCTTCCGAAAATTCTGAAGATTTTTATACCCCAAAGAACCCATCACGGTTTGAACCATAAAACGTGGTGATTAATTTTTAAAGGCAAGGTTCCTTGATCAGGAAAACATTAATGCTCAAACATACATTGTCTAATAGTATGAAATACGCGGATAATTTAATAGAAACTAAAGGTTGAAAGTAATTTTTGGATATAAAAAATAATTTCAGTTTTGGCATAAACGCTTTGACTTTCTCTGAAGTGGGATGATGGCATTTTGAGGCGTATATTCACATATCGTGCAAGGTGGCGCAGGTGGTAGCACATGTGACTTGCATTTTGGATGTCGGGGTTCGATTGCCGCGGCCGACCTTCCTGACCCAAGGGCTAAAGAGCCCCTAATTTTCTGTTTCTTCATTTCACACCACTACTGATTTCATTTCACCTTTCATCTACTTGACATTTTCAGGGTTCCAAGTGTCGGTGTTGCATGGCAGGGAAAAGGGATGCTCCCTGGAAATTCCGCTTCTGAGTCCGAGGATTCCCAGTGGGAGTTTTCTGTCTGAGCCGGCTGTATTTTCTGACCTCTGCAAATACAGATCAACTGAAGATCGAGGTGCCAAGCCCCTTCCTCACCTGGTCATACGTCACATATTGTCATGTAAGTATACCTGAAGTAATTCCTCCATGCTGAACTGCTGATCTTTGCGCAGATCTGGTGAACAGCTTCAGATTCATCTTCATTTCATTGTGCCAAACGGACCTTGAACGTAATGGGAACTGCATTCCTAAGTGTCACTCACTTGAGAGGCTAGAAATTACCTATTCAGGTTTATCGGACCCAGGACGTTAACTTATAATCCCTCACAAACAGTTCCTCAAGGAGCCACAACATTGTAACTCCTTCTTCACTCATTCCACAAGGAGTAGGAGACATTTTTGGAGACATCAGCAGCTAAATTTGAGGCGATCTTTCTCACGCCAGTTCACATGAGCTCAAGCACGGTCACGCGACGCTCAAGGGTGCACCAGCTGTTGCCACAAATCTACATAATTGTGAAGGTTAGGTGGCCGTGAGCATCTTCACTGTGTGGCAACCCACAAAAAACATGCAGCTCGTCAACAAACTGGCGCTCTGCCCCTGGACATGTCACTCAGCTAGCCATTTGGGCATTTCAAGTCACTTTAACAACCCTCCCTAATTCCTTCTTAAGTAAATCTGACCAGCAAAGTTTCACATGCACAACTGCAATTCATTGCGGAGCAACCTTTTAAGTTAAAGAGCCCTAAAATCATCCTGCTTACGTGCCGTTGTTGAGTAGAATTCTGATAACTCGACTTAATGTGGCCTCAGAAAATGTCAAGTTACTGAAATATACAGCTACTATGGCGTGTTTCAATGTTTATCTCCTTCTGCTTCTTTATTACTATAGCTTCTTTGTAAACTTGTGTTTGGTAGTAACATTTTGTTCCTTCCAGGAAGTAGGTTTCCCGGGTGATTTCGTAAAACTATGTGATGTGATATTATTATAATAAACCTTTTAATACTAATTGAGCTATTATTATTAGTTACTGACAGATTCACTTTTAAATTCCTTTCAAAAGAACCTAATTTTGCCCATTTAATAAGTGTTAAACATTAATTTCGCGAGTTTCAAGAGACCTTGTATAGGAAAACATAATACTGGTGCTTAAATAGTCTTGCATCCAGATTACTGTTTAATAAATACTAAAATTAGTAAAAGCAAAACGACTAAAAACAAGCAAATGATAATAAAATAAGAAGTAGCATAAAAAATGCATACTTATTATGCTACTAGGAGGGAGGAGGTAAAAAGCACACTGTTGTTACCAACCCAACAGTATTTAGTTTCTAGATTATCGTTCGCAGTGACGCATTTTACACATCCCCCTCTATGTATAGTTTAAATGTAATAAATAAAGTTGTATAAAATAACGGTTGTTCCTTTCCTTCTTTATGGTATTGAAACGAGTGATTAATAATAAACTTAATAGCAGAATTCAGACTGCGGAATGACTTTATTGGACAAGAATAGATTCCTTACGAAATGAAGACCTCAGGAATGAGTTAACAGATTTATTGAATACATGATATAATTAGTCATATCGAAATAATTGGAAACAGGACTTCCAAAATTGACATATCAATATAGCCTTTTCGTACAACACTACACGTACGTATAGATAGTGGCTGTATAAAGAAACTTCGCTGTCTTGATTCAAAGACAAACTGATCGAAGTCTAAACTTTTCGGGAACTTTCTCAGCTCAGTTAATTTTGTTTCTTGGCACAGAGAGACACCGAAGAGATAAAAGCAATCTTCTAAAACATTACAGCACTATTTTTACTTTTTTTTTTTTTGCACCGGTATTACTATCAAAATTCTACAGAATATCGAGGAAAGACAAAACAAGGAATATAGAAATCAATAGAAAGATTTGGAGCAGTGGAAAATGTGCAAGATAGAGATATTTGGCGTAATATCATAAAAAATATTAACGAATTCCAAATTGTATATTGTTTATATATACTGCAGTGCAAGAAATGATTAAAAGCTTAGGTTATCGAAAAGTTCGAGCCCATTGCGTCCCATGTTTATTAACTTCGGAGAAGAACCATCACCCAAAACCTTCTTCAGAGGTTTCAAAATAGTGATATTTTTTTACGAGTGTTGTGACACGTGATGAAAGCTGGTTACTTTATTATCAGCCTCAAACAAAAGCAGTTTTGTGTTCCCTTAACAGATAATCCTCCCCTCCTCAATAAAGCAACAACTCGCTGTTAAGCAGAAAGTAAATTAAAACAGTTAAAGTTTCGGAGCAACTATGTGCGTATAGCAAACAAAAAGGTTGCAATGATAAAAAACAGTGTGCGAATAGAACTTACCAAGATCTGCTCGACGCTTGGCATCAGTTTAGCGTGTACCCTGTGCGCGACCTCCACCGATCCCTCAAGATGCCCCTCGTGTACCTAGGTGCACAACAACAACTCCAGTTACTGCTCTCAAAGTCACTCACAGAAACAGAAAGCAAAGCAAAGTCAATGTTTATCTTTATATCGCAGAATTCTACAACAAACAACTTTCTCAGAGAAAATTACAAGGGTAACTCAGTTTCCTTTAAATAAAACATGCATTTGTAGCACCCCAGGACTGCTAACGAACCCCAGTGTTGAAATTAGTAAATCGCGTAGGATATTTAAGCTGAAGGAACTGGGGTCATAGGGACAGACAAGCTCGATACGTGATATGGAACGTCTCTCCGCCGTTCGTGGTCACGACGACTCCCTTTTTAATGCGTGAGTAAGATACATCACCACCAGTCAGGTATGTAATAAACTGAGGTACTTACGACTGGGTTAGACTAAATTTAAAAATACGAAAAATGTTTTTATGCCCTTTGCTTTGCTTTTTTCTGCCTTCCTTTAAGCTTTGTTGTATGTTATAATTACTTTGTGCTACCATTTCGCACACTGTATTGGATCATACTGTGTTCCTGAAGAAATTATTTAAAAAATATTCTTTGAAACAATGTGCATTATAGATATTCAATTATTTTTTCTATCAGACACATAAAACTCAGTGCCTATATTAAGAATTACCAATCTCAATTTTAAATTCCTTTATAAACTAAAATGAATTGTTGAGCTGTTATAGGATTTTTTTGTTCAAAGTCACTTGAACTCTCAAAATGCAATTCCCTGTTCCCCGCAAGATGCCCCGTATCACACTTTGGAAGGACTCAAGAATCCCTCATAAGCGTTATAACCATTTACAGTCGAAGACATTGTTTTAATAGAAGTGTTCATCTGTCTAAATGAAATTTATAGCAAAGTTCCTGTGTTTTTTTAGAACGTGTTTCCAGGAAGTTGTTTCCTTGAAAGCCGGTGGTTTGGTGGATGTTCCGTTTATCTAGTGAAGTAACATAAATGTTTGGTATAGTCAGGTAAAACAGAACTGTGACTATTATCTCAAAATATTGCCCAAAGGTGTGTTAAAAATTGTCATTTATAGCTAATTTAATTTTGAGTTTTCTAATGTTTACGCTTTCCGCAAATGGAAAATCGTTATTTAGTTTTTTTAATATTTTAGCCGTCAAAGAAAGCTTTAAAAGATTTGACTATCGCTCAAAGTCTACTCTATTCCCATATTCCCCTTGTACCTACAAGGAAATAAGCAATAAGATAATTTGTACAAATGTTTATCTCAACTAACACGAAGAAGATATAGGAATAAGAGTTTGTAAGAATGGTTAGTACAAGAGTAGAGAAAGTCATGTGAGTGCAACACGTCAGATGTTTTAAAATCTTTCCCAAATACGTCAGAACTGAAACAAAAGAGGGTAACCAGATGAACGAGTGTAGAAAGAAATGTGATATTATATAAGGAATAGAAGTTTTAAATTTTTAGACACTGCCAGAAAATTGAAGATATATATTTCACTTGTCATAAAAAATGTTGAGAAAATTAAAATAGTTGAGTGATAGGTCGCGGGTTGGAAGTGTGTATTTTCAGTGAAATTGTGACATCGAATTTTTGGTTGGAATTCAATATTTTCTCTAGCTAACTAAAATGAATTGACAATTATAACAGTTGACAGTTATATAAATGGGAGACTGTCTGTGGCCTATTGGTGTGTTGTTAAGCTTCAAATCCAGGGGTCCTAGGTTCGATTCCCAGCTGGAGCGTGGAAATTTTTCTTTAACCAGAATTATTCCCCATCCTCCCTAGACTATGGAAGTGTGTGAATTTTAATGCAATAGCTAATAGTAATATGACCATAGATGGCAGTTCTTCTACTGGGCAATGTATTACATTCACATGGTTTTCTCTACTCGCCTTTCTTTTGCGTCACACATTCACATATCCTTCTCTGCTAGCTCTTCAAAACAATTCATACAGTTTTGTATGACTAAAATAGAAATGCAACGTGTTACATTCACACAGTTTTCTCTACTCACTCTTCAACATACAATTTAATATACGATTGAAATACAAATGCAACCGTATTACATTCACATGATGGTGACTCACTTTCCTTTCACGTAACACATTCACATGCATTTCTCTTCTCACTATTCTACCAACAATTATTGAAATAGAAATGCAATATATTACAATCACATGGTTTTCTCTACTCGCTTTTCTTCATGTAGAATTTGTGGTTGTTCAACAATGCTATTGCATAGCGTCCTAAGGATTTTAATTAATAATTTGTTTAAGTGTATTGAGTAATATTTGTGAATATATTCAGAGAAATACAAGACTATTGGATATGTCTAAAAGTTACATGGATAGATCGTCAAACTTCGGGCAACTTCGTGTATTTCAGCTAATATGGCATAAATATTGTATTAAGGTGAATAATTTGTGAAAGCTGCAAGAACGAAGGCCACTAGTGGTTGTTGAGGTCGTGAATGACCTGACCCGGCTGCAACACCGTTTTCTTTGGAAACGCTGGTACTTCGCCTTCCTTCAGGATCGCGTGACTTGGGAAGATGATTCAAGAAATTGCCACGACTTTCCTTTTTTATTTTTACTTTCCTCTACGCCTGTTTTAGAGCTGACAGTGCTTCAGTTAATTATTCCAGAGCGGTTTTGTTTTTCTAAGCGATCGATACCACAACAAAGGAAAAGTCTGAACTACCGGCAAGGACATGACGCAGATGTGGTCCATTTCGGATGCTGCAGCCTTCAGCCATTCGGTGTTTGTTCATGTGACACGATATCCCTTCCAGTTCCTTCAAGCTACACTTCAAAATTACACTCTCTTACTGATATTAACATTTCTTTGTAATATTTTCACAATTATTCACAGTACTGCCAGAACCCTTGGCTCCAATCGCGTTATTTCTTTCCCGTCAGATAAAACATTTTACTCCATTTTTTAGGATACGTGTTTTAAAATAAAAGCGCTAACAATTTTGATTATATCGGCCAAAATATTTAGGCGCACACAACAAAATATTGTGATTATTAAAATGAATCACAGAGTACACAAACACTTAAATTTTATTAATCATTAATTTTAAAAATGGTTTCAGTTTAGTTATTACCTCTAAGTAGGTATGGTACAGAAGGCATGATGGTCTCATGATAACTAATGGTATATCGGATCCGAGTTCCAATACTTTATGCAAAGACAATGACTTCTCAATACCTAGAATAGCCTATACGACAGGCATTGTTCATTTCGCGAGGCCGTTACGGTCATGCAAAAAAACATCGGGTAGTAATCTTTGCGATCGGTTGGTGGAAAATCTCTTAAATACCCATAAAAGGCGGTATGTTTTGGACTTGCAGCATTTTAAACAGTGCCTGAGAAAAACCAAGCAGTGCTTCCAAACCTAGGACACGATGATTTTTAAGAAAATCTCTCGAATCTTCTCAAAGAACAAAAATCTGGATTATTATAGGCTATGAAGGCTGCTTCCTTAGCAAATTTTTATAAATTTGTATAATTGGTAAACCATAGACGAAAACGCACTGCACAAAAAATGTATATCTTATCTTATTTTATTTTGAGATAACCATTTCTCAGATATTCCTTGTTATTTGTTTTAATTTTCCAATGCTTATATTTATCTCAAATAAAAATACGTTATTCGCTTTTTTAACTCTTGGTCATGCAAAGAGAACGTTATTTTAAAGGCATCACACAACAGCTAGCTCTTAATACATATGACTATCGGTAATTGATTAATATTTCCATACTCCCCTTGCACCTACAAGAAAATTAGCAATAAGATAATTTCTGGAAATGTTTATATGGATTAACATGAAGTAGAAGAGGAATAAGTTTGTAATAATAGTTTCTACAAGAGTAGAGAAAGTCATGTGAGTGCAGTTCATCAGAGTTTTATTCCTTCAATTTTATTTCTTATATCTTAACCCTATCTAAGTCCGTGGAAGTACGCTTCCCGCTAGTGTTATGTGTATGTGGAGCCCTTGGGCGGTCCGCGGACCACATGTTGAGAACCTCTGCTGATATTTTCATCACCTATGTATAACCGGTACGGTACGCTGAACACACATATCTTATAGAAGCATTCTGTTTGTAGCAAGACAGAGTTACAAAAAAGAAACAAATGAAGTACGATAAGCGGCACGAAATGAACACAAGAAAAACCTGGAGGTCAATGAGTTCGATCATTTGTCGTGCACACATGCAAATGCTGGCAGTCGACCGCAAGTTTGTCTCTTATGAAGGGAGAAGGGGGGAGAAAAGCAGAATCACGCAATTTGTTATATTTTCCTCGTCTTTTTTTGCCGCCTCTCGTTATATTTACTCTACAGGATGCACTAAAAGCAACATTAAATAATCACGTCTGCCTCTGTCGTAGGAGGATGGCCAAACAGTTGAACCTCGTCTATCTATCCACCGTTCCCCGACTCGCCTTTATATACCTGACTGTCATTTCTGAATCAAAAGTATTGAAATATTTTTGCATAGATTTATTTAAGTTAACAGCAAGTAGCTAAAAAATAACTTTCACTTGCCTATTTACTCGAAGTTGTACAAAATATGTTTAAAAACGTTTTCTTCTAGTGACTCACATCAGTCGAGATAAATCTTCGCAGAAATATTATTACATATTTCCTTATAACTATAATGGGAATAAGAGAGTACGGCAGGTTTTACATGATAGTCAAATCTATTAAGAGCTGGTCACTAAGTGACGGTTTAGAAAATCAATTATCCTCGCATAACCATGACATAGAAAAACAAAGTGATTGCCTATTTGAGAAAAGTAAGTATTCTAAAGTACAAACAAATAAGGAGTAATTTTAATATACTTCACTCCACAAAAATTATGTGACAAATTGTGTGTTTTAAAGAGGTCTAAATTTTTGTGTTTAAAATTTTTTCTGCCTCTGTTTACCAATTTAGCAAAAGTCATCCAAAATGAAGAATACCTCTGAGAAAATTCCCAGAAAATTCATTTTGATCTAACTGGAGTTATTTTAAAAAAGCTTAGATTTTGGTATTAAGATTTTCGTTTTTGATTTATGCTGTTTGGCAAAACCACACACAGATTATATATATTTGGATTCAAGGCGTCTCAAAACATGCATTTTTAGTGAAATCTCGGTATCGAAATGTTGTGTGAAATTTTAATGCTATCTCTACTAACGGCAGTGGGTAGAGAGTATCATGTGAGCGTAATTTTAGACATTTTAGAAAAATGTCCGTGTGTGTATGTGTGTGTGTGTCTGTGTGTCAGTCTGTGGACAGCATAACTCAAAAACGAAACGTAGTTTAAAAACCAAAGTTGGTATTTAAGTTTAATGTATTTCAAGCATGCAATATGAAGATTTTGAAGAAAATAGCCCCACCCTAAACTACCCTTTACATGGAAAATTTTTGGAAAATTTTCGTTTTCTTGAAAATGCCTTTAACGATTTTGATTAAAATGTCATATGTTTGAGATATTTTTATGACAAATGAAATGTATATCTTGAATTTTCCGGCTATAGCCCCTGTAGTCGTATTTACTCTGGACGACTTTTGCATAACTGCTAAACCGTTAGAGATAGACAAAATCTTACTATACAAAAAATGTAGATCTTGCTAAAATACACAATTTGTGTCTCAATAAATTTTCTTGTAGGGTGAACCATTTCGGAGCTATTCCTTGTTATGTGTGTCAGTTTCGGAAAACTTAAAACTGCCACGAAATGGAACATCGTTGTTCATTTTTTTATATGTTAAGCGTGCAAAGAGAACGGGGTCTTAAAGCTTTAAAATATTTGACTATCGCACAAAGCCTACTGTATTCTAATATTCCCCTTGTACCTATAAGGAAATAAGCAATAAGATAATTTGCACAAATGTTTATGTCAACTAACACGAAGAAGATATAGGAATAAGAGTTTGGAATACACGACTCTATCACAATTTGGTAGCTACTGTTAACCATTTACTGGAATTTTACGTGTCTATTTTGGGAATATCCCGAACAAAAGGAATCCACTTCTGAGTCGGGGCAGGCAGCGCTAGAGAAGTAGGCTAATTAGTTCTTTTATTTCACAGAGGGTGTTTTTTGTGAGTGGCAGAGTGGGTAGCGGTGACACGCATCGTCCGCTGTATGAAAATTAATGAAAGTCAAGTCAGGCGGTAATGAGCAGCCAGTCGGCTCGACAGATGTTGCTCCGTGCCTTGCACTTCATCCCGGGCATTCTCACAGATGCCCTCAAATAGACTACTTTCGGCTCATACTCTCTTCATAGTGCTGTTGCACTCACATGACTTTCTCTACTCTTGTACTAACCATTCTTACAAACTCTTATACCTATATCTTCTTCGTGTTAGTTGAGATAAACATTTGTACAAATTATATTATTGCTTATTTCCTTGTAAGTGCAAGGGGAATGTTAGTCAAATCTTTTAAAGCATTGTCTTTGCACACTTAACATATAAAAAAATGAACAACGACGATGCATTTCACGAAAGTTCTAAGTTTTCCGAAACTCACACACATAAAAAGGATTATCTCCGAAATGGTTCACCCTACAAGAAAATTTATTGAGACATAAGTTGTGTATTTTAGCAAGATCTACATTTTTTGTATAGTAAGATTTTGTCTATCTCTAATGGTTTACCAGTTATGCAAAAGTCGTCCAGAGTAAATACGACTATAGCGGCTATAGCCAGAAAATTCAAGATATACATTTCATTTTTCATTAAAATATCTCAAACATATGACATTTTAATCAAAATCGTTAGAGTCATTTTTAAGAAAATCAAAGTTTTCGGAAAATGTTCCATGTAAAGGGTAGTTTAGGGTGGGGCTATTTTCTTCAAAATCCTCGTGTGGCATCCTTGAACGACATTAAACTTAAATACCAACTTTGGCTACTAACCGACTTTTCGTTTTTGAGTTATGGATCTTTTTCTAAAAATGCTTTGTTTTTGGATTCATGATAGAAGTGACTTTTTTCTTACTCTTTAGATCCGGTCGTCAGCAAATTCTTTTGTTTTCAATTAAGATTAGCACACATAGGTAGAGGCGTGAAAATGGTTAGGTCGACCTTCACATTCATCATCTGCCTTAATTCTGGCAGCCAGTGAAATGGTGTTTTGCAATAATAGCATCCCTTCCTGGGATTGCATCCGGTTTCTTAATTCACATTTTCCTTCCATGTAAAGGTTAGTTTGGAATAGAGGAATTTGCTTCAAAATGTTGGTGTTGTATCCTTGTAGGATGTCGAACTTAAATAACTCACTCACGCACAAACGTACCAGAGTTAAGGAGACGTATTTGAAATCTCCCTTATTTTTAGCTTGACCACCCCCACTCTCACCCCCATACCCCATACGTACCTCCACACACAGTATTTTTTTATAAATTTTTATTGCATTCAAGTAACCTCAAAACCAGCATTTCAAACCAATTAGCCGGAATAAAACAACTTAACTTTGTGTGTGTGTGTGTGTGTGTGTGTGTGTGTGTGTGTGTGTGTGTGTGTGTGTGTGTGTGTGTGTGTGTGTGTGTGTGTCTGTGAACAGCATAACTCAAATACGAGAACTCGATCAAAGACTAAATTAATGGAAAATTTTTGAAAACGTTTGAGTTTCTCAAAACGACCCTAGCGATTTTGATTAAACTGCCATATATTTAACATATATTAACAGCATATTAAATTTGTATCCTGAATTTTTTTGTAATATCCTAAAAATTCCTCTTAATTCTCGATGACTTTTGCATAACTAATAAACCGTAATGCTATGTTAAAGCACACAAGTTGTCAGATATTTTTGTGTTTGAATAAATATTTTATTTGTCCATAAAAAGTGAATGGAAATTCAAATAGCAAAGAGCTGTTAAGTGGAATCGAAATGCCCTATTCTACAATGCTAATAGATGACTCATTATCTACAATACTACTTAAAACAATTGCTTTTTAAGACAGTTGACAGATGAAACAAAAACATATGTTCATCAGAAGCAAAGCTGTGATTTTTTAATACGATGCCTTTATTTTTACTGTCTCTGCTGGTAAGTAGGGGAAGTATTGTATTCCACCCAAAAATTCCATGTCGAGGTTTCACCGGAAATATATATTTTGAGGCCCCCTGAATAAAAAAAAAGCATTTTTAGAGAAAGGTCCGTGTGTGTGTCTGTGTGTCAGTCTGTGGACAGCATAACTCAAAAACGAAAAGGCGGTTAAAAACCAAAGTTGGTATTTAAGTTTAATGTCTTTCAAGGATGCGACACGAAGATTTTGAAGAAAATAGCCCCACCCTAAACTAGCCTTTACATGGAACATTTTTCGAAAATTTTTATTTTGTTGAAAATGGCTCTAACGATTTTGATTAAAATGCCATATGTTTGAGATATTTTTAAGACAAATGAAATGTATATCTTGAATTTTTTGGCTATAGCCCCTGTAGTCGTGTTTACTCTGGACGACTTTTGCATAACTGGTAAACCGTTAGAGATAGACCAGATTATACTATACAAAAAATGTATATCTTGCTAAAATACACAATTTATGTCTCAATAAATTTTCTTGTAGAGTGAACCATTTCGGAGATATTCCTTTTTATGTGTGTGAGTTTCGGAAAACTTAGAACTTTAGCGAAATGCAACAACGTTGTTAATTTTTTTATATGTTAATCGTGCAAAGAGAACGGAATCTCAAAGCTTTAAAAGATTTGACTATCGCACCAATCCACGTCTGATTTTACTAAAACTACTTTTTTGTAGTTCAGGCAGCCTCAAAAAACTTATTCCCAGTGGAATGTTGGTAAGGAATCCAATGTTTTCTCTACTTTGAGTTTAGCATGGTAGACCTAATGTTGGTATTTTCGCTAGAGAATGACAAATGTTGTTCATGTGAAGTCTTGTCATGGTTGGCAGAATGCAGTTTGTTTCCCTTTCAGGAACCTCGCGTGAAAAAAATTGCTGTTGAGTAAAACGAGGCGTTTCTTGCGTGTTATTCCTTGGAATGACATCAATTTGGGTGTTCTGGAGGCCGCTGAAAAGAAATCTAAACTGCCGATAATTATTTCCAAGTTTAATTTGGTGTGTAGAACAAGGGCCCGGCCAATCTCCCCTCTGTTTTGGAACCTTTCCCACCTCCCATCACCAAATTAAGGGCCCTTTAGTAGTTAGATTCTTTAATGGGGACTTTCTATTTAGTTTTTTAATTTTTTTTTCTCCCTTCGTCTCTCCCCTGCCAGAGAGTGTTTTAATCGACTCTGGCACCTTTTGACGCGGAGCCAATTTCCAACATTGCCGGCAATACATCAGTTTGGGATATTTTTATCGTCTGCTTTAACAGTGTGCTGTACGGAAAGGATTTCAATTAGTTGTATGCATGCAACAATAACAAAAAATGTTCTTCAAGTAGTTTATGATGACGATTGTTGGTAGTTTTACAGCCCGTAATCAAGAGGGTTGATGAACATTAAGTGCCCGATTAAAATCTTCCTCATTCTCCCCCTTTCTCAGAATCGCAATTAAAGGAACGTTTCGAGTTTACGGGTTCCTGATCAGAACTATGCTCGTTTGTTTACTTGCGTGCACGTGCTCTTGGAAGACATTTATATACCCAACAGTTCATTTATATTTTCTCCCCCCCCCCCCCCCACACCCTATCTAGTTACTACCCCTTTTCATCAGACCGTCCGCGCACGAAACAAAAAAATCTGAGGTGTTGCACTCACATGACTTTCTCTACTCTTGTACTAACCATTCTTAAAAACTCTTATTCCTATATCTTCTTCATGTTAGTTAAGATAAACATTTGTACAAATTATCTTATTGTTTATTTCCTTGTAGGTACAAGGGGAATATTAGAATACAGTAGGCTTTGTTCCATTTCACGAAAGTTCTAAGTTTTCCGAAACTCACACACATTACAAGGAATATCTCCGAAATGGTACACCCTACAAGAAAATGTATTGAGACATAAATTGTGTATTTTAGCAAGATCTACATTTTTTGTGCAGTATAATTTTGTCTATCTCTAACGGTTTACCAGTTATGCAAAGGCCATCCAGAGTAAATAAGACTACATGACCTATAGTCAGAAAATTCAAGATATACATTTCATTTGTCATAAAAATATCTCAAACATACGACATTTTAATCAAAATCGTTAGAGCCATTTTCAAGAAAATCAAAATTTTCGAAAAATCTTCCATGTAAAGGGTAGTTTAGGGTGGAGCTATTTTCTTCAAAATCTTCGTGTCGCATCCTTGAAAGACATTAAACTTAAATACCAACTTTGATTTTTAAGCGACTTTTCGTTTTTGAGTTATGCTGTCCACAGACTGACTGACACACGGACCTTTTTCTAAAAATGCTTTTTATGGATTCAGGGGTCTTCAAAACATGTATTTACGGTGAAGTCTCGACACCGAATTTTTGGGTGGAATAGAATACTTCCCCTACTTACCAGTAGGGAAAGTAAAAAAGAATGAATTCCCATTTGAGAAAAGTTAAGTATTGGGAAATTCAATAAATAACAAGGAATATCTGGAAGATGGTTCAACCCAGAAAAAAAACGTTTGACATAAATTGATGTACTTTTCTGGTGTAGTAAGATTTTGTCTATCTCTTACGGTTTAGCAGTTATACAAATTACACCCAGAATGAACACTTCTGAAAATTCAAGATATGTATTTAATTTTTATATTAATAAAAATCGTTAGAGCCAAAACCAGAGCTGAAAAAGCTAATGACAAGGACGACTTAGAATCGTTCTGTGATTAAATAAGTCGCCCTTGGGGTATGTGCGTATAATATAAGATTCCTCCTGTGGTCTATCGGGAGAAATACGAATCGGTTGGAGAATTTAATATCACACTGGCAAGTTGTCACAGTACCTCAGTGGAAGATCTGTGGTTCAAATTCTGGCTGTGGTATTGGAAACTCAAAAACGAACTAGATGTATACCAAATTTGGTAATTAGTTCAGCGTCCACCAACTAGCAAGAAGGTTTTCTAGTAATTACTTTAAAATACTTACGTTAGCGTTATTTGCATTAAAAAGAAAATGTATACCTTGAATTTTTTGCAAATAACCTGTGAAATCTTCTTTATTCCGAGGGACTTTAATAACAAAAATGGTAAACTCTACGAGGTAAATAAAGAATTATTACACAGAAGTTATCGGTATGATTAAAGGATCGACTTCATGTAAAGTTCAATTTTTTATAGTTAAGCATTTTCGACATATTATTGCCTATTAGTTTGTTTTAAATATTTTATACAAATATGTGAGGGTCACTAGATATGTATTGAGACATGGAAAAATAGCTGACTCGTTGGCAATGCAATGATACCAGGTAGACCATTTATTCTTTCTCTGTTTATGTTTGAAGTCTCGAAAGTCTGAACATTTTTCAAGTGCAGTGGAGATTTCGATAGAGCATTTTGGTTCAATGATTTTATACGACTTAAAATGTAGCTTAAATCAAAGGCAGTCACTTGGGTGTTTGAGGGGAGTCTTTGGGGGCTATTCTACGTCACGTACCGCTGTGCTCTGCTGGTTTGTAGAATTTAAGAGGGGCGGCAATCTCTTAAAGATGAACAGAAGAATAACAGACGAGCAACAGTAGTGACCGCTGTGAAAACAATGATTAGGGAAGACCCAAAAGTAACCTTCAAGAACATTGAGCTGGCATTGGGAATTAATTCGCCGACTTCTAGCCCTAAAGGAGCAATTTTTCCATACGAAGAGGAGCTCAAAACTTGTGCTCGGTATCGAATTTTGTGAGTGGAAAGCAGATGTTAGAGAAAGTAAAAGACAATTTTAAGAATGTACCTACAAATTAAGATTAGTGAGTAGAAAAAGTCCTGCTGATCTAACAACAGATTTTTTAAGGTTGTTTTAATGATAGTGCAACATCTGCCAGTGCAACAACAGTAAGTACCATACACTTTAGCCCCCCCCCCCTACCCCCCCCCCCCCGGTCTATGAGAGGAAGTGTGGAAGGCATGTGCAAGATTTTGCATGTCCCAGTGGCAAGCGGCTCTTGTCCAATAAATTTTCCTGCCATTTTCCACGTCACTTCTAATTACGTTGCTCCGAGGACGACTCGATCCAGCTACTTCTTTATGATAACAATAAATAAGCAATAAAACGATTAGGATAACGGAGCATCTGTTGGTAGCCCGGAGGTCTTTAACAGCGCAAACCTCTTCCTCTACTGGAAGCGTTCCCGCACGCATTTCCAGCAAAATGGAATTCTCAACAACTCAAGTCTTATACCGTCTGAGGATTTGAAAATCTGGGCTGGTACTGTTCTGAGCATTGCAGTCCAAGCCTGTACTGTTAACGGTATTCATAGCTTGAATTTCAAGACATTAAAAAAAATTATTTTTATGTTAAAAAACTTGAATCTTTAGCTTTAATTTGCATACTAAGCCGTTTGCTCTCCAATTCTTTTAAAGTATTGACACGTGACCATTTAAATGTCCAAGAACACACGACTTCATGACCTATATTTACTTCTAATGACCTTTACCTACTCAACGTTGATTTTCTCACATTGTTGCACATTAAAAAGGTTTCATGGCACCGTAGCCGAGTACCGGAACCAGTATGTGGTATTCGTGGTGGACGAAGCGGCATCTGTGCAGCTTTTCCGTTTTCCCCCACCACTCATTCCACCAACTGCTCCATCATCACTTTTCCAATAATCCATTTTGCCTGCATTTCATGTGCAGTCAATAGGTTCCTGTGTTCCCCGACAGGCGCCTGACCCTAGACACTGGCTAGATTTTTATAAAAAACTACATTTAAATATTTTAATAGTACATATTCTGAAAAAGTTCTTAATGCCACATTATATGACTATTTAAACACCATTATAGTCTGTTCTTTTAACCAAATCACAATTCCGTATCGTGTGGTTGCATAAAAACACATTCAGGTAAAAATACAATGTTACAGTCACATGACATTCTCTACTCTCCTAATTACTTCATGTAATTGAGACAAACATTTGCAGAAATTGTCTTATTGCTAACTTTCTTGCAGATGCAAGGGGAATACAATAGAGTTTAGGCATTAGTTAAACCTTTTACGAGCTGATATCTTAGAAATTACATTCTCTTTGCACGACTAAGAGATAAAAAACAAATAATGATTTCATTGCAGACAAGTATAAATATTGGAAAATTCAAATTCGAATATCTCGGAAATGGTTCGTGACAGAAAAATATATTTGACATAAATTTTGTGTTTTAATGAGATTACATTTTTTGTATAGTAAGATTTGGTCTATCTCTTACGGTTTACCAGTATGCGAACCCAGAATGAAGAGGAATTCAGAGGATATTCCCGAGAAATTTAAGATATATAATTCACTTACCATGAAAATACTTTAAACATGTGATATTTTAATCAGAATTGTTAAAGCCATTTCCAAAAATATTGCATAATGTGAATTTAGTGAAGTTAACACTGCAGGATAGAGGTTTAATTAGACTCTGTTTAAAGAATGGACACTGCAGAATGTAAACGCTCCGGCTAGCACGTGTAGGCCCCGAAGGGAGCATAACCAGTATGACGAGCCGTTACCTGTTGTGTCACTTAAAGGAAGACTTCTGACAGGCGTTTGATAGATTACTCTATGTGCAGATGCTGTGCAGCACTATGCCCTTTGTACACGCGAGTCTAGCTCTAATCAACAAGCATTTACATACAATTTTACTCTGAGATATAAATAGCAAGTTCAATTTTCAAAATAGGCTTTAATAGGCATTAAAATCAGCGCAAGAACCATAGTAAGAACCAGCTATATATGTCCTTCAGTTACACGATGTTCTAGTTTCTATGTAGTCTTTCCTTTCATTTGTTTTATTTCCTCCTTCATAATGCTACTCTTTGGTGAATCCTTTCATGAATGTTAACAAGACATGACTAATGAAAGAAGCACGATCGAGCCCCGAAAACAAGGGACTGTCACATGTGCAACTGTTTGGCACAGTGTTACCAACGAGCGCGCGTCATTTCTCCCCACATTAAACCAACAGTGCCTCTATTATATTAATCTCAAGTGAGGCCCCTGTTCTGGATTCAACTGTTATTTGTCTCTTTGTCAATGTCTTTTGTCACTACTCTATGTGCCGCTGTTCCCATGTTTTACACAATCTCTTGTTTACCTTTCTGGCTTCCTAACACATTAATTCCTGTTCACTTTCACACTATACTTGCTTTGTGTTTCTTCTGTTACTATTGTCAGCTTAATGCTGTTGACAAGGGCTAGTGTTCAACATTCTTAATCGTCTGGGATTCTTGGGCGGCCAAGGAGGAAATTGATACTGCAATTATTAATAATTTTGTGAAGAAATTATAGCTACGTCATGTTGGAATCATTAGGGACTGCATTTGCTAGTGCACATCGTCGTCCGATTCTGATCGTCCCCATCTCTTCTTTCCAGGAGTCACGTTGGAAGTACAAAATACCCACTATGGCCTGTGTGCAGCGATTTATCTAGTCACTGGAACCCTTTACGTCTAACTACCAAGTTAATTTTGATATACTTCACTATATCATTATATACCAGATAATGAAAACATACTTGCTTCAATGAATTCAAAACCAAGAATACTTCTGAGACAAATAGATAACTTGTAATTTCTAGTTTATGTTACTTTGTTTATTTGTGCGAGGTGGTCGTTTCCTAACAGCTCTAGGCAAGTGCATGAAGTGAAACCATAACAGATGTCGACTCCAGGATTGCAAAAGTGACGAGCAAAACAGCAAGAAGAAAAAGGATGCTGTTATTTGAATGTAAATGTGTTGAAGGGACAGCCAGGTAGCAGAAACGGTCCTTCTCAATTATTTCAGATGACTGGCGCCGCCGACCTTTTGGGGGTAGTATGTGTAACGACCTTGGATTATGTTATTTTCACGCTACCCACCTACTATGAATAACTAAACAAATCTTAATTATTTTAATGACGTTTTATTTTATTTATTTGTGCCAGAAGCTTCCAAACTTTCCAGAAAAATTTTAATAGCCATTCTAAAGCTGGTTCCTGAATTCATTTTCGAGCCTTTGTGGTAATATTACTGTAAATATTGCCTGATTGAAATAGTTGTGTTTTAGGGCTATCTAGTTTTAATGTTGTACCTTTGTGTCCATCTCCTATTTATTTTCCAAATAAACATGGACAGTATTCCTTCAGAATGAGAAGCACTTCGCTGGTTATTCCTAGAAAATTCAAGATATACATTTTATTTGATAAATGCTTTAAATATAATCAAAATCGTCACAATCATTTTTATAAAGTAGTTCTTTTTTCAAAAATGTTCCATATAAATGTACTTTTGGGTGGGGAAGTTCTCGAAAATCTTTGTCTGGTACCCTTGGAGGATGCTGAATTTAAAATATCAAGTTTATTGTTTATCTAAAATTGAGCTAAGGTGTTCAAAGACACTAATACACCCCGTGCACACCTTTTTCTAGCAATACTTATCTTTTACTGGACTAAGGAGACCTCAAAACGTGTATTTTCGGTAAAATATCGATATTTATTTTTGGACGGAATACTTTTCCGCCCTTCACTGTGGTAGACATACGAAAAATACTAGCCCCGTTTCTTTCTTTCTTTTTTTAGGGTTAGTTCTACTGAAGTTGACACAACGATGTACAGCGTAAGGCACTGAACCCTGCTACAGCCCTGTCCTGTCAAAGAGACAAAACACTAATTACTGGCACAACACATTTTTCACACGTGACGCCATGTTCTGCCGCTAGAGAGAGCGCTTGTTCCCTAATTAATTATATTAACTTCATGGCGCATTTGGAAGCATCATTAAGGTATCTGTTTTAACATCGAACAAACATTATCTTATTTTGTGTCAACTTGTGACGCACCTTAACCATACAAGATTGAACATAATATACTTACATACATCGTAATCAGCTACAGGCGTTTTTGAGGTTAGAAGTCGTCACAACACAGCAAAATTATACTTTGGATAGTTAATTTACGAATATACAACCCAATGTTTGTATATAACAACACACAAACACATACAGAAGTGTGACACTGTAACAGAAATATATAATTTACAATATATTATATATATTTTGTCATAATTTCCGAGACATTCCCGTTTTAGAATTTTCCAATACTTATACTTTTCCAATGGGAAGTCGTCATTTGTTTATGTCTTTGTCATGCAAAGAGAATGCAATTTCAAACCCTGACAGCGAATAGGCATTAAAAGATTTGGCTATCGCTTTTTTTGTATGAAATACAATACTTCTTATATAACTACGTGGTAAAGAAACTAATAACTCTGGTCAATAAGCAATAATTGGTCTGAAACACAGTTCTTAGTATCGATAACTGCTAGGAAATTAGCTTTCTTGTTTCTGTAAGCACGTGCACCTGTTTGCAGTTCTAACAACGTGCAAATATTCACACCCTCTGTGAAGACAGACAGCCGTAATGGGCTCACGTGAGGGAAACACTGAAAAGGAACGAGCGAGCAATTTGGTGGTGAGATTCCTTAAGGTTCCTTCACAGCTGCCAATCAAAATGTCAGCTGTCACACGCTTTCTGTCAACTTCCTGCCGTGCGCCAGGCAGGGGGATCCATTGTACTTGGCAAAATGTCATTAAGGCAACAAACATTAAAATAATTACATCGCCATTGTTGTGAATACCACCTCACTGCAAGTATGTCCACTCGAAGGCAATAAATCTTGTTTACGTATCCTATAACTTTTACTATGTCCATACATATATCAAAACCATTATAAATAATATATCTATATTTTCCCCCAAACGTATACAGATAATCTCAACACTACCATGGTTGTTGGAGGCCCCGGGTTCGATTCCGTCTACCGCCCACTCTGACCGAGTTTTTCGTTGTAACCCCTGATCGGTAGGAGAACCTTGGAGCTTTTTTCCGACTGCCACTATTTCCTTTCGATTCCATTTCCTTCTAATCTTTCAGTTGTGATCCTGGATTTAATATATGCATAGAGTTTCTATGTTTAAACATCTTTCTGTACCTAAAGAATCTTCTTTCTTCAACCATCCATGCCATTTCTCCCAGTCCTCTTGCCCTATTCCAATTTTTATTTCCTGCATCCATGAATCTTACATAGTCTAATATTGAGTTCTTGTTATTCATTTTTTCTCTTACATTCTTTATTTATTTATTTATTTATTTATTTATTTATTTATTTATTTATTTATTTATTTATTTATTTTTTTTTTTTGTCCAATCTTCAACATCTCACTGACCTTAGAAAAAAGCCTAAAGAAATAAAGCTTTTTTTATTTATTTAATATGAATTTAGCAGCAAAGTTACTCATATTTTATACCTATATTGTATAGGGCATTAATATTTGCTGAATTGGAGAGTAATTGGAAATTAATTATTGGATATTGATAAATAACAAATAAACAATACTACTAATAATTAATTAATTGTGTTCTTATTTAAATTACTTATATATGGTGGCAGTTATTTTAATTTTGTATTATTCTATAATGTGTAAATCATAAATACTTATGATCTAATTGTTTGCAAGTTGTCAATAAATTTAAATATAAATATAAACCCTGGATTAAGAAATTAGGTGCTTTGGTTACACATACAGATTTTTATTTTATTTTATTTATTTTTTTGTGCTTCTAGACTTCGTTGTGTATGACAGTGCCGGACACATGGCGCGGATACTTGTTCATACACTCATACAGTTTTCTCTATTCACTTTTTTTTTACGAAACACCTCATTTCTTTCTCTACTTCCACTTCTACAAACCATACATATTTTCTATATGTTTGAAATAGAAATGATCATACTATATTCGTAGGCTTTTCACCACTCTTCTTTTATGTAACACATTCACATGTTCTTCTCTACTCGCTCTTGAACATACATCAAATGCAAAGTATTACATTCACATGGTTTTTTAACTCACTTTCCTTTTACGTAACACATTCACACGTATTTCTACATGTCACGTGATTTTGTTTACAAAACCTTTGAACTCAAAAATTAAGACACTTTAATTTCTGTAGGTATAGCTTCTTCTCTGTAAAATTACTCACATACTTTAAGCGATAGGTGACGAGGCGTAAAAATATGTAAAAAATCTGATGTGTTGCACTCACACGACTTTCTCTACTCTTGTACTAACCATTCTTACAAACTTTTATTCCTCCATTTTCTTGTTAGTCGAGATAAACATTCGCAGAAATTATTACCAATTTTCTTGTAGGTACAAGGGGAATACAACACTTCCCCTACTTACTATACGTGGTAGAGAAAGTAAAAAACGGCTTGGATTTAACCTAGTCTTGGATTTGCGAGAACTTAGATGCGTTTGATAGCTCCAATGCTTGTGGACTAAAGGGCCAAGTCGAACGTGACGAACTAACAGGCAGAGCGTACGCTACACTCGCTTGTTTTTGTTATCCCGGGCTACAAAGTGTTTAAGCAGTGAATTCCATTAGCATGGTTTTCTGCCCCTCTTGGCAAGTATTGGACCCTCGCCACAGGGAGCCCCATTGTGACCCTGTTAGTGCTCAACTTCACAGGTAGAGTACATGTGCAGAACACTGACACTTTAGTCCCCCCCCCCCCCCACGGCTCTCTCACTCTCTCATAGACTGTATCCAGAATTCTATTTCACTTTAAGACCATTTCACTTTCTCTACTAAGTACCTATGTTATATCCAGATTTCACTGGAAATTTCTAGTTTAACACTCCCTGGATAAAAAAATGTGTTGTGAACAGCATAATAAAAAAACTCTTATGTATTGCACTCACATGACTTTCTCTACTCTTGTACTAACCATTTTTACAAACTCTTATTCCTATATCTCCATGTTAGTTAAGATAAACATTTGCAGAAATATAAGTTCTCCAAAACCACAAGTAACAAAGAATATCTCTGAAATAGTTCACTCTACCAAAAGTGATTTAGACATAAATGGTGTGATTTAGCAAGATATACATTTTTACTTTCTCTACTGGTAAGTAGGGGAAGTATTGTATTCCACCCAAAAATTCGATGTCGAGATTTCACCGGAAATATATGTTTCGAGACCCCCTGAATCCAAAAAAAAGCATTTTTAGAAAAACATTCGTATGTGTCTGTCTGTGGACAGCATAACTCAAAAACGAAAACTCGGTTAAAAACCAAAGTTGGTATTTAAGTTTAATGTCTTTCAAGGATGCGACACGAAGTTTTGGAAGAAAATAGCTCTACCCTAAACTACCCTTTACATGGAAAATTTTTCGAAAATTTTTATTTTCTTGAAAATGACTAACGATTTTGATTAAAATATCATATGTTTGAGATATTTTGATGAAAAATGAAATGTATATCTTGAATTTTCTGGCTATAGCCCCTGTAGTCATATTTACTCTGGACGACTTTTGCATAACTCGTAAACCGTTAGAGATAGAACAAATTATACTATACAAAAAATGTAGATCTTGCTAAAATACACAATTTGTGTCTCAATACATTTTTTTGTAGAGTGAACCATTTCGGAGATATTCAAAATCGTTAGAGCCATCTTCAAGAAAATACAAATTTTCGAAAAATGTTCTATGTAAAGGAATGTTTTTCAAATCATTGTGTCGCATCCTTAGATGTTAAACTTAAATACCAACATGGAAAATATATTTATATATTTAAGTAAACCAAACCTTTACTTACTGATCTTTCACCTTGGTTTAAATGAATGAGAAACTGTGGTCAAATCTACGAGGTCAGACTTCGGTCACTATTTGTTGTCACGTAACAGAATGACACGTTCTAGATATATTATTGTGGAATGTGGGACGCAGGCTTGGTACTGGATTGTTACGTCACACAACTTGATGTCTTCATCGCCGTTGCGCGTGGTATCCTGCAAAGCGAAGGATTTTAGGCAGCATCTACAGGATCGACCGAGGATTCGATCCCATAACTTACAAAGCTGGGTTCTCCCCCCTCTCCCCCCCAAAAAAAAATTCATGATTGATCTGTTATTAAGACAATGAACCTCTGAAAACCCTAAAAATCAACAATACTCATTTGAGCGGTCTGAAATTTTTATCGTAGTATTTTAATCAAATATATGCATCTGTTTCAGAGATATTAATGTTGTGTTATGTCCTAGATAGGACGCCATCCGGGTTGGAGGGGTGAGGTAAGGGAATACTAAGGATGGCGGGACCTAAGGAGAGACGACAGCAGAGGGCAGGGTCTCCAACAAGTCCCCAGTGGCGGCTCCTGAAGGAATCACAGCGGTGACTTGGAAGAATTATGCCAAAAACATCGCGTATACACCTGAAATTATTGAATCTAGTCTTTTATACCGGTGTAACTTCAAAGTACTGATAAAATATTCTGCAGTACTGACTTTCCGAAGAATCAAATATAGACCTGGGAGTAATCGACTAAATATTATACGCGGTTCACTTCAAATGGATGAATTATAGACTTGGAAGATTGGCCCAAATAGTGTGCAATTCCTGCAACTTCCAACATATAATGTACCCACCTAGAAGGATTGAGTCAAGCATTGTATGCCAATGTAATTTCAAATCGATCAAGCATAGAACAGTTGAGTACAAGATCTAGTGATGTGTTTCTTGCGAGTTACAACAGATCATGTATGGACTAAGTATCAGATCAAGTGATGTGCTTCTTGAAATTCACAGTAGATCAAGTAAGGATCTGAAAGTATCAGATCAAGTGCTGTCTTTCTTAAAATTCTCAACGGATCTGTCTGGAAGTTCCAGATCAAGTCCTGTTTTTCTTGAAGACTCGCAATAGATCAAGTAAGGATCTGAAAGTATCAGATCAAGTGCTGTCTTTCTTAAAATTCTCAACGGATCTGTCTGGAAGTTCCAGATCAAGTCCTGTTTTTCTTGAAACTCACCATAGATCAAGTATAGACCTGAAAGTATCAGATCAAGTGCTGTCTTTCTTAAAATTCTCAACGGATTTGTCTGGAAGTTCCAGATCAAGTCCTGTTTTTCTTGAAATTCACCACAGATCAAGTATGGACCTGAAAGCACCAGATCAAGTGATGTAATCCTTGAAACTTAAAATAGATCAAGTATTACATTCCTGAAAGTACCAGATCAACTTCAGTATTTCTCAAAACCCACAGTTAACCAAGTCTAGACATAGACATTCTGAAAAACATCGTTGTGCACCCTGTAGCTTACAGTCTCTCAAGCAGAGACCAATTTTGTGCACCCCGGTAACATATAATCCATCATGTTTAGACATAGATGAATTAGATCATGTTTTGTTCACCCCCGTAACTTCCAATGGATCAAGTATAGACCTGGAAAGTATTGGAAGCAGGTTTCACCTTCCTTTTTAACTGGACACGCCCGTTATCAACACATAATTGTTCCCCGGAGCACTCCAGGCTCGTTACGAGGTTTGGCAACGTCGCGCGCTATATTAACTTTCATTACATCGAATTATATTCCAACAATGATTTCCTGCTGCAGCTTGTTTAACAGTAGGCCATTATTTTATTTACCTACTTTTCTTAAAAGATCAGCCACGCTTTATAATTATTCCCATACCGTTATCATTTCATTATAAGTGGTGCTAGCTCCAATACTCAGAAATTTCCCATTAAGTCACAACAATGGCGCAGCCTTTATAAGGCGTTTTCTTTAACCAAGAATTTTCAATTAATTTTTACTGCCCAGAAAATTACAAAATAAGGTAGCAAAACTGAAAATAAAGGGTATTTGTAGTTATTTTGGTATCTTAGAAATAACAACTTGCGTCAAGTTAAAAATAAGGATTAGTAATTAAGAGCATTTACGTTTATATTCCGATGCCATAAAACGTATGATATGAATTTATAACATAGCTCTCTCAAATGGTACGTACAGTCCCTATCAAAAGTATATGAACATCCATTCGTCGGACATACATGCCCCAAACTACAAACTGGCCAATGGGCATTTGGACAGAACTCCAGGTTTTGAGGGACGGGAGTGAACGCTTTCGGAGATATTCCTCGTTATTCGTGTCACTTTAGAAAAACTTAAAAATTTCGTGAAACTAAACATCGTTGTTCGTTTTTTACTTTCTCTACTGGTTAAGTAGGGGAAGTATTGTATTCCACCCAAAAATTCGATCTCGAGATTTCACCGGAAATATATGTTTTGAGGCCCCCTGAATCCAAAAAAAGCATTTTTAGAAAAAGGTCTGTGTGTGTCTCTGTGTCTGTGGACAACATAACTCAAAAACGAAAAGCCGGTTAAAAGCCAAACTTGGTATTTAAGTTTAATGTATTTCAAGGATGCGACACGAAGATTTTCAAGAAAATAGCCCCACCCTAAACTACCCTTTACATGGAAAATTTTCCGAAAATTTTGATTTTCTTGAAAATGGCTGTAACGATTCTGATTAAAATGGCATATGTTTGAGAAGTTTTTATGACAAATGAAATGTATATCTTGAATTTCCTGGCTATAGCCCCTGTAGTCGTATTTACTCTGGACGACTTTTGCATAACTGGTAAACCATTAGAGATAGACAAAATCTTACTATACAAAAAATGTAAATCTTGCTAAAATACACAATTTATGTCTCAATAAATTTTCTTGTAAGGTGAACCATTTCGGAGATATTCCTTTTTATGTGTGTGAGTTTCGGAAAACTTAGAACTTTAGCGAAATGCAAGAAGGTTGTTCATTTTTTTATATGTTAAGTGTGCAAAGAGAACAGAATCCTAAAGCTTTAAAAGATTTGACTAAGATTCTCCTTGCACTTACTACAAGGAAATAAGCAATAAGATAATTTGTACAAATGTTTGTCGTAACTAACACGAAGAAGATATAGGAATAACAGTTTGTAAGAATGGTTAGTACAAGTGTAGAGAAAGTCATGTGAGTGCAACACATCAGTTATCTGTCTAGTATTCAAGATATTCTTAGTTCGAATATCGATAACTGCTAGTAACCCGGAGAGGTAAAAGAACGTGGTTTTCTTCCTTGTGAAACTATGAACGTCTGGTAATTTTAAGCTATGTGGACTCCGGGCTCATTTGATTATCGCTTCACTCATTTCATTCATTAATCGTCGATGTCACAACCGGATAAAGAAGGTTAAAAACGACCAAACAAATTTTGGGCTAGGATATTACAGATAGTTTTTCGTTACTAATTATATAAATGACCAACATATAAGGAACTATATAGAGGTATGTAGACTTGTGTTTTGACCTAAATTCCAGTGTGAATACCCAGCTAAGTTAAACTGAAAATGACTCAAAGTACAGAAGAATTCAATGAAAAGGGAATGACATCAGGCTGGTTTGGTTACCTTGGAAGTGTCGGAGAAAACATATGTTGTCACGGCAAACTGGGTACTTTTCCATTGCGTTTATAATTCCATTTCCCAGTAAGTGAGCAGACGCAGAAAACATTTTACGTATTGCGGCATTATCTGTGAAGTAAAACCAGTTTTATCAGACGCTTGAAATTGGCCTGTTTAGATAGTCAGCTGTCTTGCAAGTGCATACGCAAAGACCTTCCTGCGTTAGATAGCAACCGCGAAAAAAAGAACTAACACTGTTGTATGCCACCCAAAAATTGCGTTTCTAACCTGCGTTAGAGATAGAGACATTTCACCGGAAATATTTGTTTTGAGGCAGCATGAATCTATAAAAAAAAAAAACATTTCTAGAAAAAGGTCCGTGTATGTCTGTCTGTGGAGAGCATAACTCAAAAACGAAAAGTCGGTTAAAAACCAAACTTGGTATTTAAGTTTAATGTCTTTCAAGGATGTGACACAAAGATTTTGAAGAAAATAGCCCCACTCTAAACTACACTTTACATGGAAAATTTTTAGAAAATTTTGATTTTCTTGAAAATGGCCCCAACGATTTTGATTAAAATGTCATATGTTTGAGATATTTCTGTGACAAATGAAATGTATATCTTGAATTTTCTGGCTATAGCCCCTGTAGTCGTATTTACTCTGGATGAGTTTTGCATAACTGGTAAACCGTTAGAGATAGACCAAATCTTACTATACAAAAAAGGTAGATCTGGCTAAAATACACAATTTAGGTCCGAATAAAATTTTTTGTACACTGAACCATTTCGGAGATATTCCTTGTTATATGTGTGAGTTTTAGAGAACTAATCGGGCAAAGAGAAATGCATCATTCCCGGCTAGTGAATTTTTCTATACTCCTATTTCAAATTCTTTTTGGAATTCTGAATATTATCGTCCATATTATTATCTTCAAACCACCCGGTCTGATTCGTGACATTATCGGCAAGCCATAGACACAAAATCTTCTACATTTATATGGTTTTATTAATTCATCGAGTTAGTTATAGCTGTTGAATTCAGCAGCACTGCATTCCTGCTGACAATATTAGAGCTTGTTGTATTAATAACTCGTTCAAAACGATAAAACACAGAATCATGCAATATATGTGTCTGAAATGGATAACACAATATCGGAAATAGCAGAAATTAGATTTTATCTCGTCTGTTCAAACTATTCCTGATTCTGTAATAATGCACTTCCTATTTTCTATTTTATCTCGAAAGAATAGTGAAGGAATCCCAGCCTTGCAGTGTCAGGGTAGAAGACAGTTGAACGTCCGAAGAGCACTGTGAACAAGGAAGGGGAAAGAATGTCTAATTGTTGCAAGGATGATAATGACTACAATCAAGGTGTATTGAGCGAACAATGTCAGTTTGACAGAGAGGAAAAGCCATAGGTGCTTCTGATATGTAGGTGAGGGAGTCATAGGATAATAATTATGAAGGCTGGTCGGTAGCCGCTTCATTAGACATTCACGTCACTTTCTAATGCAAAATATCTGTAAATTGATATAATTATAGGTAATGGCGGTAGTGATGAAAGAATTGGCAACGTGGCGGGAGTCCTTGTTTCATTATAAACAAACACACAACGCTGAACAACGCACCTGGAATTTCCTGTCGGTGCCGCCGCGCACGCGCAAACATTAGCCGTAATTAGGTTAGCGGTCCTCCTCGGCGAAGAAGCACCGAGTTCATTTCTTATTGCTGCATACATTATCCTTTATTTTCAGCCTTGCTCCTTCACCGGAGATCAGCAGTTTACATTAAATATACACTTGGAAATGCACGAACGCCCAAAAAAGAATTTTAGTTATTAAAAAAGAGAACACTTTCAACTTTCCCAGTGTACGAAATGACAATTAGTGACTTGAAAAACAAGATCAACAATAATAAATAAAATAATTATAATAAAATGTGTTGATCAATACTGCCATCCCGCTCGGCAACGTTGCTTTGAGGTAGGTTAGGGAATTGAACCGGTTTCTGGATGTAAACAAGTCGGTTTTGGGAGCTAACGTTTCTGATTGGCCTATACTCGCACAGAAAACATTTAAGAACACAGCAGGGTATGCGTTTATGTTCTCAAGACGCAACGCTACGGTGTTTGTTTACCTATGTACTGACCTAGTGAAAGTGACACAGTGTTGCCAGCTTGTTTTCGACAAAACTAAAATATCTCCGTAGAAAATGGTCAGAGACAAAAACGTAAAATACAAAATGTGTTCTAAATACCACTGGCAAAGACTGAAATAGATGATAATTACGATTATTGATGATTTCTAAAATGTTTACATCTTCTGACATACAAATTCCGTACTGACACCCCCCCCCCCCCCCCCCGCTCTATCCTATCCATCGAGTCTCTTAATTGTCTCTCCTTCATGGTTTCCCTCATTCTTCCACATTCTTGGAGGTCGCCCGCCCTCTTTTTGTCTCCTTGTTGGCATCCATTCAAAAGCAATCTTCGGTTTCGTTATTTAAATGGCAAATTTTCATCGACGTTGAATTTTCTGTAAAACAGACTTCGTTCTCAATGGATTTTACATAGACAGGAAGTCATAAAAGATAAGCTTATATAGCAAAAACATACACGTATCTCGTTGAGCATGCCCTGAACCGAAAAAAGGGCATTTTTCAGAAAAAGGTCCTTGTGTGTGTATCTGTGGACAATATAACTTAAAAACGAAAAGTCGGTTAGAAACCAAAGTTGGTATTTAAGTTTAATGTCTTTCAAGGATGCAACACGAAGATTTTGAAGAAAATAGCCCCACCCTAAACTACCCTTTACATAGAACATTTTTTGAAAATTTTGATTTTCTTGAAAATGGCTCTAACGATTTTGATTAAAATGTCATATGTTTGAGATATTTTGATGAAAAATGAAATGTATATCTTGAATTTTCTGGCTATAGCCCCTGTAGTCGTATTTACTCTGGACGACTTTTGCATAACTGGTAAACCATTAGAGATAGACAAAATCTTACTGTACAAAAAATGTAGATCTTAATAAAATACACAATTTATATCTGAATAAATTTTCTTGTAGGGTCAACCATTTCGGAGATATTCCTTGTTATGTGTGTGAGTTTCGGAAAACTTAAAACTCGTGAAATGGAACATCGTTGTTCATTTTTTATATATGTTACGTGTGCAAAGAGAACGGAATTTCAAAGCTTTAAAAGGTTTGACTATCGCACAAAGTCTACTGTATTGTAATATTACCCTTGTACCTACAATAAAATAAGCAATATTTCTGCAAATGTTTATCTCAACTAACACGAAGAAGATATAGGAATAAGAGTTATGGTTAGTACAAGAGTAGAGAAAGTCATGTGAATGCAACACAGGTGTTTTATCTTGGAAGCATTGTTGAAATAAATGTGCTGCCAAAGCGATAGATGTTATTTCTAAAAAGTCACATAAACAGTGGAGAGGTTTTCTTGGTTTCTTACGGTAAGTATAGGGCGCATGCGCAACAACGCCTCGCGACAAATCGTTACACCAAACAAACACGGTAGGCAGGGCAGGGGAACATGTCAATAATGTTACAACATATCTGATAAACCTCCGGGCCCCTATGACACCCCTACTTGGCCAACCGTTGTCCACCCCAGCGTTGCCACAAGTTTTCTACACTCCACAGCTCACAAAATATTTCTGACTGCCTCTCTGTTCTTGTGGTTAGCATCGAAATTGCCTGAAATTGGCTATTAGATTTGTATAAATAATTAGATATTATCTATTTTAAATAATTTCGTACCTGGGTGACCGTTTTTCGCCTCTGTTTTTTGTGAAATCTTGTTTTTGTGGGAGAAGATACTTATATAGATAAATGTGAAAGGCAAAACGTTAACTAAATAAAAATGTTTGTAGTAATTGTTAAGAATCATTTCCGAGATAAAAGAGATGTAGAAATACGTACAAATATTTCACAAACACCATCATTTCAGCTGTAAAACGTCTATTGCTGAACGCAGGCCTCCCCTGTATATATCCACCTAGTTTGACGTTTTCGTCGAGCATTTGTTCCATTATGGAGTTCAGTTCTTTGGTGCTGCGATTGACTCCAGGGCGTTAACACATTGGCCAAGGTTCTTTATCTTTCCGCTGAGTTCTTCCATGGCTTCCTTAACCCCGGCCAGTCTCATAAAGGAAGAATTAGTAGAGGAAATCGTGTGAATGTAATACGCTGCATTTATATTTCAGTCGTAGAAAATTATAGGAATTGTATGTTGATGAGCAAACAGAGGATAAATGAATGCGCTACGTAAAAGAAATGAGAGTAGAAAATCATTTGAAATTAATATATTGTGTAGTAAAATTGTTGCCATAAAAACTTTCTCCATGAAAAAATACACTTACGTACCGAATTTCGTGGTGATCGATCAAGCGGTTTTAGAAATTAACATATATATATATATATATATATATATATATATATATATATATATATATATATACACACAAACATCCAATTTGTATATACAGGAATTGTTCGTACAAGAGTGAGTAGAGAAAGAGATGCGAATGTGCTACCTAAAAGTAAGTAGAGAAACCAGTGTGAATGTGATATGAAGCATTTCTATTTCAAACCTACAGAAAATTGTATGGCTTATTTGTAGAAGAGTGAGTAGAGAAAGAGATGTGAATGTGTTACCTAAAAGTGAGAGGAGAAAACAGTGTGAATGTAATAGCACTTAAATTTCAAACATACAGAAAATGGCAAGACTTTTTTAAAAGTGGGGATAAAAATGCTTTTTGGTATAAAATCAGTTTTTTTATAGAAAATTGTTTATAGAAGAGTGAGAGAAAATGAGAGAAAACAATGTGAATGTAATATGCATGTATACAAAAATTTAACCAAATCCTTAGAGCGGTTTCTGAAATACCGGGAATTTATATACAAGAATTGCTCTGCAGAAGCGGGAATAAAAAATGTTATTTTTTTATGTAAAATCGCGTTTTTTCGGGAATTACACCTATATAAATAAAGTTAAAAAGCAAATCCCTGTATATATACACACAAGAATTGCTCGTTTAAATATATAAGATTTATTTGTGTTTAGGGGTGAAGTAATTGTAATGACTATGCCACCCTTAATACGTCATACTGTCACTGACCAATGAGACACTACGAAAAAACGTGTGTCGATCAATCATGGTTACTTTCGCCACATGTTTGTCACTTGTGCAGCATTTGTCTGGTTTTGCCTCGCTAGTTTCTGTTCATTTGTTTGCGATCGGCATTTGTTTTCCACATAGATATTCAAAACAGTAGAAACACGAAATGACAAAAGAGAAACAGTATATGGAAGCAGTTCGTTCAAGTGAGTTTATACTTTTTTCTAATCGTGATAGTCATATCTATGTGGTTATTGTTGATAAATGCTTGCTGTATACGTATATGATTTTTGGACTAGTGAAACAAATGAATGCTGAGCGATCTCCCAAGTTGCATAGCACAGTGATTTAGAGAGCATCAGACAGAAATTCAACGATGCAGTACAATTCCTGAGATTCCCTGGAGGAGTGGTAAATCAGACGGAGTCACGGCCGAATGCTGCCTGTTTCTAGAAACCTGGAATGTAGGCACCTCGGTGGTCGTCGTCTGGCATGGGTTGTTTGTCGCGAGGCACGTTGGGCATTAGCGTGCTCGGCAGCCACAAGGTGTTCCTTAACTTGCGATAGATTTTCTGACCAAGTTCTAAACACTGGCTCTTGACCAGTCGCAATTAAAAAGATAAAGTCTTCTTAAAATAGCATTAATTGAAACATAACCTTCTACTAAGGGATATAGTGAAAAAGTAAGGAAGTGGAGTGTCAAGTTTGATAAACTGAAGGGAACGACAAGTAGGTAAGTTAAAAGATATAGAGGTGTAAACAGATTGTGATATAAGATAAAAATGGAATTATTTATTACTTTGGATAGCGGTAGAGTTGGCAAACCGCCGAGTTTTATAGATAAATGTAATTTATTTAATATTAATATTTAATGTTATGGTTGGCTACCTGTAAATATATTTAATACATAATACGGGTATTTATTATGCCTAATTCCTCCACAAGCTATACCAGTTTGCTCAACTGTTACTAATGTGAGAACAAATGAATATTGCATACACCCTGACACGTGGTTAACATACAAACAGTTGCTATATTGGGACTGCAATGTGAAGGCGCACACACACTCTGTCTGGCGCACCTTGGAGTCAATCGATGAAGTGAAGTAGACAAGCAGGTTCACTGACGCTACTGACGGAACAGTCACATACCGCACACACAAGTTGGCAACCTTCACAAACAAATAAGTGCCACGCGGTTACAGCGCGCCATTTATCACATCATGCGAAAATGTGGGAGGTTAGATGCTGCCTTCTCTGTTCGTTACAATTCATAACCATTCATGTGCAACAAGTGGTAAGCACAACAGACTTCTATGCATTCCCTTACTGGGAGAGAAGTGAGTAGGTGTTACTGCCTGTGTGTAGCCTACTATCACGACAGTATGGAAATAACTACAGGATGCCGATATTTTCTACTGATTATTATTATAGAATAATAAGTTTTCACAAAACTTTAAATTCGTGCTTCAAAAGGAGCAAAATGGGGTAAAAAGAGCTTAAAAAGACATTAAAATATGCTAATTATAAAGTGTTATGCCGCTAGAACTAGAATATATTCCCTCTTCTTCTACTTTTTCTACTTCATCTTCACCTGTTTACCCTCCCCGAGGACCTCCTAGAACTTACAAGGCAGATAGCTGTCGGGAGCAGACAGTGAAGACCTGGAAGCGGGTGGTCAGCCAAGCACCAGGTATGAGAGTGAGGAAGAGGATGATATGAAATGCAGGTGATGATGGAGCAGTTGGTAGAATGAGTGGCGGGGGAAACCGGAGAACCCGGAGAAGACCCGCCCAGACGCCGCTTCGTCCGCCACTAATACCACATACGGGTCAAAAAACACAAAACAAAAAAATTAGAAAAGAATAGCGACTTAGCAGTCCTAAACGCATTTAAAAATTCAAATCAAAGAACAAATATCTCAGATATTGTGGTTTAACGATCTCTAAATTTTGAGTGTAGTATTTGTTCATGTCTTACAGTTATACAAAATTAATTCCGAATTAAGAGCACCACATGCAATTCGCAGCAAATTCAACATATATGTCTTATTTGCTATGTAGTATCTTAAATATATTATTTTGGTAACCAAAATCGTCTGTTGTTTTTGAGAAAATTAAAAAATATTTCCTTCAGAAGGCAATTTGGTGTCAGGGAAGGCATTTTCTTGAAAATCTGGTTACATAAAGATACTCAAGGATCCTTTTCTTTTTTGTATTCATGTAACTTCACAACGTGTATTTTCGGTAAATTTCTATATCGAATGTTTGGATCAAATACAATACTTCCTCTACCTTATATAGGCAAGGAGCAGAGCATATGGGCATTTTTTGCATTCTTTTGACCACAAGTGCACTGCTCTCCAGGTGTTGTTTTTACTCCTAAGTGTTGGTACTACTTAAGCATGGAAATAATATAAACACGATAATGCCTGGCCGCTGGCGAGACCATGCTGCTCCTCTTACAGCAATTTTACAGCTAATCTTACTAGTAATAGATAAATTATGACAAGCATAATCGCACGGCCATTACTTGAATTGGTAACGGACGGGATACAACAGGGAGAGGGGAAAAACAACCAGAAAACACCAGGCCATTGCCTGTCATTACAAGCAAGGGACCGCAGTTCGACTCTTTGATCATGCTGTAAAACGGATTTTAAGGAAAACATTATGCGGCAACTGTATACAACTTCCATATTTTTAAGTGTTTTTAAATTTTTATCACTCGCTAGGAAACTGGTGTAAATAAATGTTTATTTACTATATTTAGCATTTTAGTGTTAAATACTCCATGCATACTAGGCTTTGAACCTTTATAATAATTATTTGTCTTTCAGTAAAGTATTTTTACACACATTATGATTCATATGATGTGATCTTCAAACCATCTTAACATATCGTGTGTGTGTGTGTGTGTGTGTGTGTGTGTGTGTGTGTGTGTGTGTGTGTGTGTGTGTGTGTGTGTGTGTGTGTACACACAGCATAGCTCAAAAACGAAAAGTCGGTTAAAAACCAAAGTTGGTATTTAAGTTTAATATCTTTTAAGAAGGCAACACGAAGATTTTGAAGAAAATAGCCCCACCCTAAACTACCCTTTACATGGAACATTTTTCGAAAATTTTGATTTTCTTGAAAATGGCTCTAACGATTTTGATTAAAATGACATATGTAGCAGATATTTTGATGACAAATGAAATGTATATCTTGAATTTTCTGCCTATAGCCCCTGTAGTCGTATTTACCCTGGACGACTTTTGTATAACTGTTAAACCGTTAGATATAGACCAAATCATACTATACAAAAAATGTAGATCTTGCTAAAATACACAATTTATGTGTCAATAAATTTTCTTGTAGGGTGAACCATTTCAGAGATATTCCTTGCTATGTGTGTGAGTTTCTGAAAACTTAGAACTTTCGTCAAATGTAACATCGTTGTTCATTTTCTTATGTTAGCCGTGCAAAGAGAACGAAATTTGAGAGCCTTAAAATATTTGCACCTACAAGCAAATAAGCAATAAGATAATTTATGCAAATGTTTATCTCAACTAATACGAAGAATATATAGGAATAAGAGTTTGTAAGAATGGTTAGTACAAGAGTAGAGAAAGTCATGTGAGTGCGCGCATAAGATTTTTTAAATGTGTCAGTATAAAATTAATTCATGCTTTAAAAGGATTTAAAGTACTTTCTGAAGGGAAAAAAAAGACAATAAACAAAACATTTTTATCAATGTGTAAGAGTTACGTCGGCAACTAGCATATTCAATAAGAGATTCAAAGATGTGTTTGTCGAGGTGCTACAGATTTCAACCAATCAAGATCAACGCCTTGTTTAACTAAAGCACGACGACTGACGCATCTAAACATAGCTGCCTTCTTTTATTTTTATACTGGCGCTTCAACCCGGACAAGTAAGTCACGTAAACCTTCATCACGTTGGCCGCACTGATTGGGATCACAATTACCAACATAAACATAATTTGTGTTAACATTAAGCCTTGACCAAACGATGAATACAATAAAGATAACGAGGGGTAAATGTATACGATTTTATACGGTTGGTATGAAGCCAGTACAGTCCCTTCAAAAACTGTGACCTTGGCTTGAAATAATTTCAGTGTAGGTTTTTAATTAAAGACCTCCAGCAATATGTTTTCCCATATATGATAAAAAAGCAAGGAAATAATTTATATCAGTTCGTGGTTCAACTCAATTTGTTCTTAAAATTGGGAACTCCATTGTGAACTGCAAGTATTCCGTTTTTCGCTTAAAAGCAAGCAATTTTTGTCTGAAGCATTGCTTTATTAAACTAACCCTTAATTACAAGATACCTAAAAAGTTTGAAAAGGAACTTAAAGTCTGGATTCTTTCTATCCCTATTCTTTCAGACCCACTGAATCCAAAAAAAAAGCATTTTTAGAAAAAGGTCCCCGTGTGTGTTGTGTGTCTGTGGACAGCATAACTCAAAAACGAAAACTCGGTTAAAAACCAAAGTTCGTATTTAAGTTTAATGTCTTTCAGTGATGCGACACAAAGGTTTATAAGAAAATAGCCCCACCCTAAGCTACCCTTTACATGGAAGATTTTTCGAAAATTTTGATTTTCTTGAAAATGGCTCTAACGATTTTGATTAAAATGACATATGTTTGAGATATTTTTATGACACATGAAATGTATATCTTAAAATTTCTGGCTATAGCCCCTGTAGTCGTATTTACTCTGGACGACTTTTGTATAACTGTTAAACCGTTAGAGGTAGACCAAATCATACTATACAAAAAATTTAGATCTTGCTAAAATATACAATTTATGTCTCAATAAATTTTCTTGTAGGGTGAACCATTTCGGAGATATTCTTTGTTATGTGTGTGAGTTTCGGAAAACTTAATAACTATCGTGAAATGGATCACCGTTGTTCATTTTTACTTTCTCTACTGGTAAGTAGGGGAAATATTGTATTCCACCCAAAAATTCGATGTCGAAACTTCACCGGAAATACATATTTTCAGACCCCCTGAATCCAAAAAAAAAAAGCATTTTTAGAAGAAGGTCCGTGTGTGTCAGTCTGTCAGTCTGTGGACAGCATAACTCAAAAACGAAAAGTCGGTTAAAAACCAAAGTTGGTATTTAAGTTAAATGTCTTTCAAGGATGCGACATGAAGATTTTGAAGAAAATAGCCCCACCCTAATGGAAGATTTTTCGAAAATTTTGATTTTCTTGAAAATGGCTCTGACGATTTTGATTAAAATGGCATATGTTTGAGATATTTTTATGACACATGAAATGTATATCTTGAATTTTCTGGCTATAGCCCCTGTAGTCGTATTTACTCTGGACGACTTTTGCATAACTGGTAAACCGTTAGAGATAGACCAAATCATACTATACAAAAAATGTAGATCTTGCTAAAATACACAATTTATGTCTCAATAAATTTTCTGGTAGGGTGAACCATTTCAGAGATATTCCTTTTTATGTGTTTGAGTTTCGGAAAATTTAGAACTTTGGTGAAATGGATCATCGTTGTTCATTTTTTTTATATGTTAAGTGTGCAAAGAGAACGAAATTAAGCAGATAGAGGAATCAGTGCTTATAAGAATAGTTGATACAATGGCAGATTGCAACATATCAGATTTTCGTGGGATGCCTGTGGACTTGTCATAGAAGTGAGTATGGTGAAGGTCGATTTGCAAGAGACTATACTGCGTGCGGTAGCAGTGCTCAGCCGGGTCACGAAGCACACACGTTCCTGCACAGAGCACGAATAGTCCACGTCAAGGTCGAATTCATTCCTCTCTGTATCATCATGCACCATCAAGACCTAAATATTGCAGCCCAAGGCAATTTTCAACAGCTTTTATTGGCATCTGCAACTATTCCCTACGTACAATCAAGCATAAACATTACACTCACATGACTTTCTCTAATCTTGTACTAACCATTCTTTCATATCTACTTCATGTTAATCGAGATAAACAGGCGAATGCTTTAAATCGGGTCGCTATGTAATAGCTTTGACATTTCGTTCTATTTACATAGCCAGCGGATAAAAAACGAACAACTTCCCATTTCAGAAAACTACTGGAAAATTCAGACCGATAACAAGAAGTATTTCGGAAACGGTTCACTCTATGAAAAAATTGTATCAGACATAAGTAGTGTTTCAACGAGGTCTACGTTTTTGTCTCTTACAGTTTGCCAGTTATACAAAAGTAATCCAAAATTATGAGGGCATTCCCAGAAAATTCAAGAAATATATTTCATTTGTATTAAAACACCTTAAATATATGGTATTCTATACAAAATCGTTGAGAGCCAATTTTGAGAAGCTAAAAATATTCGAAAAAGTTTTATAGGAAGGGTAGTGAACTTAAAAACCAAGTTTGGTATTTAACCGATTTTTCGTTTTCTCTTTCTTACTTTAGTTTTTCCTTCTCTCACTCATGAGCATGCAAAGAGAACGAAAAACTTAAAAGCCATCACTTGGCGACGAACTCTTAAAAAGTTTACTATCGCTTAAGCCTGATTCAAATTATAAACAAAAATGATTATACTAACCATTCTTACAAACTATTATTCCTATATCTTCGTGTTAGTTAAAATAGACATTTGTACAAATTATCTTATTGCTTATTTCCTTGTAGGTACAAGGGGAATATTGGAATACAGCAGGCTTTGTGCGATAGTCAAATCTTTTAAAGCTTTGAGATTCCATTCTTTTTGCACACGTAACACACACACAAAAAAAAAAATGAACAACGATGTTCCATTTCGCGAAAGCTTTAAGTTTTCCGAAACTCACACACACAACAAGGAATATCTCCGAAATGGTTCAACCTACAAGAAAATTTATTGTGACATAAATTGTGTAATTTAGCAAGATCTACATTTTTTGTATAGTATGATTTGGTCTATCTCTAATGGTTTACCAGTTATCCAAAAGTCGTCCAGAGTAAATACGACTACAGGGGCTATAGCCAGAAAATTCAAGATATACATTTCATTTGTCATCAAAATATCTCAGACATATTGCATTTTGATCAAAATCGTTTTAGCCATTTTCAAGAAAATGAAAATTTTCGAAAAATGTTCCATGTAAAGGGTAGTTTAGGGTGGGGCTATTTTCTTCAAAATCTTCGTGTCACATTCTTGAAAGACATTAAACTTAAATACCAACTTTGGTTTTTAACCGACTTTTCGTTTTTGAGTTATGCTGTCCACAGACTGACACACAGACACACACAGGAACCTTTTTCTGAAAATGGTTTTTTTTGGATTCAGGGGGTCTCAAAACATATATTTCCGGTGAAATCTCGACTCGAATTTTTGGGTGGAATACAATACTTCCCCTACTTACCAGTAAAAATCGTAATAAATCATACATTTGCTGTATTGTGTAAGCGTTTGTAAAAATAGTTTATGTAAGAGTGAGTGGAGAAGATCATGTGAGTGTAACTACGGGGACACAATTTCAGCTACAAGCCGACCAATTTTCTTTCACATTTAAATTCACCTGCCTTGTGTCACTTGCACCTTTCCATTGTCCCAGGTTCTCTTTCACAGGAGGGACAAAAAATTGTTCTGCCAATTTTTATAAAAGACATTCGTAGTGTCCTGCACGCAGGCATCTCCACCTTTTTTTCTGGACTGCGTGCCAAAAGCATTTTCACCCTTCCAACATAAATTTTACTTCTCATTTAAATCACAAGTGTTAAATATTACTTAGTCTTGGCCATTTTCCATTTACACCAACGATCTCTACTTTCATGTACATGTGTTGGCAAAAATTATTAAAAAAAGTTTTTAATGCACTTAATTAACTATTTTTAAGACTTAATTACTCACTTTACGATTATTAAAGGGTGTCACCATTTTAGGACAAAGTTAATTTTTACGACACTGGACATTTTTCCACTCTTAAATTTTAGTTGCAGTGATATAACTTTTCGGTTTATTTTCATTTTAATTATTGCATTAAATTCACACACATTTACACTCATTTATATTTCCACACTCTAGAGAGCATGGGGAATAATCCTAGTAAAATAAAAATTATCACTGTTCCAGGAGGGAATCGAACCCGGGACCTCTTGCATGGCAGGCAAGTGCCTTACCGACTGAGCTACGCTGAACTTTTCAGTGAAGTATAAGGTTGAATGAATGCTTCTTGAAATAAGGTACGTATATATACGCCTATAATTTTTTAACTTACACAAAACTTTACATTTAAAAGTACCCAAAATCCATGTTAAGCCAAAAGTTTTCGAAATCGTGGATATTTTGTAATGTAAGTCAAATTTATGCCTTATTTATTTTTGTGGGCATCTGTTTTTTTTAACTCTTTGGTTCGTATTTGTTATAAAGCTGTATGTCATTTAAATACATTTTTTGGGTTAAAATTAGGCAATGTTTTTCAGCATGCAATAACTGCGTCATTTTCTTTCAAACCACATGTAAAAAATTTGAGAAAAATGTGTGGTAGATTTACGTTTCCAAATTCCTGATTCAAAGTATAAATTGAATAAAGGAACCTACACCCATTTCAGCCTCACATTCATAAGGTCCCGAGTTCGAATCTGGTTAGTCTGGCTTACGTGAATAAAGCTTTTGTTTTCGGTTTCCCCTTATCCTGAAAGATTCATTCATTGTCTGATATGATCACCGGTTAAATTTTGTTTTCATTTGCAAATAGCGTTTTTACAAAAGTTAATAGGCAGCTTGAAAAATCTGACGAACGTAACTAAACAAAAAACTGTAAATGAGCTCTTTTCAGCTGTCTTAAAGACCCCTAGGGAGAGAATGGTATAAAAAACTTTATTTTTAAATATTAATTACTTTTCTATCAAACATTTCTATACAGAACCCAGAAGCTTCATTGTTGTAATCTAGTTTGGCACACATTTCTACAGCTTTGTTATTTGAAGTATTGGCCATAATCTTCAAGCACATATTGGCACACTTGAACATGAACAACACGTGTACTGAGGTTTAAAAAAAGCTTGTTCACTTTCTCGTTGCTTGTAAAACACACTTCTATCGCAAAGTTACAATCATGCAACTGGGTTTCGTGTTTTTACTCAGGTAATTTCTGTTCTTGCCTTTCATTATGTGCGGGTAACTCATCAGAACAAAGACTACGTCATCGGACCCCCATAGCCATATGTTTCTTCGTCTTCTTCAAATAAAAACGCTTTACACCTCCTTTGGTATGCGGCACCCATTATTCACAGCCATGTACTTCCACACTGCCTAATCTCTCATACCTGATCCAATCTTTTCCCACATATATTTAGACAGTCTTTATAAAAGCATATAACAATATTAATTTAATGAGCATAACGTTATCTTCAGATTTTGCTATTAAAAAGCTCAAACCAACATGTTTAAGTGCCTGAACTTATATTTCTGAGTCTGTAAGTGGTACAAATTAGGGCACTGGTTTCCTAAATTGTACCAGGAGGTTTCTAACTTGGACCGCATTTTTCTGTCTTGTAAAGAAACATACCCGGCATTGCCCGTGGTTTGACAATTTCATTACAACTTCTAGATCAGATTGTCTTGCCCGATAATCTTGTGTTTCCTTAGAGACTTTTAAAATAGATAACTTAATACGTTTAAACAAAGGGTTAACTAAAACTCTTGGGATACTATAAAGAGCACAGAATAAATTAATAAAACACGAGGAAGAAATGTAGAAGCAAGCCTGACAAAATAGAATATTTTGACCTACAAAAAAATAAATAATTTTATAATACATACTTATGGTATTAAGAAAGCAACAGTATTGCACATTTACCACATTTTTGGCTTTGCAAATAATTTTTTTATTAATTTCTAGTAAACTGATATACATAACTAAATAATTGAGGTTCAAAAGATAGCTGGTTGTACTAAAAACAAACACGCAAGTATTGCAAGTAGTTTCAGAGAAAAAGCTACGTGAATTCATATATATTAAGAATAAATTTTATTATTTTTCTGTTAGATGTAATTTTTATAACCTCAACCACATAAGCCATCAATGCAAATAACCACTTGAAATAATTATTATGATTTATTCGAATATTTCATTAACATTTCAGAAAAAAAGATTGACAACTTTAAGAGAAATGGTAATTTCGTGTTTTCGTCTTTTATTTATGCTGTTCACACAGACGCACACACACGCAAAGTGTTTTCAAAAATTATTTTTTAATTCAGGGGGCCTCAAAACGTGTATTTGCATTGAAATCTGGGTATATAATGTTTGGGTGAAGCGATGCTATGCACGTACATGGTAGAGAAAGTAACCAAACGGGAGTTATCGGGTTTGATAACGCTCGGCACTATACAGGTGAACTTAGGCAGAATGAGAGACAGTTGTGAAGTGTGTGACAGTTTACGACCAGGCGGAGTCGGGGTCCGCCGCGCTGTACCGGAAGGCATCGCCCGCCCGCCGCCCGCCGCCCACCGCCCTCATAAAATTAAACGTGGTGCATTTCATTCATAGCGCGAGTCAGTCGAACCGACTTTGTGCTCTATTTTTGAAAATGTTGCAGTGCAGATGATATCCAGCCTGGAGCATATACAGATAATCTTAGAAAATCTAGTTACTTATGGAAAACTTAACCTTTATTGTTGCATTTACCTAATTCACTCGTAACAATTTTTGAGTAAGATTAGACAAAATAAATAGTAGAATTTCCGTCTTCTGTTTACCTTTCATTCGTGCTATAACAGAAATATAGTTGATAATCTTAAATAAATATTATTTTATTTTTAACATTAGCAAATAACATTTCTGCCGTAAAAATACATTAATTATTAAAGGAACAATTGTTAAAAACAGTTATCAGATTTAAATGGAGTGAAATTTCGATTTTTAATCGATTGTAACGTGTCATAAATTATTTTCCAACGACTTATGGGACACAGTTGGCGACACTGGCTAAACAAAAGAATGACCAGGTGATAATCCGTATACGATAATTTAACTGGGTAGATTAGACCATCGAATAATATTTACCTGAACTATTTCATGCATAAAATATTCATTTAAATACTATATTGCAAAGATTTGAGCAAATAATAACCTAAAATATATTAGTGCAGTTCGACTTAGCACTGCCAACTGAGAAAAACGAAATCCTGGTGTATTTTGATGTTCTTTTGTTATAACACAAAACCAGTTGATAACCTCAAACAGATTTCACTTTATTTTTAACATTAAAAACTAACCTTCGGAGATAATACATTAATTGTTAAAAGAATATCTTGAACTGAAGTATCTGGCAAGAGTTCGTAGCCCAGTTGATTAAGAAATTATTATTGGTAAGGAATTTTGAATTATTGTTTCGATTTCATAATGCTATAGTCGAGCCTAGCCAGGAATCCAAACCAGGACCCTCCTAGAGCGAGTTCCTCTACAGAAGGAGCTTCAGAATTAGTCAAATTTAGTAACGAAAAAAAAAAATCTGTAAATATGTTTAGATCTGAAAAACATTTTGTGGTTTATAGTAATAGCTTAACTCAGTGATATGTTTTGAAAATCACATATTTATGTTTTAAGTTCAAATTTAATGGTAAAATTCATTTGAATTTGTGTATTTAGTCTCAATAAAAAAATTAAATAAAATTTATTTGGTGCATACATAATATATACACATATAGGTACAAATACCACGTTAACAGTTTTTTTCTGCAGCCATCGAAAATCTGCAGATAAAGAAATGAAAACAAAAGATGGTTTTATAGCGCATCCCAGTGCTCTGATATGACTATGCAAAAATGCCAGGCCAATAAGAACCTTTTTCCTGTGGTAGGGTTATGATCTTGCATTCAAAGAAAAATGACGACACTCATTTTAACCAAACGATGACGTCACTCATACGTCATTGTGGTAATGACTAGGTTTCCTAAAGAATTTCTGAGAGAAGCTTTGAATGCAAATATTTCATTTTGGTGTAACGTTTATAATGAAATTCGATCTCTTTGCATGACCAAGGGATAAAAAATGAATAACGACCTCCCATTTGAGAACGCAGAAAGTTCAAATATACATTTAATTCTCTATAAAATATCTTAAATATGTTGCATTTTAATCAAAATCGCCAGTCATTTTTGAGAAAGTCAGAATTTTCAGAAAATATTCCGTGTAAGGGTTGTTTAGGGTGAGAAATTTTCTTGAAAATCGTGTGGTATCCTTGCAAGATAGTTAACATAAATACGTAAATAAATACTCGTAGCAATTTTGGTTTTTAACAACTTTTATGTTGTTCTCAGACACAAACACACGTTTCAGCAAATCTTTATGAATTATTATTTACAGAAATGGAGTTTTTTATTAATGGATGGTCTTTAACTGTATGGTTTTTTGAGTGCCATTCTATATTGGGTGTCAAAGACCACTTTATTTTGCTCAGAGGCCTCTACGTGATGTAAATCTACGAAAAGGGACCAAAATTTTTACTTCCCTTCCAGAGAAAGTCATATGCCTGAAAATATCCATTGTCCTCGACTGGGTTTGAACCCACGACCTCGGAAAACAGACTAGCTTGTTGCCCCTAGACCACATTATTAGTTCGTACATTATTAGTTACCCATCCATTTCGGTAACAATGAAAAGTCATTCGTAAACTGTTTAGAAAGAAAGAAAATTTATTATTTTAATGTCCATGAATGTTTGGAGAGGGAAAAAACTATGAAACTGAACTGATATAGAAGGGAAATGGCTAGTTTTGAATTATTTATTCTACATGAAATTTCTTTGACTGGGTGTGTTTTAAATTTAATACATAACCTTTGGACAAGAATTCATTTTAACTCAATTTTTGAGTTAGTATTTAGCATTAATTCAGATAGTGGTTATTGTTGTAAATGTCTGGAATCTATACAAACTGAAAAGCATTTTTTATTTTATTGCCGATATTAGAAACAAAAATACTTCACCTAAGATTACTTTTTGAAGAATATGATAAAGATCCATATGTAAAACAATATTAAAAACCAGTTGTGTGTAATATTTCATGGTCGTAAATTTATTGTATTGTTGTGTAAGTTATAACCCTTTTGGTGAAATAGTGTTTTTCGTGCCTCATCAATACGAAATTTGATATTATCCATGTTCTACTGTCTACAATGGAAGAAGTCGTAGCAAACATTTACACACATTGCACACGCCTCGAGTTCGGCAACTGTTATTTTCAGTGAAAACGCCATATTTAATTTTTGGATCGAATGCAATATTTCTCCTACATTGCGTAAGCAAAATTTATATTTAATGCATTTATTAAATAGTACGTATTAATTCCCTATGTGTTTAATGTTCATCTTCTCTCTTTCTCGAGTGTAATTATCCTGTTTTTATTTAGATATCTAGTGAGGGAGAAGTGTATCTTAAGGAGGGAATACTCGGGGGAAGATGGGTGCCCGGTGTCCGGAGATTACGGCAGCGGTGACGTAGCCTGGAACGGCCGCTGTGTCGTCTTTTGTTCCTCGCCCGCTCCGCTGTCGAAATTCTCCACGCCACTTCAACAAGGAACAATAAATTAGGTTTGCAGAATATGGGCCGCCTGCCATTCCATTGTTTCTCTTTGTCTTGCATTTCCATCAACACAATGGACGTTTACTCGTTCAAATAGCTTTTTAACTGCAGCGACAAAGAGGAAAGGAATTTGTAGCTAATACTGTTACGCTTAAACCGATTCTTCACGTCCAGTTAAAATACTGATTGTTCTTTCAGACGAAAGAATAAGATTCCGCGTGTTTTCTCTACTATCATTTATTTTTATTCTTACGTAAGCTCATTTTTCTATCCACTCAATCTCGATCAACATAAATGTTTGCAGATATCGATGGGTAACCGGCAGAACACCTTACCTGCCATTTTTTACGAGAAATTAATTTTTTATCGTAATGAACTTCGTAAACCAACACGCACATCTTGGCAAAAATCATAAACGAACCTTTTAAAACCTGTGAAATTTGACCAAAATTTCTGACACATTAAAAAAATTGCTTTTTTTCATAATAAAACAAGAAATTCTAAATTTTAAGATAACAGTTTTTTCAACTTGGCATTATTTATTAATACGCATGTTCAAATTTAAACTTTTATAATTTATAGATCGATTACCTCAACACTCAAACAGAAAAGAACATTTGTGTTTAATCTTAAACATTTAAAACTTATTTTAACGACCAAAAAAATCACTTTTACGTTGCCCAGTGTCTCCAAATGGTTCTTAAAGATGAAACTAAAGTTTACTAAGACATTTATTTTGGTTCCTGTTCATAGAAATGAAAGATAAGATACATAAAAATGTATTTCCCTTAAATACAGGATTTCATAATGAATATTATTATAAAAAATCTGATGTGTTGCACTCACATGACTTTCTCTACTCTTGTACTAACCATTCTTACAAACCCTCATTCCTATATCTTCGTGTTAGTTGAGATAAACATTTGTACAAATTATCTTATTGCTTATTTGTTTGTAAGTGCAAGGAGAATATTAGTCAAATCTTTTAAAGCTTTAGGGTTCTGTTGTCTTTGCACACTTAACATATAAAAAAATGAACAACGATGTTCCATTTCACGAAAGTTCTAAGTTTTCCGAAGCTCACACACACAACAAGGAATATCTCCGAAATGGTTCACCCTACAAGAAAATTTATTGAGACATAAATTGTGTATTTTAGCAAGATCTACATTTTTTGTATAGTATGATTTGGTCTATCTCTAACGGTTTACCAGTTATGCAAAAGTCGTCCAGAGTAAATACGACTACAGGAGCTATAGCCAGAAAATTCAAGATATACATTTCATTTGTCATAAAAATATCTCAAACATATGACATTTTAATCAAAATCGTTAAAGCCATTTTCAAGAAAATCAAAACTTTCGAAAAATCTTCCATGTAAAGGGTAGTTTAGAGTGGGGCTATTTTCTTCAAAATCTTCGTGTCGTATCCTTGAAAGACATTAAACTTAAATACCAACTTTGGTTTCTAACCAACTTTTCGTTTTTGAGTTATACTACTCAGACACACACGAACCTTTTTCTAAAAATGCTTTTTCTTATTTCGGTCGAATGCTTCCTCTACTGTATGTAAATATGTGGTAGAGAAAGTAAGAATGCCATTACTTTGTTTTAGCCCCAAGCTTCGTGATATTACACAACCTGGGTACAAAATACCAACGCAATTACCGCGTAAAAAAATATTAAAAGCTCTAAAGAGAAAGGCAGGCAGGAAGTTAAAATGAGCAATTTAGTTTTTCCAGAAGTTGGAGAATCAAACCCAGTAGGAACCTGTCTCACTTACAAGCCCCCCCCCCCAACCCCCCCCCCCCCTCTGCCCCTTTGTCGTCAGAAACTGGGCTGAAAATAATTATGTGCCCCAACATAGTTTTGTAGGGTTTTCGTTTCACAGGAATTAGCAAGGCAATAAATCTTATGGCTGAACCGGTTAAGATTAACATAAAATTAAGACGTCGCTTCGCTATGCGGCCATGTTCTACCAACCTGTCAATTGGTGGATCAAAACAAATGCAATACACGATTGTTACGTTCGCTGCGCCTTTCATAACAAATGAAAGCACACTTTGCTACTTCCTTCCTTTTAGAGGAAGTAGTGCATTCTAAAACTCGACACCGAGATTTCACCGGAAATGCATGTTTTGAAGCTCCCTGAATTTGAAAAGTATATATTTTTATAAAAAGTTCCCTCTGAAACTGAATCTCATACCTAAGTTTAGCATTTTTAGGGGTGTAACAAACAGAATTTCAATAAAATATTCGCAAATGTTACCCTAAACTACTATTTACAGGGAAAATATTTCGTTACGTTTCATTTTCTCAAAAATGTCTTACGACTTTGATTAAACTACCATATATTTAAGATATTTTCGTGATATAACGTACATATCTTGCATTTTCTGCCTATATATATTTATTTGATAAAAGCATAAAAAACAATACATTAAAATAAAATATTCTCTTATTAACTTTATTGACATTTTAAAAAGGATTAGATAACAATGTGGACTTCAGTATTTTCAACTATTTGCCAAAACATTGCACCAGGACAACGTTCTGAAACAATTTTTAATCTTGGAAAATTTATTTTTATGCACATAAATGTTGGAGCAGTTTCGAAGAACAAGAGTTTTAAATAAACAGAGGTCAAGATTAAAAATATTTAATTTTAAAAACAACGGTACACAAGAGATTCAGAATTAATAATTTAATAATTATTTACTGAAGAATAGTTGCAACAGAATAGAGTGAATTGAAGTTACAGTATAAAAACTTGCTAGAGAAAGTAATGTGAATGTAAGCTGAGACTTTATACTATTTTTTCTCTCTATTTTTAGTTTCTCTAGTATTGTATTCCAGCCAAAACTTCGGTGTCGAAATTTCACAAAAAACACGTCTTTGGAAAATCCAAAATAGAATATTTTTGGGAAGAACCCCAAAAGGAAAGTTGATTAAATAGGTACCAAACTTGGTATTTCATATTAGCACCCCCCTCCCAAAACTGTCCTTTACATGGAACATTTTTCGAAAATTTTGACTGTCTCAAAAAATGGCCCTGATGAGTTTGATTAAAATACCACTTGTCAAAGATATTTTCATTACCAATGAAATATGTCTTGAATTTTCTTGTAATACCCTCTCAGGTACCCTTTATTCTGACTGACTTTTGTAAAAGTGGTAAACTGTTTGTAGAGTGAACCATTTCCGAGATATTCCTTGTGTGTTTTGTCCTGGACATGCAAAGAGTGTCAGATGTTTTATAGCTACTGGGTATAATACATTCGACTATTGCAGAGGCTACTGTATAGCAATAAAATGATTTCTGCAGATGTTTCGTTCGATTTTTAAGAAGAGTGTGCAGAGAAAGTCGTATGAATGCAACATATCAAATTTTGAACACATGCCCAAGCGGAAGTGCCGTAAAATAACGGAGAATTTAGGTCAATTGAGCGTTTTCCCTTGTACCTACAGGTAGGCAAGATTGTGTGAAATACTTGGTGCCTTTAACAGGTATAAGGCGACCAAGCACAGGTAGCAGGCTGCTATTGTCGTCAGTCAAGTGTTTCCCAGCGGGATGCGAGTTATATCATGTTTCTCACCGTGAGAAAGGCGGCACCCACACCTGCTTTCTCTGCACTTCCAAAAGGCATACAAAAATCCCAGCAAAATTACTCTGCCATATGTGCAGTATGCCTGAATACTGTTTCCGTCGTGTACAGGGTGTTTCAACAGTCCTGAATATTTATTTATATTTATTATTTTATTTTAAAAAAAAATCTTTAAATTTTACATTTTAATTTTCGTTTTCACGTTGAAAAATTTATTCCAGCAAAACCGTTACAGATACTTACATAATTCTAGGTCAATATAATAACAGACACATAAGGCTCAAGTGTAAAAAATTTAACTGTTGTGCTATTTTTTACAAAATATTTTCTTCTGTTTGCTTACTAAACAAATTTTAAAGTATAATGAAATTCGACATATATATTTCCCACAGCCTAATATAAGTCAGTCTGGGTGGCCTAATGATCCCAAGGTCGCGGGTTCAAATCCAGCCCAGACCGATGGTTTTTAATTGTGCTTATTTCAATCAAACTTTTTGAAAACATAAAAATTACGAAGAAATTTGTATAGGTTAATTTGAAGTGGAGATTTTCAGTCGTATCCTTGGGAGATTCTGAACTTAAATATTAAATTTGGTATTTAATAGATACGTATTTCATTTTTGAGTTATGATCTTCCCAGACACACACAAGGAACAATACAACTATGAAACAAGTTAGTTAATACGTTACCTTATTCGCTAAAAAACTTTTCCATTAGTCATTTCGAAAGGAAGTTAAGAAGTATTTTATTTCTTAATCTTATCTCTAAAGTCCTGGAATTTTATTTTATTGATGGGAATTAAAATAACTTGGTATTATTGTATGTATGTCGCCATTGGCTATAAATTATCCAGTTTAATATAAACTTATATTCATTAGGTAATTAACGTCAAATTTTTGGTTGAAATACAATATTTCCCCAAACCCCTACTTACTAGTCGAGAACACACCGGAAATATGTTTGGAGGCCCTTTTAATAAAAAAAATAAAAGAAATATTTTTAGAAAAAGGTGTGTGTGTGTGTGTTTGTGTGTGTGTGTGTGTGTGTGTGTGTGTGTGTGTGTGTGTGTGTGTGTGTCAACAGCATAATTCAAAAACGAAAAGTCAGTTAAAAAGCAAAGTTGGTATTTAATATTATTCAGGGATGCAACACGAAGATTTTGAACAAAATTCCTCTACTTTAAACTACGCTTGCATGGAAACTTTTTCAAAAATTTGTTTTTCTCAAAAATAACTAACGATTTTGATTAAAATGTCGTATGTTTAAGATATTTTTATGACAAATAAAATGTATATTTTAAATTTTCTAGCTGTAGCCTCTTGATCATTTTTAAACAACTCATAAACCGTAAGAAATAGACCAAATCTTACTATACAAATGCTGTAGATCTCATTAAAACACCCAATTTATGTCCAAATTAATTTTTTGTGGAGAGAACAATTACGGAAATATTTCTTGTTATTTGTGTGAGTTTTAGAATAGTTAAACTTTTGTCAAATGCAAGATCGTTATTCATTCGTTGCACCTTAGCCCTGCAAAGAGAATGGAATCTTAAAGATATAAAATATTTGACTATCGCACAAAGCCTGTATTCTAATATTCCCCTTGTAGCTACAAGGAAATAAGCAATAAGATAATTTGTACAAATGTTTATCTCAACTAACACGAAGATATAGGAATAAGGGTTTGTAAGAATGGTTAGTACAAGAGTAGAGAAAGTCATGTGAGTGCAACACATCAGATTTTTAGGTTAGAGATAGCACAAAGAATGTGTGCGGAAATATTATGCGATGCGCGTCTGTTTAAACGTGCTCGAATGACACGGAAGATATATTTTGTTTAAGTACTGCTTGGCGGACAAAAGAGCTACATCTGTCGACGGTAATCTGACAAGCGTGAGGGGCTTTCCGCCAGATTAGAGCTAAAGTAGCTCTTGAAGAAAGCTTTTGTTGCGGCCAGGGGGAGGCTAAAGGGCACTCGCACCCCCTGTCGCGTTTACCTTCCGCTACAATGTTTTGTTTCCGTCCCGTAGTGCTTTTATATTTACCTAATCTGCTTATGTACATTTAACTATCGCTATATTATAGTAGTTGACAATTACAGAGGGTTGCAATGTGTGTAAATAACACATACAAAGACTATTCACTGGCAAAACATACCACTAACCCCTTGATAATCCGTCTGAGCTTCGATTTACATTGTGTTTTTGTTTAACCACATGAAATATATTCCGTAAAGCAAATACAGCAAACAATGTTTGATATATTGTCTCCTAAATTACGTATGTCGAAAACACAACGTTGGTTAGATACCAACAATACCACAAAAAGCTTTAAAAGAAAATCTTCCCACCTCACCCCACCGTTTACACACAACATTTTTCGATTTTATAAATTTTAATAAGAATAACATATGTTTAAGACATTTTCATGACAAATAAAATGTATAGGTATCTTATATTTATTTCAAATCACATTCCTGTGCCATTAGCCATTTCCGAAATAAGCGTTGTTATTGGTTTTAATGGTTTAACATTTATTTTGTAACGTTCTGTCGCTATTCAGTCGTTTTTCGCGATGTTATGCAAAGAGTATGGCATTTATAAGCTCGCAGGTATTTTAAATATCTGACGATCAATTCATTTACCTCTATCCCCCCCCCCCCTAAACCTTTAATGAAACTATTTTCTAATATTTCTATTTTACGCGTGTGTTAGAACTGTACCAATTCAAACCAAAGAAGCATAATGAATAGGTAACATCAATTACTGTAAAAAGCCGGCGAATGTCTTCTTATTTTTACTGCATTTTATTAAACAGGGAGCCTTAAAAAGATAGAGAAAAGCTTACACTGGAAAATGTGCCTAAATCTTGCCAGATTGTATGTCTGAAAAGATGTGTGTATTCTTTTATTTTTCAGCCATAGAGATAAACAGCTGAATGGCGTCTTATTCCCTATAGGCATTTGACGCTGCGAGGGCGATATTCTTTTTTCATGAATCATTTGTATAGGTATAACATGATAACAGATGAAGGTACACGAGAATGAGAACAGCACAATCACAACAGACTCGTAAAACTCTGCGAGTAAACAAAAAGCGATCGGCAACACAGGAAGACTTATTCTCTATGAACGAATGTGTTATGTTTTCATTTTTAGGTGCATTCGGAGCAGATATCAACACGTTAGTTCGTCTGTCTGCAACCATGCAACCCCTCGCGAATCTCTGCACTGTTAACAATTGAAAAACAGTCAAATGTGACTAAAATTAGGTTAAGGTAGCTTATGCACAACACTCTTACAAGTTTGCTATTATATTCATATGAAAAATATGTTAAATGTTCTACGAAAAGACTGTAAAGTACTTTTGTGTATAAAAGCCGTCAGAGATGGACAAAATCTTACTGCACAAAATATTTAGATCCCGTTAAGGCACAACGTTTATACCAAATATAACTTTTTTTAGCGTTACTACTTCAGATATATTTTTGTTGTTGGTTTGAATTTTAAAATAGCCATACTTTCCCAAAATGGTAAGTCGCTATTCGTTTTTTATACTATGGAGAAAGTTATCGATTGTTTTCCCTACGACAAATCACACGTGTTAGACGTTGCGTCACGCACAATGGCAGTTCCGCAGTGATATTTTACGTAAATATAGCAAACGTAACTTACGGTCTGAGCAGTATACAGCTGTCCCGCCGCCCTGCCCACAGGAGTGACGTCAGTGAGCATCGCAACGCCGGCGTCCTTTCTTCAGCACTTTTCCTTTGACACTTGATGGTAGAAAACTCTGGTAATTCACACAGTTTCTCGCCACTACATCGTAACAAAAGAAGGTGGGTTATCACAACAGTTTTTTGTTTTGGTGTTTGAACGGTGCCGTGTCCACTTGTAGCGCTGTGCTCCGCTCCAGGTCCTGCCACTAACTGACGCGCGCGCGGCCACCGAAAACCTGTAATCTGTTGGCCCGGCCCACATAGGTCGATATGTTAAGGGGGCGGGCGGTCCGGCCCATCGCAGCCAATAGAGGTGCACCGCCTCCCGCCCCTCGACAGCCGCCCATCCCCACCCCCTTAGCACGCTTTCATATCCTCCCTCTGTTTCTTCAACTTTCGTTCCTTTTTTGTTTTATTTGTTGCCGTCTTCAGTCGAAAGGCATGCCGGGAAGTGTTTACAGAGCCACCGTGCGGCAACTTCGGCCACAACAATACACTCTAGCTTCTCTTTTTTGTATGAAGGGGGGGGGGGGGGGCTTTGAAATTCAAGTCCACTTCACGAACATGGGTTGCAAATTGCTTTCTGATGAACCATCTCATTTGCACGCCTCAGGGTCACGGGCACAGTGTCAGGTAACAATAATAGCACTATATCTTATAATTGTTTCCACTGCTAAGGTTAAAAAACTGAATCAGATCTGAAAACTCAAGGTCAGGGATGGGATTCGAAAGTGGTGTTGCCACTTTGGGACCATCTCTCAATTTCTTATCGTCTTACGGGGTCTAGCAAAGGGTGAGGGATAACTACTAACCAATGACACTTCTTGAAAGTTGCAATACGCGGCTAGAGGTGTGGCGCTGCAATGAGGACAAGGAAAGCTGGGGGAGGGGGAAGGGTAGATACACCTGGCCTCATAGAAAAGCCACGTTTTAATTTTCTTTAGAACTATCTCCAATTCACCCGTCCCTGCGCCGCTTTGTCCACCACTAATCCCACATGCCCTTGCCTGGGATCGAATCCGGGTGGCTTTGGTAAGAGAAGAATGGTCTAACCACTCAACCACGGCGAGGCCGTTTTCCCTTTTTTGCCGACGTGTAATTTTTTGCAACTATGTGCAGCTGGTAGCATGAATACTGCTATCATTAGAAAGGGAAAGAAGAAGAAACTACGAAGGCCTCGGCAAATAATCATGATAACTTTGTGCTCTGCTAGATCTAGAATTGTTCAATAAATATTCAGTTTCACTTACAACAAAGTAACACGTAGGCTATCTAAAGCAAATTATTATGCTTTGCATTCCTTGAAAGACTTAGGCCCGATTGCATAAAACTTAATCTGAGTTCAATCATCTAGCTGAACTTAGAATTTTGGTTGTATCAACCTTGATCTAAGTTCATGGCATCTTGATCTAAGATCAAATCTGACTCCAGTTAACTTGGTTGAACTTAGATCAGCAGAGCTGCAGAAGGAAGAAATGAAGAGTGCAAATTTAAACAAAATAATAAAATGTCACTTTTTGTAGTTATTTGGATAATATAAGCATTGTTTCAATTGTACCTATCATGTCCTAAAAATAAAATTTTTCAGAAACTGATTAGGTAACTGATATACAGATAAAAAGCATTAATAAGATAAAAATATAATCTCAACTTAAAACCCACATTTTTTAATGTTTTTAATCTCCAATTAAAATATCCACCAAAACGTTCTTTTCCTTCGCGTGTGGAATTCGACGATCTCTTTTGTTTCTTGCTTTACGTCATTTTTCTATGGTACTGCGCCCTGTTGAGTGCGTTCGAAGCTGAAAAACAAGTGATTGCTGCAACCGGAAGCAGCGATTTTCAATTATTTTACGATGCTACCAAATTATATATTAGGAACTGAGATCAAAGTTGAACTGAGACTCCAGGATCCTAGATTAGTTTTATATATAATGGGGAAGTTTATTATGACCACTTTTTCCATTTTCTCTGTTTCAAAGTAGACAATTGACTGGCGGGAAAGGCCGAGTACATCTGAACACGCTGTATATATAAGTATATTCCGTGAGAGAAAAGTGATAATTTTATTTTCTTTAAACTCTAACAATGGCCGACCGGCCGTGTTAGTCCATTTCTAACAATCAACCACATGATCCTGACTTCCATCTTCTTTTGTTTCAAATAATAAAGATTAACAACTGAAGAGAGGAGAAAACAGAAGGTAGCGAAATAAACAGTTGCCTGCCATGTGGTATTGAGGAGGGTTAGGAAATTTATGAGGGAGAAAATTAATTTAAAAATCTATCCAGTGGTTAGAAACAGTTTCGCATTGTTTATTTCCATTCACACTCACATGACTTTCTCTACCCATGCAACTAATCTTCTATTTACTACAGTTAATCCAGATAAACATTTGCAGAAATGGTTTTTGACATTTCTAGTAGCTACAGTGGGAATAGGGGAATACAGTAGCACTTAAGTAATAGTCAAATATTTAAGAGCAGGTAGCTATGTTATGACCTTGAAATTCAATTCTCTTTGCATGACCAGGAGAAAAAAAGGGTATAGATATTTTAACGACTTCCCATTTGAGAAAACCATAAATAGTTGCATATTAAAACCAATTACAAGGAATATCTGGGAAATGTTTAATTCCATAAAAAATATATTTGATATAAATTGTGTGGTTTAAGGAGATATACATTTTTGTCTATCCTTACATCTTTACACAGCCCTGGGTGACTCACGGAATACCTTAAGCGACCTTCATTTTTTTAACTTGCTAAATATATAGTTGTCAGTGCAAGGCGTCATTAAGTACCAGATGTCCAGCTCTGATGTAACAATTAGAAGTGTTCAAAGAGTGAATGTCTATCAGATCGCACTAAAAATAATAAAGCAGACTCAAAATTTAATGGCGGGTGACAAAAGTAGCTGGTCAACACAACATCCAACCCTAGGATTGTGCACCCACAAAATTTATTTGCATAACTGACATTAAATGTTGTGTCTGCCATAAATTTTTCGCACTTTATTCCTTAATGGTTATGTTGAACATGTTTTTTGGAATTTTTTACACATAATAATTTTACTTACAGTGATATATGGGCTTTAAGATCTAATTGAACAACTTAAGTGAAACATAAAAAATTGGATTGTTATACATAACAAATGAAAGACGTGGGTAGGAATAATTCGTCTCCAGTGTGTCCAGGTGGCGGACTTGGCGTCTTGCCCTGAACAAGGAACATTTCTCTGCTAAACTGAGCGTTCCCCTTGTATTGCCAACCTCTCAACGCCACGCTCTTCATTAGTGGACATATTAATCGTCTACCACGTACGTAGGTGTTATCAACAGTTGGTACTATGTCGACATTTCACCGAAGTCGTACGTTTTGAGACCCCTGAATCCAAAAGAAGCATTTATAGAAAAATGTCGATGTGTGTGTGTGTGTCTGTGTGTGTGTGTGCGCCTGTATGTGTCTGTAAATAAATAGTAAATAATAATCTTTATTTCCATTTCCTTTACAAATTATATACATTTAGATATTTGTTACTACAGTTAGTTGCTGATTGCCCTTGGGCCCCTTAGGCATAAACACTGAGGTTATCGAGCTAATGGGTCCCCATTTAGGTACATCTTATCTAAAATACATATTCATTTTCGTCATATTTACTTATCTTCCTTAACCATTTGTGTCTTACTTTGCCCAAAAAGTTCGCAATTTCAATTAAATTTTCCCTAGTTTTTAAACTCATTAACTTCATTGCTTGAATTTCATTTGGTAGCCTTGTCCAATATTTTTTAACTATCCTCCCCTTAAGCAACCTAGTTTCTTCACATTCCAAAAGTGGTGCCTCCCTCTTCTCACCCCTTCCAGTTTCACCACCCCTGTTCTGGCCCATGCAAAGCCTTCTCTTGTTGATTTATCACAAATGTCTATATATTTTTCCTCACTTCCAGTGAGCTTTTCAAATTGAAACTTCCTATCATTTCTTGCCTTTGAATATTTTCCGTTCTTAGCCTAAGTTCTTTGCATTTTTAGCTTCATTTCCTTTATCTTGTTTAGACTTAGTCTTTCCTGTAATATCAAACATTGACGTAGAATATTCTGCTTATCTAAACTCCTAATTCTCGCCCAATATTTTAACACCCTTTCGACCATTATCCCTCTATTTCTCTGTCTTCCCGATTCTGCTTGTGCCACTCCATTTGGTGAAGCTCGTGGTAAACCCAAACATTTCTATGTATCACATCCATATTTGCACCCCCTTCCTCCAAACCCCATATTTCCACCCCATACAGCATTTTTGCTTCTACAATTCTCTCCAACTGTTTTATTTGCATTCCTGGTAATATAGCTTTTAATGCAATTTTACCTTTAGCCATTGCCATTTTCTTCTGCTCTTTCCACCCTCCCTTACTGCTTAATCTTACTCCTAGATAATCAAACGTATTGATCACCTCAATTTCCTTTCCTTGCCAGTACCATTTCTCCTCTTTTTTTAACTTGTTACCTTTCTTAAATACCATAATTTTAGTTTTTTTACGTTAATTTTAACGCTCGATTCCTTACAAAATTCATCTATTGCTTCAATTCTTCTATCTATCCCCACTTTGGATATAACTCCTACTACTAAATCATCCGCAAATAGCAACCCTGTTATTAATTATTGGCATATGCTTATTTTCCATTCTAATTGCATCTAGAATATCATCGATAAACCAATTAAACAGTACAGGGCTCAACTTGCAGCCTTTCCTGAATCCTATATTATTTTGGATGCATTTTGTTACTTTAAAATCTGTTGCTCATTCCCTTTTTACTCAATTTGTGCCATAGTGCTTCTCGATTTATTGTACCAAAGGCCTTTTCAAAATCAATAACATATATACCCTCCCCCTTTTGTCTGCCAAATATTTACTTATCAATGTGCTTATCACAAAGATATTATCCACTGTTCTCCTGCCTTGTCTAAATCCTGCTTGGAAATCTGTGCCTTCCAAAATTCCCCTGGAATCTCATCTATACCACTTGCTTTGTTCCTTTTTAGTCTTTTTACTTGCTCCCTTACTTCTTCTATTCTTATCCTACTGTCTAATTGCTGGATGTCACTTGTATTATCCAATTCTTGAATACTTTCTGCCCCCTGTTTTATCCCTCGCAGACTTTCAAAGTATCGGCACCATACTTCTCAACTTATATTGTTTTCCCTAGTTCTAACCTTATAGGTTCGTTTCACTAAGTACCAAATTGCCTTTGTATAATTCTATTTTATTTTCTCTCAGAATCTGCTCTATGCCAACTACCCTTAACATATTTGACTGGTTTCCTAGCTCCTGTGTAAATACGTCTGCTTCCTCATATTTCCATTTATATCTATGAAGTCAGTCTGTAAACAGCATAACTCAAAAACTAAAAGTCGATTAAAAACCAAAGTTAGTATTTAAGTTTAGTGTCTTTTACGGATGCGACACGAAGACTTTGAAGAAAATAGCCCCACCCTAAACTACCCTTTACATGGAACATTTTTCAAAAACTTTGAATTTCTTGAAACTGGCTCCAACGATTTTGATTAAAATGTCATATGTTTGAGATATTTTTATGACAAACGAAATGTATATTTTGAATTTCCTGATAATAGCCTCTGTAGTCGTATTTACTCTGGAGGACTTTTGCATAACTGGTAAATCCTAAGAGATAGACCAAATCATACTACACAAAAAATGTAGATCTTGCTAAAATACACAATTTATGTCCAAATAAATTTTCTTGTAGGGTGAACCATTTCGGAGATATTCCTTGTTATGTGTGTGAGTTTCGGAAAACTATTTTTTTATGTTGTGTGCAAAGAGAACGGGATCTGAATGCTTTAAAAGATTTGACTGTCGGTCAAAGCATACTGTATTCTAATATTCCCCTTGTACCTACAAGGAAATAAGCAATAAGATAATTTGTATAAATGTTTATCCTAACTAACACAAAAAGACAGCAAATAGCAATACTATTTTATAAGTTAACAGAATAAAAGACAATATTGGAAATAAATCGCAGATGGCCTCGCACAATCGATGTTTAAGATTTTATTTACCGTTTCATATGTACGAGTATAACCCCATTTAACTTCGTTGATCATATCTGTGGCTTTGACTCAAGAAACAACTGTCGATTTTTATTTTAATTGTTGTTATTTGTATGGCCCCATTTAACCTCTTTGTTGGGGCTTTAATTTGAGAAACAACTGCTTATTTAGTTGTTTTATTTATGTAGCTCGATTTAGGTTACTTGTTGGGTCAGACAGACTGCAAGTTGCTTTGTACCAACTCGATAAAATAATGTAAAAATACAATTTGATTATTCCAGCAGAAAAAACGAAAGTAATGGCTTTCATTGATAAATAGTACCCAACGCGGTCAAAATACTCCTGAGAAACGAAGTTCTAGAAGAAGTGAAATACTCTACCGAGCCTTAGATCCAGACCTTGTATTCCTCCGCGATAACCTGGTGTTCATGTCAGCTGCAACTAACACAAGCACCACGTGGACTCATGCCTCGTTTTATGACGCAACAGAACGATATTTACTGGGCTGATATCGCGTTACATTTATGTAATCTTTACCAGAATTACCACACATCTCGAAAATTCACAGATAATCGCCGATATTTAAGGCACTATATTTTGTGGTGTACTTAGGTTTCGGCGTATCGTGGGTTAGTTGTTGAGGTTTGTTTACATCAAGTTGGGACTAAGAGTGGAGATTATTTGTGGACTTTGGTAACTGGAAAACGCACTTTTGAGGTAATTACAACAAGTTGCTTGTGTATATCTGGAAAACCACTTTTATGTGTGTCAATAAATGGGAAATTAACCAGCTTTATTATAGAAAAACAATCTGGGCACAACACGAAAAGTGTGTCAAAACTATTGGGAAAATTCATTCATAACTATTTGGGTGGTAGGTATATCCATATTTGTTAGGTAAGGTCAGTACTATTCGGAGACACCACACGTTGTTACGTAAGGTCTACAGATATCAGTTCCAATTTGGAGCACTGCACAGGAATTAATTGAGATTATTAGTCAAGGTCATGCATACCTGGAGATGTCACTTCTGAGGTGGGGCTCCACCTCGTGTGTCATTAGGTAACGTCATCAATGCGCCATTTCCTGAGGAGGGCAGACATTGTTGGCGCCGAAACCTTCTTCCACCAGGTCAGTTCATCTGATAGCGGGGTCCTCTGCCCTATAATTATGGGCCAGGCCTCCTCGAGTCATCAACTGCACTTACAGCAATCACTCGCCCCAGGCATAGGCCAAGAGTGAGGTAAGTCGCATGCGGGGGTGCGAGAAATAATGACCGCCAAACAACACAGGCACAGGGGGAAGAAGAAGAAGAAGAAATCAGATGGAGAACATTCTGTTGAGGAGACTGTAACAATGAAAAGACAGATGAATAGAAGAACAGGGTAGAAAGGGTACAAGAGGGAATGTAACAATACAGAAAAAAGACAGCGAAACAAAAGAAATAAGAAATAATCGAAATAAATGTGAAAACATTAAGTTTTATTGAACTTATCACGTGGTAGTTATGGTATTGATACCGATAGTGCTGGTGCTGGTACTTGTAATGGATATGGAGCTGATGATAATGGTATTGGTAGTGGTAGATGTGGTGATAATGCTAAACGATTTGTTGCCGGGATTGACGCGGTAATTGTATCTCTTATGCTGCAGGCATAATGTGATAATGGTAATTGCAATGTTCGTGGTAGAAGTGGCGAAGTGGTAATGATGGTGACTCGTGCTGGAGTTGGTGACAGTTGGTAATATTGTGTTCGTGGAGGTAACAATGGTACTGGGGATCACGATGGTTGGCTGTCGTGGTAGATATGCTCATTATGGTGGAGTTGGTGATAAACAAACTCTTATTCCTAATCTTCTTCGTGTTAGTTAAAATAAACATTTGTACAAATTATCTTATTGCTTATTTCCTTGTAGGTACAAGGGGAATATTAGAATACAGTAGACTTTGTGCGATAGTCAAACGTTTGAGATTATGTTGTCTTTGCACACTTAACATATAAAAAACGAACAACGATGATCCATTTCACGAAAGTTCTAAGTTTTCCGAAACTCACACACATAACAAGGAATATCTCCGAAATGGTTCACCCTACAAGAAAATTTATTCCGACATAAATTGTGTATTTTAGCAAGATCTACATTTTTTGTATAGTATGATTTGGTCTATCTCTAACGGTTTACCAGTTATACAAAAGTCGTCCAGACTAAATACGACTACAGGGGCTATAGCCGGAAAATTCAAGATATACATTTCATTTGTCATCAAAATATCTCAAACATGTGGTATTTTAATCAAAACCGTTAGAGCCATTTTCAACAAAATCAAAATTTTCGAAAAATTTTCCATGTAAAGGGTAGTTTAGGGTGGGGCTATTTTCTTCAAAATCTTCGTGTCACATCCTTGAAAGACATTAAACTTAAATACCAAGTTTCGCTTTTAACCGACTTTTCGTTTTTGAGTTATGCTGTCCACAGACTGACACAACACAGAACTTTTTCTAAAAATGCTTTTTTTTGGATTCAGGGGGCCTCAAAACATATATTTCCGGTGAAATCTCGACATCGAATTTTTGGGTGGAATACAATACTTCCCCTACTTACCAGTAGAGAAAGTAAAAAGCTCGTAGAAGGCCAAGAAGGTCAAAAGAAAAGCACTCTACAAGAAAATAGTAGAGAAGGGAAAAGGAATAAGATTATTAAATAATTAACTGGAAATACTATGCAAATTAAAATTTAAAACAGAACCGTAGAAAAGGCAATAACGTGGAAAAATAAGCGAAATAAGGGCGATGAAAAATCATTCAGAAGAAAGGAAATAGCAATATGTATATGCTATTAATGGATGAATTTGAGAACCTAGCACAAGGAGAAAGGAGGATATAGACCTGCATTTGTTTTACGTGGAAAAGGCAATAACGTGGAAAAATAAGCGAAATAAGGGCGATGAAAAAGCATTCAGAAGAAAGGAAATAGCAAGATGTATGTGCTATTTATGGATGAATTTGAGAACCTAGCACAAGGAGAAAGGAAGATATAGACCTGCATTTGTTTTAGTAGAGCGTATTGTTGCTGATTTACACACAGAAAGCAGAGCATAATTTAATGTTGACACGTACTTTTGGGCAACTTGCAAAACAGTTGCGTTATAGGAAAATGTAAACAAAATTTTGAAACCACCCTTGACAGGGGTAAGGGATGGAGATAAGATTAACCCCTGTTATTGTGCCAACACAGTCACCCTCTTCACATGATAATTAATAATAATGATAACTAGGCACTTTGAGGCGGCAGGCAAGAAGATGGAGCTAGGGTGGCGGGGTAGGGGATGCTTGGGGGCAAGACGCGACCAAGTACCAGCAGACAAGCTATAGGGATGTTTCTGCAGAATGAGAAACTCACTAGAAGATAGCTAAGCCTGGGTAAAGGGAGACAAATATATCCACACATGACTTTTCGATGTCAAAAACAAACTTGAATTCTTATATACAGGGTGAGAGCTTCCTAGAAGCATTACAAACAAAAAAGTCGAATGGAATTTTGTTCTTTGATCAGCCGATTTCGAAAAAATAAAGTTTTTTCTCCAAGTTGTATTCGCAATTTCACAAAATGTGCAAAGATAATAGTTAAATGTAAAATTCGTAGAGTAACTTACTTCTGACATAGCTTCGGTAGTAATTATGGGACATCACACAAGTTTCGACCTTACTTTACGAGTTGCCCGTATTAGAAAATACGAACCAATCACAAAGAATATCTTGGAAATAGTTAACTATATGAAAAAAAGCTTTATTTGACATAAATTGTGCCTAAAGTCATCCGAGGAAATTCCCAGAACATTCAAGATATAAATTTCATTTTTCATACAAATATCCTAACCTCAAAATCGTTACAGGCATTTTTTGGGAAAATGAAAAATAAAATATTTGTGGTGTAAAGGGTGGTTTGCGGATTTCAAGAAGATTATGTGACATCTTTAGAAGATATTGCACTTAAATACCAAGTTTCATACTTTACTATTTTTTGTTTTTGAGTCATGCTGTTCACAGAGACTTAAAATGATAAAACATTTATCTCTGGTGAAAATTCGATATTTCATGGCACTTGGGAAATATTGAGATATTTCTAAACAGAATGAAATCCCTATGAAATTTGACAATTTATTTTTCTATTTATAAATCAGCTTTAACTGCAGGCAATTGTGTTAACTCGTATAGCTAAAGGTTTTGAGCCTTTAGGGTTTTGTACATTAAATTCACAAACACACATCACACTCTGGGAAGGATAAGGAATAACCTTGCCTAGAAAAAAAATTCCCACCCCAGCCAGGAATCGAACCCGGGAACGTTCACAAAGCAGGTACTCTACCGAATAAGATACGGAAGCATTCCGACAAAAATTTTGTATTTGAATAAGCTCTAGAAATTTGCTGCAATAATTTTTGCCAACTTGTTATGGTTTCTATATGAAATAAAGAAGATTCCACAGGCTTTTCGCTGTCTACTTTTTAATAAAAAAAACTTTTTTTGTTCTTAGACACAGAAAAACATATGAGTGTATATAAAGTGAACAAGGTAATAACAATGCAATGGTAAACGTCACGAAATAATAGTAAAAAAATTGAGCATCGTACAGCATACTTACAGTTGTTCATGACATCAAATACAAAAGCATAACCCGAGTGCGTTTATTCGGCATTCGCATATACAAAACAATTTTTTTTTTTTTTTCAGATTTCTTCATGTGCAATTTTTGAGATTATTTACATTAATTAGGCAATAGAAATGAATGCATTATAAAACACCTTCTTTAAACTGGTTTCCCTTGTGATATTTTTGACGTAAGGAATTTAAAAAATCCCTTTTGTGTTATTGATATATTTATTTAAAAATATTAATTTTTTAATTTACAATAAAAATGTATTGTGTTATTTTAGACTATAGCTATATATGAAATTGATAAACTCCAACACCTTTTGACCGATTGCAACAAAAATTGGCACATGGAGAAGATTTTATGCTATCCATTTTAATATGTAATGTATTACATTCACACGGTTTCTCTACTCACTTTTGCTTTACAAAACAATCACATGCATTTTTCTACTCCCTCCTCAACAAACAACTCATAATTTTCTATATGTTTGAAATAGAAATACAACGTATTAAACTCACGTGGTTTTATCCTCTTTTCTTTTACTTAACACATTCACTTGTCTTTCTCTACTCAATCTTCTACAAACAATACATATAATTTTCTGTATGATTTAGATAGAAATGCTACGTACTACAATCACACTATTTTCTCTATTCATTTTTCTTCCTGTGGTGTTTGTGGTTTTTCAATATTTTTGCATAGTATTTATCAGTGTTTTTCTTAATTTATTTCGCTTATGTTTGGTCCGTATAGTATCCTAAGAGTTTAAAAGTTTCCAAAGGCTAGTGGAACCTACGTCTAAAAGTTGTTGGCATAAATTGTCAAACCTCGGGCGTCTGGTATTTTAGTATTTAAACCCGTAGACTTTATGGCTCCAATACGCAATTTTTAATGTGTAACTTGCTAAATTCTAAGAAGTATTTTACCTTTATAATTTTCAGAACTTTGTATACGTGAATATTTTTAAGCAATTCTGTCATTTCTTGTCGTTCATCGGAATACCTAATTGCCGTATTACTCTGGCCAATAACTATTGGTTTTACTCAACATATAACTTTCTTTGTTAGTGAATTTTTATTCACTGGCTATATTTTAACTCATATTTCTTAAAATACGCATTTATTTTAATATATGGAAATAATTTAGCTACAGTTTATTTGTAAAATTGTTAATTTCAGTATTAGCAAAATAAAAATGCTTGAGAAAGTGCCCTTGTGGGGAGTCGAAGCCTTTGCAAGGATTTATCTGAGAGAGGAATTCTGGATGGGACCCAAATGTCGTGCTCATCATCCGGTTGTTGAAGTTAGGGGCCTGTTGCTGCAGTGGGAGATTTGTCAGAGTACATTGGCACAGTGTCAAAGCAGAGCGGCAGAAAAAAACAATACACATACCGCCCGACACAAACCTCACACAAAGTAGGTACCTATATAATTATTGGCTGGAATCTGACAGACACACCCGGAGCGGAACACTTGCCTTAGTCTTCTTCTTCTTCTGCTTCTTCTTCTTTTACTCTTAGTATTATTAAGTATTATCACTTTTGCATTGTGACCAAAATTGAGGACCATAACTTTTAAGCCCTATTTTTTATAACTAAAGAAGGTACCACAAAAAAAGGCAAAATATACGTATTGTTTTTGAGTTATTCTGTCCAAAGACTGACACACACACACACACACACATACACACACACACACACACACACACACACACACACACACACACACAGAGAGAGAGAGAGAGAGATATATTTCTAAAAATACTTTTTTTACATTGAGGGGGCTTAAAACGTATTTCCAATGAAAAATTGACATCGAATTTTTTAATGCATACTTACTATACCTAGTGGAGAAGGTAAAAATTTGTGAGAAATAAAAGTACTGGAGTAATAAAGAAAATGTTTACAGATCAGAGTCAGATAGGAGAATTTTTATGAAATGTTAGAACAAAATAGAAATAGTCAACTGACAGAATTTTAAGGTGACAGACATACAACGTAAACTATAAATAATAGGATGTATTAGCACAAGCATCTATTGTTGAACCAAGGTCAAGTCCAATGACACAAAATACATATATAAAAATAATAAAAAAAATATATTTAAGATATTTTCATGCAAAATTTATGTCTTTAATACGTTAAGTTAATTTCAGGGACATTATTATTGATTTTAGTTCTTAAGCATTTATACTCGTACTTTTCCCAAATGGGAAGTGGTTATTCGTTTTTTTCCCTCCTGACCATGCAAAGAGAAGGTATACATACAAGGAAATATATAACTACAGCACAGTTCTTATATTAATACTTCATTTTAAAACTCGGTTTAACAAAAAAATTATATTTTCATTACATTAAATGACAACAAAAAATTAAATGGACCATAAAACACCTCAAAAATGATTCATCAATCTCTGAGCAATTTAAGTAAAATTCGACAAAGGCATTCCCTGGAAGCAAATTAAAATTTTTAGCCTAAAAGTCCAATCTCAAGTATTTTTAAAAAACACTGGTTTATTAACCTACAAATGTTTATCTCGATTAACATAAATTAGATAGAAGAACGGTTTACGAAGAGTGAGTAGAGAAAGACAGGTGACTGTATTACATAGCAGATAACTTTCATTCATATTCACCAACAGGAAAATTGCAAGTTGTAAAACTAGAATACCGTAAAGAAGATCGATATCGACGCAGCTAAGATTTTGATGTCACGATCGACCGTGGCTGGGGTAAGGGGGGGGGGTGCAGGTATTTGGTGCTCAGTGGAACACCAGCACGCCACTGATGACTAAAATATTAATGTGGTCCCGAACAAAAAGAAGGACAGGATTTGATTAGTTGGCAATGGTCATCATTATAAAAAATTAAAATTCGTTTGGACGTGTTGTTCGTTTTTGTGTCGTTAATGAAACGAGTGGGGCTGGTAATTATTATCGTGTTCATGTTAACCAAAACAAATTGCTTATAGATATTTCTGATCACATACGAGATAAGGTTCCGGTGTAACGAATTTTATTGTGGGAGGAACCTTCGTCCGCGTGTACGGAATATTCATAAGCAGCGCGTGGAGTGGGCGGCGATCCAACACCTGGGTTCGAGTCCCACGGACCACGTGTTTACAACCAACACCACAATACCTAGACGTAAATGTGTCTAGGCGAAGTCGTGCCTACCTACTTACTCAAAGCGGCTGACTTCGATAGTGTCAATGAAGTATTGGTGATGTTGGTAATACAACCGGACCAAGGACTACAACCCAGCCCATAGTGGGCGTCAAGAGTGCGGTGCAGTACTAGAGAGTGGGACGTGGCTAGACACGAATGCACTCTCTGAAACCTGGAACCCTATTTTCCTTTCTAGTGGCTCCTCAAGGTCCATCAAGGACCTCACAAGACAGAGTGCACCCCGAACTAGGTCTCCTAGGTTGAGAAAATCCCTACACCGGTACCGGGAATTGAACCCCGGCCTTCGGCTTGTACTAACCATTCTTACAAACTCTTATTCCTATATATTCTTCGTGTTAGTTGAGATAAACATTTGCAAGGAGAAAATGGGAATACAGTAGACTTTGTGCGATAGTTAAATCTTTTAAATCTTTAAAATTTTGTTTTCTTTGCACGCTTAACATATAAAAAATGAAAGCAATGTTCCATTTCACAGAAGTATAGGTTTTCCAAAACTCCTACAAATAACAAGGAATATCTCCGAAAAGGTTCATTCTATAAAAACATATATTTTAGCAAGATCTACATTTTCTATATAGTAAGATTTGGTCTATCTCTTACGGTTTTCCAGTTACGCAAAAGTCTCGGAGTAAATAGGACTACATAGGCTATAGCCATCGAATTCAAGATATACATTTAATTTATCATAAAAATATCTCAAATATATGGCATTTTAATCAAAATCGTTAGAGCCATTTTCAAGAAAATCAAAAATTTCGAAAAATTTTCCATGTAAAGGGTAGTTTAGGGTGGGGCTATTTTCTTCAAAATCTTCGTGTCACATCCTTGAACGACATTAAACTTAAATACCAACTTTGGTTTTTAACCGACTTTTCGTTTTTGAGTTATGCCGTCCACAGACTGACACACACGCACACAAACACGGACCATTTTCTAAAAATGCTTTCTTTTTTTGCATTGGCCTCAAAAAATATATTTCCGGTGAAATGTCGACATCGAATTTTTGGGTGGAATACAATAATTCCTCTACTTACCAGTAGAGAAAGTAAAAGTAGATCGAATCCCATAAAAAACGTGCAATAGCGGGAGAAAATTTATGGTTTCAAAATATTGATAAATATTGATAAATCTTAGACCCTCCTCTGAAAACTTCAGTTCTTCTAGACATTTACAGGTGATATAATGTTTCCAAAAGTTATAAATATTTAGTATTTACGTCCATTTCGTTTAATATAAATTTCAATACGCTTTTGCAATTTATTGCAAAGAGTTTTAATGACTTTGCGCAAATGGGTGAATGTGGTAGTGTCATTTTGACAAAGCTTACAAATGAGTTGAGATTAAATTTTTTAAATTATGATTACAAAAACTAATAATAGCAATAATATCAGCGTTTGCAGGATTCAATTTTATACGCAAGTGTTTGAAGAAAATGTCTTGCTGCATTTGAAATTTAATCTTGATTGATAACTTACTGGGAGAGTCTGCAAAAAAATGTTTACGACCTTTGTGTGAACCATGCAGAATTTTAGGAAAATTTATCCACACATTTCGAATTTCTTAGTTGGAACCGAAGAAAATCTGCAGGAGAAAAACATCAGCTGAGGTCTTAGATATCGCAATTGATAGAGGTTTAGTAAAGAGAGTGTGAGGTTAGAATACGACCGATGGAAGTTCTAAGAGTCATGAGCTACTAATATATAGGGTGTCGCAAAATTAGAGCGACACCTAACTTGCAGTGTCAGTCTAATTTTAAAATCATGTATACAGACAAGGTGGCCGTGACGTCTCCAGTATCAGTAAGGAGTCAATAACTCTAGAAGAACCACCAATCGAATTGACAGGAGATAAATGACTAGTTTGAAAAATGTATTTCATTAACGCCAAATCAGTTTCATCACCTAGTGCTATTTTACACCAGTGTAGTGGTAGTCAAATTTATGGAGACCACCAGATACCAGAACCAGAAGGAGGTTCTGGTTTCCCCAACGAAAAATAATGCACAAATTCTATAGTGGCATTCCAAATTTGCAAACTGTTTCGTTGGTCTGATAGTTAACACGTATGCTACCCTCTAAATTTAGAGCTGGAGGGTGGAATTTTTCTTTGCCCAAGATAACCTTACAGATGACTCCTCGGTAACGTGTAAGTCTAGCTTTCAGGAGCTCCCGTTTTTGATTCCCGTCAGGCTTGCCACCCTAGAAATGTATTTCTTCTTGAATCGGTAGGCGGATACCGGTGTGATTCCCTTTCTACCACGGATTTTCTGTCCATTATTTCCTTTTATGTTTCAGGGTGGTAGGACCAGACTACGGCGGTTGGTGTTTTGCGGCAGGACGCTGGTTGCGCTATTGAAAGATCGCTCACACTTATCAGGACTGCTGGAGCTACCTGACTTCCTAGAAGTGTCCCGCCTATTCTCGATAGTAGAAGGTCGCTTTCACCACGCAAGTTACAGGCGTGGGATAGGAAAGGTGTTTCGCGGATAGAGAAGCCTGAAGTTCACTGATACTTGCCCCTTCAGTGCAGCACTGATTGGATGGAAGGAGTCGAACCTCCCCCATCTTCCCCTTGACAACAGGGACAGATGGCCGAGTATATTTTCTTCTCTTTTCAACGTATCTCTTTCTCTGTCTTTAGGCATGAGACAAGTAAACCAAATACGCTATACCCGGCGAAGGGATTGTGTCATAAAAAATGTATGATGTTCCATTTTTAGAAAAAGGTCCGTGTGTGTGTGTGTGTGTCTGTGTGTCAGTCTGTGGGCAGCATAACTCAAAAACGAAAAGTCGGTTAAAATCCAATGTTGGTATTTAAGTTTAATGTCTTTCAGGGATGCGACGCGAAGATTTTGAAGAAAATAGCCCCACTCTAAACTACCCTTTAGATGGAAAATTTTTCGACAATTTTGATTTTATTGAAAATGGCTCTAACGATTTTGATTAAAATGCCATATGTTTGAGATATTTTTATGACAAATGAAATGTATATCTTGAATTTTCTAGCTATAGCCCCTGTAGTCGTATTTACTCTGGACGACTTTTGCATAACTGGTAAACCGTTAGAGATAGACCAAATCATACTATACAAAAAATGTAGATCTTGCTAAAATACACAATTTATGTCTCAATAAATTTTCTTGTAGGGTGAACCATTTCGGAGATATTCCCTGTTATGTGTGTGAGTTTCGGAAAACTTAGAACTTTTGTGAAATGGATCATGGTTGTTCATTTTTTTATATGTTCAGTGTGCAAAGGCAACAGAATCTCAAACATTTGACTATCGCATAAAGCCTACTGTATTCTAATATTCCCCTTGTACCTGCAAGGAAATAAGCAATAAGATAATTTGTACAAATGTTTATCTTAACTAGCACGAAGAAGATATAGGAATAAGAGTTTGTAAGAATGGTTAGTCAAGAGTAGAGAAAGCCATGTGAGTACGACACATCAGATTTTTCTAAAAATGCTCTTTCTGAATTCAGGGGCCACAAAACAAAATGAGGTCTACAGAAAACATTAGAGCTAAATAGCTGAATTGTTAATTTTCTCGCCTTGATCATAACAAATAAATGGGGCAGAGGAAGCAAAATTGCATTTGGACAAAGAAACAGAGGAGTTTGTAATAAGAACGCCGTGTGAATCAGCGTGTCACGCATAGGACGTTAAAGGAGGAAGATTGGATTGTCCAAAATGGCAGCAGGCGGCGGTTTGCCACAAACACACCTGGGTGGGGGTGGCAACCTAAACAATAAGGTAAAAAGAAGGAAATACGATGAGGGGTGAGAAGGAATTAATCTGCACGCGATACCTACATTTGCTATGCACTTTATTCGGCACGCCCCCCAACAATAAACAGACGTCTTGGATGGTGTGCTAGGTATAACGCCTGCTGGATAAACTACCCTTTTAGTTCCCTCTTCTGTCTTGCAGGAGTTCGCAAATGGTGTTGCTATCGTTAGTGTGGCTAATGCAGTGGAGGAGGACACCTCGCTCGTTGAAACCACCTTCCAGGAGGAAGAGCTGTCTCTCCCTCTCAGTCTACCTCTCTTCCTTACTCTCTCCCCTCCCTCCCTCTATCTCCCTCTCACACCATCTCTCTCAATCCCTCTCCCCCTCCCTGTGTTTCTCCCTTTACTCCCTCCCTGCTTACCTTCACTCCCTCTCTCCTGCTGATGTAAGTAGAAGCATAGCGACATATTTGACTATCGCCCAAGTGAGGACTCTACTGACCTAAGCCAAAAACGGTCAAAAAGTCCAAATTGTTGTCAAAAGACCCTACCCTAACCTTCCCCCATACTCATATATCCTTATTTTTCATACGCGGCCATTGTTAAAGGTCTTACGCAAGCGCTACATAGCAATAAGTTATACCAACTCACTGAAATTATAGAGGCAATACCACTTAATAATTTCTATACGTTTGAATTTCGCTCCTAATATGATCAGACTGGTCTGCAGACACAGGCGATAGTTGGGCATGCTGTATGAATAACATAACTGGTACTGCGCAGCCGTCGTATATGCACGCGCATCAAGATATGCCTGCAGCTGTGTGCCTGCGAGAGAACAACGGCATGTGCACCAAACTTTAGCACAATTATCCGCCCTGTAAGTGATCAGTGAACGAAAATACATTGACATCTAGGAGGTGCTGCCATCTTACATAAGTATACTGCTGGGTAGATTTTTTTGAAAATTTTCTGCACCACATTTGGAACTACTAGCTATTGATTCTTTTGTTTTTTAATGAGCACATGCAAAGTTGCTTTGTTTTATTTGAGATTCAATGTTATGTCAACCTAGAAAATATATTACCCTATAATTATTACCCAACTGAACCCATTCACGTGCTAATTACCACAATTAACTGGAAATTATTCGTCGTTTGTAGTCTCCATAGGGAACTTATAGTTCTGCAAATTGGATAAGTTCTAAAGTTTCATTTTTTAGTGCTTAACGTAAAATGAAGGTATAAAACAATTAACATGAAAAGTTTAGGATATATAAAGTTTCAGCATTTTGGACCATCGCATAAATCTTGAGCCATATTCTGCACAAGAAACTCCGAAAAGCTTTTTGTGTCGTCTTTTCTGAATATCTGAGTTTATATTAAAAACAGAACTCAACAAAGCTACGTAGAATTGCACTTCTACTTATATTTTTTAGTTGCTCTACCATGTATAATTGTTGTATTTCATACAAAAATTCGACGTGAGTTTTCACCGGAAATATACGTTTTGAAGCCCTCTGAATCTAAATATAAAAAGGCATTTTTAGAAAAATCTGATGTGTTGTACTCACATGACTTTCTCTACTCTTGTACTAACCATTCTTACAAACTCTTATTCCTATATCTTCTTCGTGTTAGTTGAGATAAACATTTGTACAACTTATCTTATTACTTATTTCCTAATAGGTACAAGGGGAATATTACAATACAGTAGGCTTTGTGCGATAGTCAAATGTTTTAAAGCTTTGAGATTCTGTTGTCTTTGCACGCTTAACATATAAAAAAAATGAACAACGATGATCCATTTCACGAAAGTTCTAAGTTTTCCGAAACTCACACACTTAACAAGGAATATCTCCGAAATGGTTCAACCTACAAGAAAATTTATTGAGACATAAATTGTGTATTTTAGCAAGATCTACATATTTTGTATAGTATGATTTGGTCTATCTCTAACGGTTTACCAGTTATGCAAAAGTCGTCCAGAGTAAATACGACTAAAGGGGCTATACCCAGAAAATTCAAGATATACATTTCATTAGTCATAAAAATATCTCAAACGTATGGCATTTTAATCAAAATCATTAGAGACATTTTCAAGAAAATCAAAATTTTCGAAAAATTTTCCATGTAAAGTGTAGTTTAGCGTGGGGCTATTTTCTTCAAAATCTTCGTGTCGCATCCTTGAAAGACATTAAACTTAAATACCAACTTTGGTTTATAAGCGACTTTTCGTTTTTGTTATGCTGTCCACAGACTGACACACAGACACACACACACACGGACATTTTTCTAAAAATGTTTTTTTTTTTTTTTTTTTTTTTTTTTTTTTTTATTCTGGGGGCCTCAAAACATATATTTCAGGTGAAATATCGAGATCGAATTTTTGGGTGGTGGAATACAATACTTCCTCTACTTACCAGTAGAGAAAGCAAAAAGCTGTGTGTGTGTGTGTGTGTGTGTGTGTGTGTGTGTGTGTGTGTGTGTGTGTGTGTGTGTGTTTGTGAACAGCGTAAGTCAAAAACGAAAAGTCGGTCAAAAACCAAAGTTTGTATTTAAGTTTAATATATTTTAAGGATGTGACACGAAGATTTTAAGAAAATTTCTCCAAGCTAAACTACTCTTTACATGGAAAATTTTGATTTTCTCAAAAATGGCTGTAACCATAAGATAAGCAGCCACAATCACACATTTACCACTTAAAACATATTTTGACATGATGAAACAGTTTAAAATGCCAATATTATATATTAAATCTACTATGGTTGACACAAAGTTTATTGGCGGGTGTATCAACATGAGCTCCCGAGGCTCACCGCACCTTGTGGTGTTGTATAGTTACAAAGTCTTCGACTTCAAAGCATAATTTCTTTACCTTTGCACTTACTTTACTCTTTTATCAGTTTTTGAGCACTCCTACCTGGGTTACAATTACTTTTGAGTTTGTTATTTTCGTTTGCAGTGAAATAAATTTAGATCAGTACTGTGTTTTTGTCCCACGTGGGGAGTGCAAAACAATAAAACCATCGTAATGATGGATAAAGCGAGAGTTAATAGTAAAATGGCTGATTTTCCAGTCGTAAAGCAATAGTTCGTTTTTTATTGTCGTAAGTAGCTAATATCCGATTATTATACGAAGCAATGTCATTGTTGATATTAAAAACTTCCTTAGGCGTGTAGTCAACAACAGCGTGAATCATTAATTGCAATACTAAGGTTAAAATCACATAAACAAATAACTGCCAATAGCAAAGATAATGAAATTACGATGGACAGCAACCTATATATAAGTTCTTTTCACCAAAAAAACTCTACTAGGCTCACACTACGAAAATAGGAAATTATAGGCAGTACATAATTAATGGAGATATTTTATTCCACTTAATAGGGTGTTAATGGGTAGATTTTACGTGATCTGTCGTGGAAGATAAAGAACATAATTGTAATTAACAAGTAGATTATATTACACCACCGCCCGGAATATATTTTTCTGGCGCCCTTGATAACAAATTTTTAGTCTGATAATTCGAATACTAATTCAAATATCAGTGGTGGTGTGGTTTCAAGCTTTTCGAGTACCATTAATGCAGATAGTTTTTATTGTTAACACACCTGACCTTCCGCTCTACACACATGCCAAAACTGCGCAATTGCCCAATGTATGTGCTCGAGTTTGTTCCAATAGACACGCTGGAATCAAATTTGTAGCTAAACGACTCATTTTAGCAACAGGTGGAGAATACACAAATACTTCTTGCTTTGAAACTCTACCTGTCTATGCTAATTGCAGAAGTAAACGATAAAGGAGAGATAACATTTTGAGAATTATAAAATCATACACGTGGGCATAACTGTGTATTTTCGCGTTCTGTGCAAGGCAATAGATCTGATTGTTGTTACAAAGGCTACATACTTCAACAATACATTTAAGTTCAGACAACAATGGCACCTGCAGGTACTCTGTTCTTGGACTGCGCCAGGTGTTTAAAATATCGATATATTTTTTAGTCATCAACCAATACTGGTGGAAAAAAGCTCACCTAATGGTGTCTTCTTGGTATTTTCGACGGTGATTTGCACTTACCTGAAAACAGAAGAAGAAATAAATGAAATAATGTGCAACTAAATTTTACAATTTCCTGGCATGTTCAATATCCACAGGCCTTTATGAGTTCACTGAACACAATACAATCCTGAACAACTACGTGAAAAAGTAGCATAAGCTGTAAGGCAATGATAAAGTATTTGGAAAATAAGGTTCTCCTATTTTTATTTGATTATTGGTACTTACTTTAAAAACAGAGCTCATAATAAGCTTTCGTAAGAACTGTTTGTAAAAGAGTGAGTAGAGAAAGTTATGTGAATGCTGCAACCCTGGGACTCAAACTTGAATTTTATACATTTTTACAGGAATGAAATCACTACTTCGCACAGTTAAGGGCGTGTATGTTATAAACTAACACACAAACTTCCAGCAAAATCTGTTTTATAGCTTTCACCGAATTACTTATTCAGTTTATTCACATTGCAAAAATACCTTAATTTTCAAAATACTGCTGACACATTAAAAACTAAAATATAACAATAGTTTTATTATTTTATAAAGTCTGGTTGCCCAATCTCTGGCAGGAGTGTGTGGGTTTCGGAAAACTTAAAACTTTCGTGAAATACATCGTTGTTCATTTTTACTTTCTCTACTGGTAAGTAGGGGAAGCATTGTATTCCACCCAAAAATTCGATGTCGAGATTTCACCGGAAATACATGTTTTGAGGCCCGCTGAATCCAAAAAAAGCATTTTTAGAAAAAGGTCCGTGTGTGTGTGTCTGTGTGTCAGTCTGTGGACAGCATAGCTCAAAAACGAAAAGTCGGTTAGAAACCAAACTTGGTATTTAAGTTTAATGTCTTTCAAGGATGTGACACAAAGATTTTGAAGAAAATAGCCCCACCCTAAACTACCCTTTACATGGAAAATTTTTGAAAACTTTTGATTTTCTTGAAAATGGCTCCAACGATTTTTATTAAAATGTCATATGTTTGAGATATTTTTATGACAAATGAAATGTATATCTTGAATTTTCTGGCTATAGCCCCTGTAGTCGTATTTACTCTGGACGACTTTTGCATAACTCGTAAACCGTTAGAGATAGACCAAATCATACTATACAAAAAATGTAGATCTTGCTAAAATACACAATTTATGTCTCAATAAATTTTCTTATAGGGTGAACCATTTCGGAGATATTCCTTGTTGTGTGTGTGAGTTTCGGAAAACTTTCTTTCGTGAAATGGGTCATCGTTGTTCATTTTTTTATATGTTACGTGTGCAAAGAGAACGGAATCTCAAAGCTTTAAAAGATTTGACTGTCGCACAAAATCTACTGTATTCTAATATTCCCCTTGTACCTACAAGGAAATAAGCAATAAGATAATTTGTACAAATGTTTATCTCAACTAACACGAAGAAGATATAGGAAATTTTAAGCAGATAAGGGCCTCTGCTAGACGTTTAAACGATGATTGAAGGTTTGGGGAACATTTATACCTATGCATAAACCTAAAAACTGTCAATTCGATAGTTTTTCGGTAATTTTTCAGTTCCAGGGTTGACCAAGACTCGCTAACAACTGAAAGATGCATGCAGTTACGCGCTTCCATACTCTCCACGTGTCTCAAGTGAACCCGGCGGAACATATCTCCTTGATGTTGTTTACGTAACAGTCTGGGAGGCCGCCCTCAGTGAATCAAATGAGTTATGTGTCCAATGGAATGTCTAAACAAGATCTTGTCGCTGTGTTTGACGTAATTTGACATGTATAATGGCGGGTGTTAAGTGAGCTCACAATTTGCCACTCTTAATAATTTGTTTTGTGACTCGCGTAGCGGATTTTTGTGCCGTGGCCTTCGACCCGCATCCTAATTACCCCACAATGTGTCAATTAGCTGGTGCACCATCTGGACATTCCAGTGTCTCGTCATACGCCTCATGGGAATCAACGAATCATACTCGTATTTGTGGGAAACCCTGTGCCCTGTAACCTTGCCCCCCTTCGGCGCTCCCTTTCCTTACCTTTTCCCCTGATTGGTTACACTAGCCAACAATGAAAGTATAACTGAGATGAAATAAATATTTGTTAGCTATATCGTGGATTTTTAGGTCCTAAAAACTAGGCGCCTAAATTAGGCACTCACAACAACTGCACAAACGTATTTATATCTTGCTCTGAACATCCCATGGTCTTTACAAATTATTTTTAGCCCAATAATGCCATTATGTTTTGGTTTAAAGTAAATTAAAATTATCATTTAATTGATTTAGCGTAAAATAGGCCAAAATAGTCTCCAATGTCTAAATAGGCATTTTTAGGTGTTGTAAAACTGGCTTTAATTGTCATGGATAACGCTAAAACATAAATAAAATATTTTTTTAGATACCAGTCAAAAAGAAAATAGGTTTTAAATAGTGACGAAGTGATCCGAATGCGAGAACGTGAAAGTTACTCAGCTATATTCACGAGAAATCATCATTAATGTGTTATTTTTTCAGTATTTTTACTTTTTCTACTCGTATAGTAAAGTAGAGGAAGTATTTGTACTCTACCAAAAAATTCGATGTCGAAATTTCACCGGAAATATGTGCTTTGAGGCACCCTTAATCCAAAAAAAGCAATTTTAGAAAAATGTTCGTGTGTGTGTCTGTGTGTCAGTCTGTGGACAGCATAACTCTAAAACGAAAAGTCGGTTAAAAACCAAAGTTGGTATTTAAGTTTAATGTCTTTCAAGGATGTGACACGAAGATTTTCAAGAAAACAGCCCCACCCTAAACTACCCTTTACATGGAAAATTTAACCAAAATTTTAATTTTCTTGAAAATGGCTCTAACGATTTTGATTAAAATTTCATATGTTTGAGATATTTTGATGACAAATGAAATGTATATCTTGAATTTTCTGGCTATAGCCCCTGTAGTCGTATTTACTCTGGACGACTTTTGCATAACTAGTAAACCGTAAGAGATAGACCAAATCTTACTGTACAAAAAATGTAGATCTTGCTAAAATACACAATTTATGTCTCAATAAATTTTCTTGTAGGGTGAACCATTTCGGAGATATTCCTTGTTGTGTGTGTGAGTTTTGGAGAACGTACTTTTGTCAAATGGAACATCGTTATTCTTTTTTTTATATTAAACGTCCGAAGAGAACGCACTTTGACAGCTTTAAAATATTTGACTATTGCTCCCAAATTCCCTTTGCACCTATAAGGAAATAATGAAAAAATTGTACAAATGTTTATCTCAACTAACACGAAGACTATATAGGAATAAGAGTTTGTAAGAATGGTTAGTACAAGAGTAGAGAAATTCATGTGAGTGCAACACATCAGATTTTTGCCTATTGATTAAGTGTTAAGGAGCAACGCCGGACATTTCGGCTAGTAAATAATAAAAATAATACATATTCGAAGCACATGAGTAAGAAAGCTGAGTGTTTTGTTCTCAGGGTGAATTAGAGCGAGTCGAGAGGAATATGGGTCAGAACATCTGTACTTGTCCTGATAAACAATCACGCCCTCAGACAAACCCCGGGGAAATAAAGAAAATGCCGTTAAGGTAAACGGTTCCTTCGGCCTTCTCAAAGTTTTTTCTTCTTCTGTTTTTAATTTCCTACTCTTCATTGTGTGGAAACATCCGGGATTAATACAACAAGCGATGGGAACGATCGATATCTCGAATCGATGTTGTTCCCCACCCACAGCATTTCGCGCGGACTAAGTCAGGTCAGTAATGTTCCACGGTCCAGCCCTAATTATATAGCAGCCGACAGCGTCCCGCCTGGACCAGCTGCACTCTCTGGGGACCAGGGTAGAAGAGTGCAATAACGGTGCTGCGAGTTCATGCAGCACATTTACCTCCTTCCACCAGCACCCAGGTTTTATACAAGCATTGGAATATACAAAACAACAGCGTTTTGGGAACTGTCTACTTAGTAATTAATTTAGGAATTATTTTGCTCCCTTTCTATACTAACCCAGTTGAAAATTACTGTCCTGTTTTTACGAACTGCTTACCAGCAAGACTGTGGTGATTAAATACTTCTAATTTACACTAAAGGAAGCATTATTTTAAGTGGTGTAATCAGGACTGAAAAATCTGATGTGTTGCACTCTACTCTTGTATTAACCATTCTTACAAACTCTTATTCCTATATCTTCTTTGTGTTAGTTGAGATAAACATTTGTACAATTTTTTCATTATTTCCTTATAGGTGCAAAGGGAATTTGGGAGCGATAGTCAAATCTTTTAAAGCTTTGAGATTCCGTTCTCTTTGCACATTTAACATATAAAAAAAGAACAACGATGACCCATTTCACGAAAATTTCAAGTTTTCCGAAACTCACACACATGACAAGGAATATCTCCGAAATGGTTCACCCTACAACAAAATTTATTGAGACATAAATTGTGTAGTTTAACAAGATCTACATTTTATGTATAGTAAGATTTGGTCTATCTCTTATGGTTTACTAGTTATGCAAAAGCCATTCAGAGTAAACAGGACTTCATGGGCTACAGCCAGAAAATTCAAGATATACATTTGATTTGTCATAAAAATATCTCAAACATATGCCATTTTAATCAAAATCGTTAGAGCCATTTTCAAGAAAATTAAAATTTTCGAAAAATTTTCCATGTAAAGGGTAGTTTAGAGTGGGGCTATTTTCTTCAAAATCTTCGTGTCGCATTCTTGAATGACAATAAACTTAAATACCAACTTTGGTTTTTAACCGACTTTTCGTTTTCGAGTTATGCTGTCCACAGACTGACACACAGACACACATACGGACTTTTTCTAAAAATATTTTTGTTTGGATTAAGGGGGCTTCAAAACTTATATTTCCGGTGAAATGTTGACGTCGAATTTTTGGGTGGAATATAATACTTCCCCTACTTACCAGTAGAGAAAGTAAAAATTCAATGCCATAGCCGGAATTTGAACCACGGATATTCCGCTTATCGAGAGGCTGCTTTAACTACTAAGCTACCACTAAATTGCACAGCTGATTCGTAGTTTTCCCGGTAGACCACAAGGGAATCTCATAACAGATTTAAATACCTCAAGGACGATTTTACAAATTGTAAGTACTATACGTTGGGTTTTTCTATCTTTGGGGATTTTATTCTTTGAATTCACACACACATTCACACTTTCATTTATACTTCCAGACTCAGGGAAGGATGAGGAATATTCCTGGCTGGAGAAAAATTTCTACCCCCCTGCCGGGAATCGAACCCCGGACCTTTAGCACAGCAGTCAGGTGCTCTACCAACTGCGCCACAATGGTATTGAATAAGTTCTTATAACTATTTCCATAGAAGCCGAGTGGCGAATTGTTGCATACTTTTTGATTAGGTATTCCTAATGTAGATGATAATAGTTGTATATTTTTGCACTAACTAGTTTCTATGGAACCAACTCTAGTTGCTTGCGTAATTTTAAGAGTAACTCCAAACTCGCCTCGTGTGTTGCTTGCGGTATGTCTACCGGGAAAGAAGATTTCTACAAAGAATAAGTAAGCATGACAACGTGCAGCCAGCTGGGTGGAGTTGCAGAATGGTTCCAAGAACCTCGTCTTGTTGGTACTCTCTTCCATACGTATCTCTTTTTCTTTTTCCCTCCATCTTCTTCTTCTTCTGCGGCTGTATTTTTTGTACTGACGTCATGCAGAACGCCGGGGAGAAATGATCATTGTATTGAGCGCTAGGGGAGTCACAGGGAATGGGCGATCATCAACATTACAGAAATACCACTACAATAAAACTTTATCCATGTATGTGGCATTCTCTAGGGATTCAGCAGGTTACTGGCCTGCTGCTAAATATCAAGGACAGCGGTTTGATACCTTCAAATGCATCTATTTCTCTCCAAGCCGATTTTATATATTAAACTAGCTCAAACACCCATTGTTGTCCGTGGTTTAACTATTTTAGCCCTACAACATCTAGACTTCAGTTGCACTTTCTCAATAGCCTTGTGTTTCTTTGGAGAAGGATTCCTTAATCTCTCTTGGGATGATAAAAACAACACGATATAAAGAAAAAAATCTGATGTGTTGCACTCACAGGACTTTCTCTACTCTTGTACTAACCATTTTTACAAACTCTTATTCCTATAGTTTCTTCGTGTTAGTTAAGATAAATATTTATACAAATTATCTTATTGCTTCTTTCCTTGTAGGTACAAGGGGAATATTAGAATACAGTAGGCTTTGTGCGATAGTCAAATCTTTTAAAGCTTTGAGATTCCGTTCTCTTTGCACGCTTAACATATAAAAAAATGAACAACGATGTTCCATTTCGCGAAAGTTCTAAGTTTTCCGAAACTGACACACATGACAAGGAATATCTCCGAAATGGTTCACCCTACAAAAAAAAGTATTCTGACATAAATTGTGTATTTTAGCAAGATCTACATTTTTTGTATAGTATGATTTGGTCTATCTCTAACGGTTTACCAGTTATGCAAAAGTCGCCCAGAGTAAATACGACTACAGGGGCTAGAGCCAGAAAATTCAATATATACATTTCATTTGTTATAAAAATATCTCAAACATATGGCATTTTAATAAAAATCGTTAGGGCTATTTTGGAGAAAATAAAAATTTTCCAAAAATCTTCCATGTAAAGGGTAGTTTAGGGTGGGGCTATTTTCTTCAAAATCTTCGTGTCGCATCCTTGAAAGACATTAAACTTAAATACCAACTTTGGTTTTTAACCGACTTTTCGTTTTTGAGTTATGCTGTCCACAGACTGACAGACACACAGACACAGACACACAGGGACCTTTTTCTAAAAATGCTTTTTTTTGGCTTCAGGGGGCCTCAAAACATTGGCAAGGAGATCTACAAATAAAGATAATAATTATTAAGTCACTTTAGAACATTTCAAGAGCATAAAATAGTGATTTTAAGGTATTTTTTTAACATTATTAAAGTTCGGGCCACAGAACATGTATGAGTAAAAGCAAGTCTGGTACTTAGGCCCATCTTGCACGGAGATAGGTTGGTGATGTTTCATTTAAACGAATGCAACGGTATGTGATACAGAAAGACGCCCATAGATTGTGCTATTGTTTCACATTTTTTGTGCATCTTAAATAATGGTGGAGCATGCAGTACATAGAATAACAATGCGATATAGCTACACAGAATCCCTAATCCAAAGGTCGGAGGCGTTGACCCCTTGACCTCTGTTAACACAGCTGTCGAACATGGGCCTAGAACATTTGAAAGAACTAGAACAATCCATTAGTTTGATTTATTTCATCAAGATACTCGACTTTATCAACCTTATTTATTTTTCTGTCCTTTGTTGCCAATCGTTTTGGTGCTTCTTTGATATTTCTCATAAATTTTGTTTCTTCAAATAATATTTTGAGTGCAACTTTCTCTGCAGTTTCCTTCAGAAAAACACTCTAAATTATTATTATTATTATTATTATTATTATTATTATTATTATTATTATTATTATTATTATTATTATTATTATTATTATTATTATTATTATTATTATTATTATTATTATTATTATTATTATTATTATTATTATTATTATTATTATTATTATTATTATTATTATTATTATTATTATTATTATTATTATTATTATTATTATTATTATTATTATTATTATTATTATTATTATTATTATTATTATTATTATTATTATTATTATTATTATTATTATTATTATTATTATTATTATTATTATTATATTAAAGTAAAAGCCACCCCTCTAAGATACATTGTGAATATTTAGTATTGTCATTGATTGGATAACCTTGTTTTGTATTTCAGATATATTTCGCGATATCTCTCAACAATTTGTACCGCCATAAAGTTAGTCAATTGTCATTCAGTGAAATAGCTTAATAATGACTGACCGCGCATTTCTGTATTTCCAGAAAAGCACAACTCGATTGAAGCCCATTTCAGAAGCAGCTAAATCGGTGTACACGCGATGGATTCGACTGGGCAATTTCCATGCTGATATTTCAGGGGTGTGAAAAATCTGGACTCGCCATATTCGGATTTTGAAAGCTGATTTGTAAGTACACACGTATGTGTTTAACTTTCTGAATGTTAAATTGTTGGGTTTAATAATGAAATCTCGACTTCAAAATTGGTTTTTTAATTTTTTATGGACGCTCTTCAACTGCTATGGTTTTTAACGTCCCATTTTATAGAGAAAATAATAATCAATTATGACACTCTCCCCCATTATGACGTGGTCTGGTTATTTTTAGTGATAGATTGCATTAGTAGTGCCAACTGTTCGTAAAATATAACCATAGTGTTATTGCATTCGTTATGTTGGCACAGGAGCCCTAGTTTTTGAACCCGTTGCAGAGACGCCAACCGATAGATTTTAAAACAAGATTCTGTGTAGACGCCGTATTCATTAATTACTCTGTGGTCGCCATTGTATTGCTCATGTGTGTGGCTTTGTTTTGAATTGTTTTAGAGCAATATAAGCAGTTATAGTTACTGTTGTTATTTTTGTGTTGGCAACACAGCAGTGCATTAAACATATATTACGATATTTAACGTTCGGAAGTGATTTTATTCAAAAGTGTTATTGCAGAAAAGGATTTGGCTGTGGCATTTGAAGTTAGAATGCTTTTATTATGTACGTTGGTACTACTGCTTTTGGGGGTGATGTCGTCTGCAGCTTAGTGTAATGTCGGACATATTAAATTCTTGGGATAAGAATGTCGATAAGCTGTTTGCACTTCCGCAGGAAGCCTTGCTAAGTATTTTTAAGTCGAGAAAAGTACATTACCCTCCGCCAGGTTTTGAACCCCTGACCTCAGGAACCAGCAATACAATACTTCCTCTAGGTACGTGTATAAGAGTAAAATAAAAAGAAATCAAAACTTTCAATGTTTATCACCTCAGATTTGTGTGTTGTTAGCAAATTCTATTGCTTGATTGTGTCAATCTGTGATTATTGGTTCGTCATGAACTGAATAACACAGAGAAATGCGAACATTGTCGAAGTCCCAAAGAAATGAATGAAAGTACCGGTGCAGGCAGGCAAACAAAACACTCTCGTTAATGTGGTAGCGCTCAAATTGACAATATGTTTCACTGGGGGGAGGATAATGATTGGTTAGTGAAAGGAATGCAGTTGGCTGGCCTGGAGGAAAGATTGTCGTGTTCATCTCACTGACATGAATTCTTGCTTCCCTGCCTGCGCGTAATTACAGGGCTGTACCCAGGCGTACCAACTGCTGACCAGGCAACCCAGTCCCTACAGTGGGCGAACGTTTTCTTATTTGCGAACAGGTCATCTCTCTCTCTCTCTCTCTCTCTCTCGATGATGGATTATACGCAATAAAATTATCAAAATATCAATCTGTGCCAGACGTTTTGAGATATTACCCGAAGCATATAATAACACAAGTTTATGATTCAATTTAGATATACAGTGATTTCGGAATAAGTGAGCCCTGGAAGCAAAACATACTTTGACTTGGTCTTGCTGCCAAGCTGTGGTTCCATAGTCCATTTGTATTGACAAAACAAATTTATTTTATGAGACTTGTTTTCTCTTTAATTCAAAATCTGGTGTTAAATAAATTAGTGAATTTTCTCTGCCTGATATAATTTATCTTCCAACTCCTCAAAGCATTATTCACATAAAGGTGATTTTTATTGCGAAATACATTTTATAATCTGAGATTTCATTGGCATGGGAAAAAAAAACAGTAACCATTCTTACAAGCTTATTCCTATATCTTCATGTTAGTTGAGATAAACATTTGTACAAATTATCTTGTTGCTTATTTCCTTGTAGATGCAAGGGTTTGTGCGATAGTCAAATGTTTTAAACCTTTGAGATTCTGTTGTCTTTGCACACTCAACATATAAAAAAATGAACAACGATGATCCATTTCACGAAAGTTCCAAGTTTTCCGAAACTCACACACATCACAAGGAATATCTCTGAAATGGTTCACCCTACAAGAAAATTTATCTGGACATAAATTGTGTATTTTAGCAAGATCTACATTTTTTGTATAGTATGATTTGGTCTATCTCTAACGGTTTACTAGTTATGCAAAAGTCGTCCAGAGTAAATACGACTACAGGGGCTATAGCCAGAAAATTCAAGATATACATTTCATTTTTCATCAAAATATCTCAAACATATGACATTTTAATCAAAATCGTTAGAGCCATTTTCAAGAAAATTAAAATTTTCAAAAAATGTTCCATGTAAGGGGTAGTTTAGGGTGGGGCTATTTTCTTCAAAATCTTCGTGTCGCATCCTTGAATGACATTAAACTTAAATACCAACTTTGGTTCCTAACCGACTTGTCGTTTTTGAGCTATGCTGTCCACAGACTGACATACACACAAACACACACACGGACCTTTTTCTAAAAATGCTTTTTTTTTTTGATTCAGGGGGTCTCAAAACATATATTTCCGGTGAAATATCGACATCAAATTTTTGGGTGGAGTACAATACTTCCCCTACTTACCAGTAGAGAATGTAAAAATGAACAACGATGACCCATTTTACGAAAGTTCTAAGTTTTGCGAAACTCACACACATAACAAGGAATATCTCCGAAATGGTTCGGCCTACAAGAAAACTTATTGAGACATAAATTGTGTATTTTAGCAAGATCTACATTTTTTGTACAGTATGATTTGGTCTATCTGTAACTGTTTAGCAGTTATGCAAAAATCGTCCAGAGTAAATACGACTACAGGGGCTACAGTCAGAAAATTCAAGATATACATTTCATTTGTGATCAAAATATCTCAAACATATGACATTTTAATCAAAATAGTTAGAGCCATTTTGAAGAAAATCAAAATTTTTGAAAACTTTTCCATGTAACATAGGATTATAAGTCGCCCTTAGGATATTTAGCTCTGATGTGAGATACTTTTGTGGTCTACCGGGAAAAAGTACGAATCGGTTGAGGAATTTAAAGTCATACTGTCAAGTTGGCCACGGTACAACAGCCGCAGTAGGTCCGTGGTTCAAATCCCGGCTATGACATTGAATTTTTCACCTCTGCCCCACTTCATCTTGAGCAAGTGTCAACATTTTGAACTGAAGACGTGAAGAAACACTTCACCTGTGTTAAGTATTGGATACAGACGTGAAGGAGCCGTTCTTCGGACAAGATAAGTGCAGCTTGTGCTGTTCCCACATAAATCAATTAACTGGACGTATAGCGTTTATCCATATTCAGTGCGCACGCCGCGCGCCGGCGCTGTGACCATTTGAATATGTAACCACTACCTTGTCCCTCCTAAACACCTCCTTGTAAAACATCAGTCACCCCCAGGGAAAACCCACTTTATCGAATTTCCACCGTTTTACAAGCAAAACGCTGTTATCGTGTTATTAAGTTATTTTTCAATTAATTTCTCCGTAACCTATAGGACAAACACTCCCTCGTGCGCGCGCATGCGTATTAATCAAATTCCACAGTGATGTCAACGAGTGATTCTGTCTTATAAATATTAATATTCTATACACCTTATTGATTATTACTGGATCACATCATCGCCTCGAAAACCGACAAGCAAACTGTATCAAATATCAGCCAGTTTTGTTTTTATTCGGAACATAAATAATTTTTTGCAAAATTCTGCTGTCGATGTTACTAAATCATGAAAACTCGCCGATATAACGCTTTACTATTCTGGCAATAATCCAAAACTACCTTATTATACAAAAATGTGATGTGTTACACTCACATGACTTTCGCTACTCTTATGCAAATAGTCTTACGAACTCTTATTCATATTACTCGAGAAAAACATTTGTTGAAATTATCTTATTGTTAATTTTCTTATAGGTACAAGGGGAATATATGAATGCAGTAGGCTTTAAGTGACAGTTAATTTTTTTAAAGTTGTGTGTAACATAAAGGAATGTAAATTTTTTATGCAGAAGATCTTTTACGGTTTTCCAGTTATGTAAAAATGATCGACAATGAAGAGGACTTCAGACAGTATTCCTAGAAAATTCAAGATATACATTTTATCTATCATAAAAATATCCAAAACAAAATTGTTGCATCCATTGTTGAGAAAACCAACATTTATCATGTAGAACACAGTTTGGGGTGGAGAGATTTTCCACTAATTTGTTATTTAGTATATTATAACCTATAAGTACATAGAAGATAATGTAATTTATTGTAGATACCCCAAATTTCGAGTTCTACTGAAGACCACTTTATGTTTTAATTAATTATAAATCACTTAACACAATACCAATATTGGTAGCATTTAAACCTTCTACAATTATTTGCTGCCCTTCCTTGGAACAGACAACTTTGAGTTTTCGGAAGTTACTTGTGTATTTTAATAGCAAGTTTGGTTATTAACCCATCTTTCACTTTTGCGCTATGCTTGAATATTTTTACTATTGATAAGTAACAGAGAAAATAAAAATTGTATTTTGAAAATAATATACATTGCTATGCAAAATTCTAATTTTTTGAAAAATGACGCTAATTATTTTGATTAAAACATTTAAGATATGTTTTTGACAAATGCAATTAAATTTTGAATTTTGTGGGAATGTGTTCAGAAGTTCTCTTCATTTGGAATGATTTTTGAGTAACTCGGAAGCTGTAAGAGACAGACGAAATCTTACTGCACAAAAACTGCTCTCGTTAAAACAGAAATTTACTATTTTTTCTTTTTTTGGTGATAACCATTTTCGAGATATTCTTTGTTAATGGTGTGAATTTTCAAATAGTTATACTTTTCTCGAATAGGAAGTCGCCATGCAAGGAGAATGAAATGTTAAAGTCATCAGATAGCGACCACCTCTTAAAAAAGTGACACGCTTAAACCTACGGCATTCCCCTATTCCCATTTATACGTATATGGATGTATTTGATAAATCCTTAGTGTAAATGTTTATCTGGATTAACAGGAAGTAATATACTTTTTTAAGAATAGTTTGTCGAAGAACAGGCAGAGAAAATCATGTGAATGTAACACATCAGATTTTGTTCTTCTAAATAAACGAACTTCTGACTATTTCTCACGTTGCTTTGCGTCGTTTTTGAGGAAAGAATGCAATTTTGTGGGGTTGTAGGAAATTCAGAACATGGGGGGGAGTTACAGGATCACGAAACCTGAACCCATAAATTTCATGTATCCCATTCTCTGCTCACAATCAATTTGTATCTGCTCACTTTTACGGCAACAATGAGCAAACAGAAAAGTATCGTTTCTTGAGAGATTTTCCCGCCTGATTCCCAGTGCCTAGTAATTATTAGTATTGCATTGCAGATTTATGGCTCGCCGACACGGAGCTCCCCCGATTTTTGTTATTTCTCTCGCCTCCGTGGCAAATCGTGAACCACTTTTGATGATTCTCGATATGAGAAACTCGTAATAAATGATTTTTAAGGAATTGTGTATGTACTCCGCCCTGCAACAAAACAATCTCCTCAGCCATTCAACATGTGTCTAAAAATGTTACAAAAAATAATATATTACGTAGCAGATTGGGCAAAAGTTGGAGAAAAACAAACCAAGTCAATATCCTGTTCTGTATTGCGTTTGTGAAAGCTGGCACAACTTGTGGAAAAATAATATGGAGTCTAAACTTTGAGAAAAAAATCTGATGTGCTGCATTCACATGACTTTCTCTACTCTTGTACTAACCATTCTTACAAACTCTTATTCATATATCTTCCTCGTGGCTTGGTGCGATAGTCAAATCTTTTAAAGCTTTGAGATCCCGTTCTCTTTGCACACGTGACGTATAAAAAAATGAACAGCGATGTCCCATTTCACGAAAATTTTAAGTTTTCCGAAACTCACACACATGACAAGGAATATCTCCGAAATGGTTCGCCCTACAAGAAAATTTATTGAGATATAAATTGTGTATTTTAGCAAGAGCTACATTTTTTGTATAGTAAGATTTGGTCTATCTCTTACGGTTTACCAGTTATGCAAAAGTCGTCCAGAGTAAATACGACTACAGGGGCTATAGCCAGAAAATTCAAGATATACATTTCATTTGCTATAAAAATTATCCCAAACATATGACATTTTAATCAAAATCATTAGAGCCATTTTCAAGAAAATCAAAATTTTCGAAAAGTTTTCCATGTAAAGGGTAGTTTAGGGTGGGGCAATTTTCTTCAAAATCTTCAGGTCGCATCCTTAAAAGACATTAAACTTAAATACCAAATTTGGTTTTTAACTGACTTTTCGTTTTTGAGCTATGTTATTCAGACACACACACACACACCTGTAATAATAATAATAATAATAATAATAATAATAATAATAATAATAATAATAATAATAATAATAATAATAATAATAATAATAATAATAATAATAATAATAATAATAATAATAATAATAATAATAATAATAATAATAATAATAATAATAATAATAATAATAATAATAATAATAATAATAATAATAAAATTAATGCACTACACATGAATTGTTTTTTTTAACAATATGCAGGGCATTGTTTTTGTAGTTTCTTGGTATTTCAAACATTGTTTAAGCAAATTATTATCTTAATTTAGGATCCTATACCAATATTTTGAAGCCCTCTCTATAACTAATCCTTTTCTTGTCACTCTCCCCATTTTAATTTGGGCTACTTCATTTGCTGTTGCTCTTGGCAATCCTGAAATTCAAGACAGCGTAAGTTGCCCAGATGTGCTTTAAGTGATAGTTAAATATATCAACCGAAAAATTTGAATTTACCAAAATCGTCTCTAAATTGTCACAAAAGTCACTAACCTTTTGAAATTCTGTCGTTATATGACTTCAAAAAGCTCGAGATTTAGTTCTGGCAACAATCATACACACATTTCGTATATTTGGGCCGCTCTTTGCCTTTCCTTTTCGGCTTCTTTGATTGTAGCTTTGCGGTCTCTTTGTAAGGAACTGGAAAGCCGACTTTTGGCCGAACTGTAGTAAACAAAGTGACTGCTTGAGGAGATTAACAGTTTAGGGCCCCTCTCTTATACCTCAGACCTCCGTGGTATTACTTTTATGTTTCTATGTTTTGTGAAACACAAGCTACATGTGTTTAAAAGTCAAAAGGTGTTGTGGTAACACTGTATTTTCAGAGCTGTTATGATTTTATCAAAAAACTTCGCTCATTACTCGTGTTGTATGAGCACATTGCAGTTGTTTTTATAAAAGTGCAGTTTACGTTCTCCAGCGCAGTTCACAGAGATAGATAATACAGCCGGAGTGAAAGCCGATGATGTGTTGTCATTTTGCGAAACGTTTTGGGTGCGCCCATACCGACCGACTCTGTGCTTCAGTTCAGATTAAATCATGACGAGAGAAACAGTGTTGCCACATTGTGAAGGGGCCCCACCCTCTTGTCAGATCAACGCGATTTTGTCAACTTCCATTCATGACAGCTTTAGGGTCAGTTACGGGCATGAACGTGTCCAAATCTGCAAACACAAATGCATTATGAAACGTTTGTCCATTAATAGGTTATGGAATCTCAGGTTTCTCGTTTTTACTCCAAAGGAGGACCGCTCACTGTGTAACAAACATCAGCAAACAAACGACAACTGTAATAAACAGGGCGAAAGGCAATGTTGTCGTCTTCTGTTTTTTTTTTTAACCGCAAACCTTGTTAGAACCCATACTTGAAAGTGATGCCGTCTTTCAAAGGAGTGGGGTAAGGTTTTCATGTTTTATAAATTACTGTACAATCGAATAACAAATAGATATACAAGATTAAAATTTTGTATACCAGTGTAGAATATTAAAAATCAAGCTTGACTATATTGCTCGTATGAATATTATGAACTAACCCGTTACAGTTCGTTTCATAAAATATACTCGCACCTTAATAGTGCCATTATGCTCTCGTTGTATAATATACTATTATGCAGACATACTTATTTGCTTATTATGGAAGCTTTCAATGTATGAATACATTATAGGGGAAACACCTTATCGGTAGTTCCCAAGAATTTAACATGGCCGACTTATATTAAACTACTTAAGGAATTACGCCAAAAAGCAGTACTGCCAACGTACATAAAAGCATTATTTATAACCTCAAATATCACAGGGTTAAACATGAACCTACGCATTGTTGTGCTGCGAACACAAAACTAACTATAATTGCATATACTGCTGTAAAACAATTTAAGACAAAAACACGCAAACACGAGCAATATAATGGCGTCCACAGAGTAATTAATTCATACGGCGTCTTAACAGAATCTTGTTTTTAAATCTATTGGTTGGCTTCGCTGCAACGGGCTCAAAAACAAGTCTTCTGTGGCAACATAACAGATGCAATAACACCAACAACGGCCACGGTTATATTTTACGAACAGTTGGCAGCACTAATGCAACCTAACATAACCAAATATAACCAGACCGTTTTTGGGGTGTCCCAGTAAGTGAATTTTGCGCCGCGGGCAGATGCTGGAAGTTGGGCAGCGGGCGGCTTGCTCTGATATCAAATGTTGAGACCCAGTTGGGGGCCCCAGCCGCTCCCCCAGAATGCGAGAAACACGCTCCAGCAGTCGGATAATGAGCAAGGAAAATGGCCGAAACGTAACGAATTTCCTTCTCAAGCGGGACGCCATCACGCCGTATCCAAGGCCACCTCTATCTTACAGTCTAGACGCGCTTCATTTGTTCTTCCCTTTGTTTTGACACTGCAACTCCCCCCTTTCTCTTTCTCACAGTCTGAGGATTCCCAAAGCTGTAGGTACCAATGCATGAAATATGTGAACAGTTTCAGATAATGATACAGCTACAAACATAATTAACTTCTAATGATTAATTATAGAGAATCCTAGCGGCAGAATACCGTACCTCCATGTTTATGTTTTAACAGACTATCTCTTTCCTGTTTGGAGAAATGTATCTACCTAAAAGCTCGTTCTTTTCTCAATTTGTGTCATTAATATATTAAGTAGAAGCATTTTTAAGAATATGTTTTGTTGTGTGTGTGTGTGCTTGTGCGTGTACGTGTGTGTGTGTGTGTGTGTGTGTGTGTGTGTGTGTGTGTGTTGATGTGATTTTTTAGAATCCCTACAAGTGAATGATATAGATTCTGAGGTCTTCAGATTAACCACTCCACTACAGATCCCTCAACGCCGGGCAATTTCGGGAGGGGAGAAGCTGTATGCCTCTTTGAGGGAAGGGCAACAGAGAAACAAGAAACAAAGGAAGGGTGCGTCTGAATCGCTGGAGCTATAAACATTGTATTATTTGTGTTTTAATAGGGACAAATACTGGGATTTTTACGTTAATCATACATACCATCAAAACACTACCTTAAACTTTAAATGTTTTACCACCTTAAATTAATTTCAAAGAAGCACACAAGAATGAATGAAATTTTTAACAACATAACCTAGAAAAACCTGATAGTAGAGCCGTTTATGCAGCTTCCAAAAAGGACATAAATAAATAAGATGAATGTATGAAAGCCAAAATGTATGTATTGCAGAAAAAATATAGTTCTCGTAAGGCATAGACTTTATTATACCTATATTTTATTTTGTAGTGTAAGGTTTTAATTTTAAATCCAGTCTTTTATTTCCACACTTTCATTTGTTTCGATTGTAGAGAATAATGTTAATAATTACTAACTGCTGTTGAACATGGTGGTTCAAATAGGAAGGTCACCAACATTGGCCTTCAAAATAATTCTTAGCTTGCAGTTTATATTTACGTGTTCTAGGAACTAAATCATAGGTAAGAATTGACAAATGAAAAGGAGGTAAAACCCAGTTAAGATTTAAGTATTAAAATTTAACTATCAGATATGATTACTTCCCATGTCTGCAATAATAAATGTATCGAAGGTTACAGGGGTTTATGTAACTGCAATAAAAAAGACATTCAATTGTCCATCATTATCTAGATAATAGGTATTATGTATTTTAAACATACTGTATAAGCAGATAAAAATACGCTATTATATTTATAAAATTTCTACAAATAGCTGATGATGGGTAGAAAATGTAGTATGATTCACGTATCAAGATTTGTTTAACAAGTTAAAATGGTTAAGTCATTACAGCTTTGAAAGCATAGCAAAACAAATTCTCTATAACATACGTAACTCCATTGATGCATGACCTACTTTACTCTCACAACAATCACGTAGATGCATTATGAGCCGCTGACGTCAGTAAATGTCACAACAATGTGATGGAATGTGGCGAACGATCTCTGTTGGGATCCGGTTCATTGAACCGGTTATAGAAGATCTGAATGCCTTCTCTTCCTTAATATTGGCTTCACCAAAGGAACACAGTCCAGCGCACCTTATTAAAGACGGGGAGGGCCCACATAACACAGTTGGTGATAGAATGTGTGGATGGTGGCAGTACGGTTTCTAATAGCATTGCGCTCAGAAAAGATAACATTAAAATTATTTTCCTGCAACAAAAGCTGAGACAGTATACGAGAGCAATTTAATAAATATTACACGACTGGTAATCTATTTAATAATCATGTCTGTGAAAGGTTCAAGTCTTATATAGGGTTACATTTGACTGCAGTTGCTTGAATTTTGATTTTTAATGTAAAAAAGAAACAGCAAACTAGTATAGAAGGTTTGTATGGTATAGATTTTACTATACAACACAACATTCACATGGTTTTCTCTACACGCTTTTGTTTTACGTAATACATTCACATATCCTCCCTTACTCGCCCTTCAACATACAATTTATACAATTTTCTATGACTGAAGTAGAAATATCATATATTATATTCACACAATTTTCTCTACTCAGTTATCTTTTAGTAAACACGATCACATTTTTTTTGCTCTATTCCCCTTCAATATATCATGTTTGAAATTGGATCGCATCGTCTTAAATTCACAGTTTTGTCTACGTACTTTCTTTCCTGTGGTATTTGTGATTGTTCATTAGTCCTTTTGCATAGGAAAACGGCTGAAGTAAAAGGCCATCGATGTTCGACCTCCTTCAGGCATTTAGTATTTAAAATTACAGTTTGAGTTTGCTAAACACAAAAGCAAACGCCAGAGAAAAGCAAACGGTAACCCAATGCAAAGGTGGTAACAGTGTTGGGCCACCTGAAGGTTAGTAATCAATTATGAGGACAAACTTCGCAAGAAGATCCCTAGAATGGCAAGGATTGCAAAAGGCCTTCTTAGCGTGCGTATTTTGTTTTGTTTCTTCTTGTAGACCAATCAATTATCTGTCTGGGCCATTTCTCCTCCTGCATTCTCTGTAGATGTCCGTACCACTGCAACATCCATTCTTCAGTTCTATTTATCACGTATCTTGTGCTTCCATCTGTGTTTTAATAACATCATTATCTATGTACTTACTGCGCATGCGCTGACGTCGGTAACAGACAAATTGCCTCGCTCCCCAATTTTGCATTGTCGATGTGAACCACGTGACCGGCAAAGCGTATTTTACACTGTTGATGTAATTGTTGTCTATATAGGTTATACACACATAACTAATCAGCTATTGTTTTATGAGTAATATTTGTGTCTTCAGTAAAACATTGGACAGCATTTTCTCGTGACAGTCAGGGGTAAAGTTCATGGAAGAAGTGTTGACGAAAGAGCTGCCTGCTGTATTTTGGACTGTTGAAGGAAATGTTGGCCGGTGAAGTCTCCAGTAGCGAAGAACCGGCCGGTAGGTAATTGTGGCTTGCTATGTTGCATGTTCAAGGTGAACACTTTTGTTTACAAGCCGTGTATTAAGATGTTCCTATCAAAGCACGCTTCACTTCCTCTCAGCAAAATGGATTGAGAGGTTTCTATAGCTACAAGACGCAAGGCTGCCTTCCTTCATTGTTGAACCGAGGCCCACCAAAACTCAAGTTGGTATCACACATTCTTGGAGTGTATATAGGTTCGACTCTCGATTGTTTAGGCTTCCTGACCAGGGGTTTTGTTAGTTCCTATAATGAACATGACTTACAGTGTGTGTGTGTGTGTGTGTGTGTGTGTGTGTGTGTGTGTGTGTGTGTGTGTGTGTGTGTGTGTGTGTGTGTGAACACCATAACTCAAAAACGAAAAGTTGGTTAAACATCAATCTAATTTTCTTAAAAATATCTGATGATTTTAATTATAACGTATCTACATGTTTAAGATATTTTCATGAGACATAAAATGTATACCTAACTTGAAATTTCCCTGAAAATCCTCTGGTCATTACGAATTTAAATGCAGGTATGGACAAAGTCACAATTTATCTCAAATTCCTACAATTTTTCGTGGAGATATTCCTTGTTATTGGCTTAAATATTGAAATGTTTATCCATTTCTCAACCGTGAAGTTGATATTCATTTTGCTTTTTCGTGGCCATTCAAACAGCGTGAAATTTGAAAGTCATCATATAGCTACCCGTTCTTAAAGCGTTTAACTATCGCTCAAACACAGCCCTTGTGCCTACAAGGAAATATGTTATAAAAGCATTTCTATACCTAAGTGTTTCTCTCGATTGGCATGAACTCGATTAGAAGAACGGTTACCCAGTAGGGGTAACCACAACGGCAACGATAACGGGCAACACTCACAAGTTTTGTTCACAACAGCCCAGTAACGAGAACTGGAAGACAATATCGATCAACTTATCCGTAGAAAGTGAGGTCTATATTGCGCATTGGGAGTTCGTTTGTTTCTAACCAGCCTATGGTGCTCTTTTTTTTCTCTAGCTTGCGATTAGAGAGAACTCTAGTTGCTGTTTTATGTTATGGCCGTCCTGAATAACTTCTATAGCGAAAATATGAATCTAATATCTGTCCGGTAACGAGAAGGAGAAACTAAAAAACTCCATTCTCGTTCTGGTTATCGTTACCGTTTGTGAATATACATTACTTGCATTCAAGGGACTTCAAAACTGTATCTACAATGGAATCGGGGTACCGAATGTTTGCTTCGGACGCAATGCTTGCACTGATGGTTGAAGCACTAAGCCAAGAGTAGAAGACAAGTGAAAGTAAAGAGCAAGGGTTCGAGGCCCGGTGCTTACCTTGCCGTACTGCAGATTCTCATCGCTGCTGGTCGGTGGTGGGGTCGGGGGGTACAGAAAACACTCCATGTGCACCACAGAAACAACTTTAATTGTGTCGCATACGGGCCCAGTCAGGGAAACTGGTTATCATATAAAAAAACGAGGGGGGGGGGGGGCACAGGAAGGAACAGGCTGCGTGATGCAACCACGCCCACCGACATTCTCAACCTCGACCGTCCATTGGCTCACTTACGGAATGCTAGACTCCTCCCCTCTCCTGCCGTCCCAGCCAACGACTTTTAAAAAATCTTGTCTCTTCTCCATACGTATGTGCACTATTACATATCAAATTCACTGTCACAAATTCATTATGAGTCGTCAGTACCACAGAAGAACAACCACGACTCAATTGTGACGTATATCCAACAAATGAACAACATATTAAACTACGTTACGTATAACTTTGCCCAACTGACACGTGCACTAGTCACCTCTGATTGGCTGCTGTCCTGGAATACATTGTAAACCACAGTACGACTCCAATTATCTGGATTAAGTGCGACCGGATAATCTGATATCCAGATAATTGATTCTGCTTCATGCAGAAAAAGTTCTAATAGCTTTTTCCTTAAAGTTACAATGGGAATATGCAAATATGGCAGGCTTAAACGATTGTCAAATGTTTATAGAGCTTGTTGCTATGATACTTCCGACATTCCTTTCTCTTTGCATGTCCAGGACATAAAACAAGGACTTCCTATTTCACAAAAGTCATCCAGAATGAAAACTTCTGAAATATTCTCAAAAAGTTCAAGATATACGTTTCATTTGTCATGATAAAAATTCTAAGCATCTTTTATTTTAATCAAAGTCGATTTTCTTGAAAATCTTTGTGTGGCATTTTTGGAAGGTGGTGAACTTGAATAGCAAATTTAGTATTTAATACACTTTTCGTTTCTAGGTTATGTTGTTCACACACACACATACACATCCTACACACATATACACCAACAGAAGTTTTTATCAACAGTAACTTTACTTTATCGATAAATCTACAAATTCAACACAAACCCTTTATCTAGGGAAAACCAGAGGCCTAGTGGGGTTTAATTGGCTATCTCACGATATAAGTACACAAATTATTATTTATTTATGCCAACAAACTTACTGTTGGTGTTTTTAAACACACAAGTCGTGTGTGGGCAAAGTTTGAGAGGTAGAACTGGAACTTAAAAATTCAATGCCACAACTGGGATTTGAACCACAGACCTTCCGCTTACCGGGCGGCTGTTCTAACCACTCAGCTATTGTGACAAACTGCCAGAATGGAGAAATACGAACTGGTTTGAGAATTTAATGCCATTCTGGCAGTTTGTCACAATAGCTCAGTGGTTAGAGCAGCCGCCCGGTAAGCGGAAGGTCTGTGGTTCAAATCCCAGTTGTGGCATTGAACTTTTAAGTTCCAGTTCTACCTCTCAAGTACACAAATGTTGCAAGAAATAAACACAATAACATAATTTGTTCAAATAATTACACGAACTGCTTCCAGGTTATTCCAGAAGAATAAACAACTGAAAGACTGGGTAGGAAAGGTCATCTGATTGTAGCACATCATATAAGAATTTTTTTTACCTCATTGTTATCTTACTGGTTTTATCGCAAAGCCATAGCAACACATGCGTGTGACTTGCATGCAAATGTTTTATTTATTTCGAGAAATATCTGGTAAAAAAAGAGCGATAAATTTGTGTGGAAGGAACCGAGGAGTTGGCTAATGCAAGGGGCGGTCATATATCAGAGTGTCAGGGAACAATACGGGCACATATATTGTTATTTATCGTTGTTTGTGTAGCGTGGCACTAGAAGCGGCCATGCCTTTTACACAACCCAAGGAAAGTGCACCCTTTGCTCAGCGACTTGATAAAACATGTTTATTTAACCCCTACAAACGCTGTTGGTGTATGCAAACGCAAGTTCCTTCTCCACGGGATGTCTTTCAGACAAATAAAAATAATTAGCCTGTATCTGGTCTCTTTGCTGTGAATATCTCCATTTTTGCGAACTTCTCTCGTTAAATAACAATAAACCTAAAATGTACTATGAAAATAGGCATAATCAACTGTTTTGCGCATGCTTTTGTTTTTCGTCTTCTATTTCTTTTCCTAGTATTCCATTCTTACCTCTGAGAGGCCTTATGCTTTGTACGTAATTCTGTTTTGTATTCCCGAAGTGAAAAATGTTTTTCTGGCAGTGTGAAGTGCTACAAGATTTTCCTGCCCCTGGCAGCCTTACTGCCCGCATTACTCCAGTACTCAGTGTGGTTCGTGTACAAACACATGAAGGTCGTTTTAATACCTCGCTACCGGGCATGTATTCCATTGGTGTTACTGATAAAAACGATTAAACATAAAGTTTATATTAGACAGTGTTTCCTTGGAACAAACTGTAGTACTTCGTAAACAAACTAGAAACTTGAAAAACAAATGACTCAATGACAACACTGGGAAGGGGTTCTAAGAACCTCGGCCCTACGGGGCACCCCCGGGGAGGATGGATGAGGCGAATAGATCCTAAGGGCGACAGAGAAGGTGCCAGGATCCCTACGTTTTCCCAGTTAGAAGCACCCCGGCTTCTAATACTTCTCTCAAATGGATAGTCGTTACTTATTTATTTATCTCTTGACAAAACAAAGAGAAGGAAATGCTAATATCCCTATATTCCCCTGACACCTACAAAAAATTAACTATAAGACAATATCTGCAAATGTTTCTCAATTAACATTAAGCAGATTGAGAAATAAGTGTTTGCAAGAATAGTTTATAAAAGAGTAGATAAAGTCATGTGAGGTCAATACGTCAGATTGTATGCTTTGAAACCCGCTGAATCCAAAAAAAAAAAAAAGCATTTTTAGAGAAAGGTATATGTGTGTCTGTGTGTCTCTGTGTGTCTGTGGACAAGGTAACTCAAAAACGAAAAGTCGGTTAAAAACCAAAGTTGGTATTTAAGTTTAATGTCTTTCAAGGATGTGACACGAAGATTTTGAAGAAAATAGCCCCACCCTAAACCACCCTTTACATGGAAATTTTTCGAAAATTTTGATTTTCTTGAAAATGGCTTTAACGATTTTGATTAAAATGTCATATGTTTGAGATATTTTGATGACAAATGAAATGTATATCTTCAGTTTTCTGGCTATAGCCCCTGTAGTCGTATTTACTCTGGGCGACTTTTGCATAACTGGTAAACCGTTAGAGATAGACCAAATCATACTATACAAAAAATGTAGATCTTGCTAAAATACACAATTTATGTCTCAATAAATTTTCTTGTAGGGTGAACCATTTCGGAGATATTCATTTTTGTTTGTGTGAGTTTTGGAAAATTTAAAACTTTCGTGAAATGCAACATCGTTGTTCATTTTTTTATATGTTAAGCGTGCAAAGAGAACGAAATCTCAAAGCTTTAAAACATTTGACTATCGCACAAAGCCTACTGTATTCTAATATTCCTCTTGCACCTACAAGGAAATAAGCAACAAGATAATTTGTGCAAATGTTTATCTTAACTAACACGAAGAACATATAGGAATAAGAGTTTGTAAGAATGGTTAGTACAAGAGTAGAGAAAGTCATGTGAGTGCAACACATCAGATTTTTACGTAATACAATTCAGAATACCTAAGCTTTACTGCATATAATTTTCTTCATTTCCATTATAGCATGCATTAAGTGGTTATACATTGTAGAGGGAATATACGAGTGTGGCATCGAACCCAGGTGTATCTGGTACCAACACCCAAGTACTTACACGTGTTCCCATGGTAACGTGATATTCTGGTTTCTTGTGAATGAAAACGCGGCCGGATGCGACTCAGAGACTGTGAATGGACGTCTGTACGGGGTACACAGGGTTAATTGCAGGGGATACCAAGTTGTTAGATGAAGAAGACGTTGTATAACGTTTTCTTAAGACGATGTGACCGTCTTAAAAAGGGTGCGGGGGAAACCTGATCTCCCTCTTCATATCGAGTGACGTTAAAAAAACGCTCTTCCAGGGGCGTTCGTGTGAACAATTCCTTCGTCTATCGCTACTGTATGCGGGTGTTCATCGCACTCCGACCAACACATATATCGATACCTCTACATTCGATTTATATCGAGATTTCAGGTTAAATACCTTCCTCCAACCCGAAAAAATTACTTTCTCTACCACAAAGCTATCTAGTAAACAAAGGAATTATTGCATTCCATCCAAAACTTCTATATCGAAATTCATCGGAAATATCAAAATATGCACTCACATGTCTTTCTCTACTCTTGTACTAACCTTTCTTACAAACTCTTATTCCTATATCTTCTTCGTGTTAGTTGAGATAAACATTTGTACTAATTATCTTATTGCTTATTTCCTTGTAGGTACAAGGGCAATATTAGAAAACAGCAGGCTTTGTGCGATAGTCAAATCTTTTAAAGCTTTGAGATTCCGTTGTCTTTGCACGCTTAAAATATAAAAAAATGAACAACGACGTTCCATTTCACGAAAGTTTTGTTTTCTGAAACTGACACAAATAACAAGGAATATCTCTGAAATGGTTTACTCCACAAAAAGTTTATTTCGACATAAATTGTGTATTTTAGCGTGATCTACATTTTTGTAGAGTAAGATTTGGTCTATCTCTAACGGTTTACCAGTTATGCCAAAGTCGTCCAGAGTAAATACGACTACAGGCAGAAAATTCAATATATACATTTCATTTCTAATAAAAATATTTCAAACATATGGCGTTTTAATCAAAATCGTTAGAGCCATTTTCAAGAAAATAAAAATTTTCGAAAAATGTTCCATGTAAAGGGTAGTTTAGGGTGGGGCTATTTTCTTCAAAATCTTCGTGTCGCATCCTTGAAAGACATTAAACTTATATACCAAGTTTGGTTTTTAACCGACTTTTCGTTTTTGAGTTATGCTGTCCACAGACACACACACACACACACGGAATTTTTTTTTAAATGATTTTTTTTCCTTCAGGGGGTCTCAAAACATATTTACGGTGAAAGATCGACAAGGAATTGTGGGTGGAATACAAGTAAAAATAGAAAAACGTGTGAATGTGTGTCTGAATACATATAACCCCTCCCCCCCCCCCCCAAAAAAAAAAAACATGTAAGGAAAGCACAAAAAAATTGAAAATTAAGCTTTTTCTACTACGTATAGTAAAGTAGGGGAAGTACTGTATTCCACCCAAAAAGACGAGGTCAAGGTTTTACCGGAAATATATATTTTGAGACCCTCAGGGAAAAAAAAAAGATTATGAAGAAAATTCCTCCACTCTAAACTGCCCTCTACAGCAAAAATTTTATTTCTTGAAAATGACTAACGAGTTCGATTAAAATGCCATACGTTTGAGATATATATAACAAATGAAGTGCAGATATATCGAATTTTCTGGCTATAGCCCATGTAGTCCTATTTACTCTGGACAAATTTTCAAGACTACCGCAAACAACTGGTTTCTAACTTTAGGAGTGTTTTCTTTTACTCTCTCCTTGTGATTGCGTCATTGGATATGATCAATATACAGTCTTTATGGACAAGTTAGGTTCATATGTTTGCTCATAATTTAGCACATGACGACAGTTTTACTTATTTAGCATCACCACTGTTTTAAAGAGATAAAACCTTCGATACTAAATGTATAATTTGATCCCTATTTCTAAACACACGCTGTATTTGTGCTTCGTTTTAAAAATTAATACAGTTGATATTGGTGCTGTCATCTGCTGGTAAAATACTTTGAAATAGTTCATTTTATATAGATGGCAGAGTATACTAACATGGCCCTCAAATTTTCATTTTTACCCAGTTAGTGAAGTGCACAGCACTAGATAGCATCACTGTAGCAGATTTTCAGGGTTTATAAGTGTTTCTCTTTTAATGAATTAGTCTGTTCTGTTTCGAAAAGCTTAAACTTTCGTCAAATGCAACATCGTTGTTCATTTTTACTTTCTCTACTGGTAAGTAGGGGAAGTATTGTATTCCACCCAAAAATTGCATGTGGAGATTTCACCGGAAATATATGTTTTGAGACCCCCTTAATCCAAAAAAAGCATTTTTAGAAAAAGGTCTGTGTGTATGTCTGTGTGTCAGACTGTGGACAGCATAACTCAAAAACGAAAAGTCGCTTAAAAACCAAAGTTGGTATTTAAGTTTAATGTCTTTCAAGGATGCGACACGAAGATTTTGAAGAAAAAAGCCCCAACTTAAACTACCCTTTACATGGAACATTTTTCGAAAATTTTGATTTTCTTGAAAATGGCTCTAACGATTTTTATTAAAATGCCATATGTTTGAGATATGTTGATGACAAATGAAATGTATATCTTGAATTTTCTGGCTATAGCCCCTGTAGTCGTATTTACTCTGGACGACCTTTGCATAACTGGTAAACCGTTAGAGATAGACCAAATCATACTGTAGAAGAAATGTAGATCTTGCTAAAATACACAATTTATGTCTCAATACATTTTCTTGTAGGGTGAACCGTTTCGGAGATATTCCTTGTGATGTTTGTGAGTTCGGAAAACTTAGAACTTTCGTGAAATGGATCATCGTTGTTCATTTTTTTATGTGTTAAGTGCGCAAAGACAACAAAATCTCAAATATTTGAATATGACTCAAAGTGTACTGTATTCCCATATTCTCCTTGTGCCTTTAAGAAGATAAATAATAAGGTAATTTCTGCAAATGTTTATTTCAACTAACACGAGTAAGATACAGGAATAAGTGTTTGTAAGAATGGTTAGTACAAGAGTAGAGAAAGTCATGTGAGTGCAACATATCAGATTTTTTTTATTTTCTCAAAACTGGCTCTAACGAATTAGATTGAAATATCATGTATTTAAGACGTTTTCCTACCTGTGGGATTCTTTTCATCTGGAAGAAATCTGGTACAGTTTTGTTCAGATGGTAAACCTCAAGAGGTGGGCAAAAACGTCCTGCACAAATAATGCAGAACTCTTTAAACTAAACAATTTATTTCAAATAGTTTTATAGGATCAGCTATTTCCGAGATATCCGTTATTGGTTTAAATTTTCTAATCCTTTAATATTTTCTTGAAGTGCTGTCGCTGCTCAATTGTTTCTCACGATGTCATGCCAGCACATAACGGCCCCTTTTTCAACATCTGACTATGGACCCAATTTCCGGTATTCCCTTTCTACCTACAACAAAATGTGTAATGAAAATATTTATGCAAAGGCTTATCTCGATTTCGAAAGAATAGTTAATAGACATTCTATAAAATATATGATAGTTGCTGGGAAAAGTTATGTGAATATGCTTAATAATCTGAGCCTGTAATACTTGCAATATGTGTTTTAATTATTTTTAATTAATTTTTAAAATCTTTTTAGTTCAGTTTTGAATTTTTTACATGCAGTATTTAGCAAAATCAGTAATGCATTAGGTTAAGAATCAAAATCATATATCTAACATTAACCACAAAGAATTCATAGAATTCTATACAATAGTTCTTGAGAAAAGGTAAATTTTATGAAGAAAGACGTAATTAGTGAGAAACTGAGTATAAAGAATTTGGGTACTTGCGGCAGTTTCCTCCACTGTAGGTAGCTCTAAAACTTCCCTTTCTTTTTACTTTCTCTACTGGTAAAGTAGAGGAAGTATTGTATTCCACCCAAAAATTCGATGCCGAGATTTCACCGGAAAATATGTTTTGAGATCCCCTGAATAAAAAAAAAAAAAAAAAAAAAAAAAGCTTTTTAAGAAAAAGGCCCGTGTGTGTGTCTGTGTGCCAGTCTATGGACAGCATTACTCAAAAACGAAAAGTCGGCTAGAAACCAAAGTTGGTATTTAAGTTTAGTGTATTTCAAGGATGCGACACGAAGATTTTGAAGAAAATAGCCCCACCCTAAACTACCCTTTACATGGAAAATTTTTCGAACATTTTGATTTTCTTGAAAATGGCTCTAACGATTTTGATTAAAATGTCATATGTTTGAGATTTTTTTATGACAAACGAAATGTATATCTTGAATTTTCTGGCTATAGCCCCTGTAGCCGTTTTTACTCTGGAAGACTTTTGCATAACTGGTAAACCGTCAGAGATAGACAAAATCTTACTATGACAAAAATGTAGATCTTGCTAAAATACACAATTTATGTCTCAATAAATTTTTTTGTAGAGTGCACCATTTCGGAGATATTCCTTGTTATTTGTGTGAGTTTTGGAGAACTTTAACTTCTTTCAAATGGAACATCGTTATTCTTCGAAGATAGGGAAGTTAAATACCAAGTTTATTTGTTATGCACCAACTTTTCGATTTTGAGTTATGCTGTTGTCAGACGATACTCAAAAATCGTTCTTTTGGATTCATGGAATCTGAAAACATATTTTTTATAGTGAAACCTCGATATCGAATTTTTGGGTGGATTACAATATTTACCTTCTCTATTGATTGCAAGAAGTAGAGAAGGTAAAAGATACCATGTTTCATTTAAAATTCAGGGGTTATGCTCCCCTGTAGACCACAAAGGGGCACATATCCTCCAATCACAATTTGGATGGGCCTTGCTCCAATAAGATTTGTAATTCTTGACATTTAAGATATATTCGCCTTTATGTTGGGCACCCCTGTATGTTTGAGGAATATATCAGCTTTACGAAAGAATATTATGCAGCATCATAGGTCTGGTTGAATACGAGGACTGTTAGCATGTACTAAGTAACCTATTTTAACACCCCGGCGTGATAAATGGTGACGGAATGAAGTGCCAATTAATGTAGTGGTAACTTGTGTGAGACAATGATCTTTATAGCCCATTTCTCATAGTAAAACACTTTAGTATACTGCTAGCTATACATAGAGATAGACTGAGTTATGCTCCTTATTGCTAGGGAATTTGTTTCTACAGTTAAATGTTTTGCAAGTTACACAAGGATTAGTTTTACAAAAATCTGATGTGTTACACTCATATGAGTTTCTCTACCCTTGTAGTAACCATTCTTACAAACGCTTATTCCTATATATTCTCTGTGTTGACATAAATATTCACAGAAATTATCTTATTGCTTATTTCCTGTAGGTACAAGGGAAATATGGGAATACAGTAGGCTTTGAGCGACAGTCAAATGTTTCAAATTCCGTTCTGCGTTTGGACATAAATTTTGTTTAACCAACATGAACATTTTTCTATAGTAAGATTTGGTCTATCTGTTACGGTTTACCAGTTATGCAAAAGTCATCTAGAGTAAACGGACTACATAGGCTATAGCCAGAAAATTTAAGATATGCGTTTCATTTGTGATAAAATATCTTAAACATATGGCACTTTAATCAAAATCGTTAGAGCCATTTTAAGAAAATCAAAATTTTGGAAAACGTGTGCTTGTAAAGGGTAGCTTAGGGTTCAGGCATTTTCTTCAAAACCTTTGAAAGACATTAAACTTAAATACCAACTTTGGTTTATAACCTAATTTTCGTTTTTGAGTTATGCTGTCCCCATACACACACACACACACACACACACACACACACACACACACACGGGCCTTTTAGCAAAAAAAAATTTTTTTTTCCTTTATCTGATAACCCACCCCTTATGTAGGACTTACAAGGCAGTACCTAGGGTCAGACGTCTGTCGGGGAGCATAGGAACCTATGGACCAGAGTGAAGACCTGGAAGCGGGTGGTCAGCCAAGCACCAGGTATGAGAGTGAGGAAGAGGATGATGTGAAACACAGGCGAAATGGATGAATGAAAGGTAATGATGGAGAAATTGGTGGAATGAGTGGCGGGGAAACAGGAGAAACGCCTACGCCGCTTTGTCCATCACAAATATTACATGTGGGTCTCTAGGGTTGAACCTGGGCCACCTAGGTGGTAGGCGAACGGCCTACAAGATAATTTCAACCAATGTTTATGTCGATTAATATGAAGTAAATATAGAAATAAGCCTCTGTAAGAATAGTTCGTACAAGAGTAGAGAAAATCATGTGAGTGCAGTGTATGAGAGTTTTATTGCTCGAAATTTCGTTTGTTTTTTTGGGGCCTTACTAAAGCCAGCTTAAGTATGAGAGTGAACCAAGTTATGACGATAAAAAAAGTAAAGGAAAGAAACAAAAGAAGAGAGAGATACAGGCGATAATAATAATAAAAGAAGAAGAAGGAGAAGAATTTGATTACTTACACGACTTACATAAGCGAGATGTAAAGGAAGAGATTTAATTAATTCAGCGCGAAGGAATCCAAGCAATCGCCCATATCGGCGACCATCAGAGCTGCGGGGTGAAGCCCATAAAACCACGGCGCCGTTATGTTGGTACAAAAAAGATGAAAACCATTATAAACATGTTAGGTGCACTACAACAGCATGGCTATGTCTCGGAAATTACCATACATTACTTTTATGTGTTTTGTTGCGGCAACCCCGTCCCTGACAATGGAGCGTCTAAAACCTGCAACTTTGGGAAAATCCATCCGCTCGTCTTTTGTCAACCCCGCTTTGTTCGAGCGACCTTTCTTAAAAAACTGCATCAGGCAACCTACTTTCCACACAAAATAGAATCTACTCCATAATTTCTACAGATGTCATGATTTCTATTTATTTTGCTTATTTCCTTGTAGGTACAAGGGGAATATTAGAATACAGCAGGCTTTGTGCGATAGTCAAATGTTTTAAAGCTTTGAGATCCCGTTCTCTTCGCACACTTAACATATAAAAAAATGAACAACGATGATCCATTTCACGAAAGTTCTAAGTTTTCCGAAACTCACACATAACGAGGAATATCTCCGAAATGGTTCACCCTACAAGAAAATTTATTGAAACATAAATTGTGTATTTTAGCAAGATCTACATTTTTTGTATAGTATAATTTGGTCTATCTCTAGCAGTTTACCAGTTATGCAAAAGTCGTCCAGAGTAAATACGACTAAGGGGCTATAGGCAGAAAATTCAAGATATACATTTCATTTGTCATAAAAATATCTCAAACATACGTCATTTTAATCAACATCGTTAGAGTCATTTTCAATAAAATAAAAATTTTCGAAAAATGTTCCATGTAAAGGGTAGTTTAGGGTGGGGCTATTTTCTTCAAAATCTTCGTGTCGCATCCTTGAAAGACATTAAACTTAAATACCAACTTTGGTTTTTAACCGATTTTTCGTTTTTGAGCTATGCTGTCCACAGTCTGACAGACTGACACACAGACACCTTTTTTGGATTCAGGGGGTCTCAAAACATATATTTCCGGTGAAATCTCGACATCGAATTTTTTAGTGGAAAAGAATACTTCTACTTACCGGTAGAGAAAGTAAAAAATAGAGAATAGAATAGAGTGCTGATTGACAGCTCCCAAAGTATATTGTGACTCCGAGCGCGACGCAAAACAAAGAATTGTTGGGGCTAAGCTGCTCTACACCACATACCAGGCCGGCAAGCAAAGACGCCCAAGGTCCGGCTGCCTCAAATCTGTTTGTGTGTACGCGACTAACAACAATTGAACATCAGAACCAAAAGGGATTTTCTCTAGAGCCTTCGAGAAAGATCTGGCTGCGTCTTTGAAGAAGTTCGCGAAAGGTCCTTGTAGCGTCATCCCCGCTGTATAAAGAGGCGAGGAATAAGCAGAGAGTAGTTACAATTACAGACATGAGTCGGTCAGTGTGTAAAGGACTGAGGCATGGTCACAAGAAGTAAACAGTTGTGAGTTGTGATATCACGAAAGACTGTAGGCTAGCGATGTTCAACCTTTGCGAAAGAGGGGAGTTTAGGTTTACCTCCTACTAACATACGCGGACTTTGCCTCTCTTTACCCCCTTACCGCGCCTTGTGTTGCAATGGCAGCTTGGTTACGTTTGATTTAGGAAAACAGTTCCAAATCTTGTACGATAAACATCTGGATTTCTTTGATAGTGTTTATGTTTAAGCAGTCTATCAATATTGGCTTAGTAATAATATGAAATGTGTAAATGTTTCTCCCGATTAACACAAAGAAAATACGTTTGTAAAACTAATTTGTACAAGAGTAGGGAAACTCGTGAGATTTTTGCTTGAAGAAATGGACCAGAATAATGTACGGTTGGTTGGTAAGGTTGCTGTTACTGATTTAACTACATTACAAGCCGATCAACCCCTGGATAAGTTATGGAGTCCCCGAGTAGAAGCTCGCACGTTGCCTACCCTTTTTCCCATGGGATACAAAACCAAAATAGAACCATAAATATGTGAGGGGGCAGGTAGGGCCAGCAATTACCTCCCTTCCTATCTCCTCCGACGACGGAGTGGAGTTGGTAATAAAAAACGTTTTGGCGCGGGGCGCCCGGCGGCCAAAGGATCCACAACTCGCAAAATGCGTAAAGATGTTGTGGGAGGAAGTGATTTACGTGTCAGTATGTCAGTAGTGCCAACATAGGGCGCCTCGTTAGTTCCTCCTTCAGCGTAACCACGCATTACACCTAACCTCAACTTTACTGTCTTTTGTTTCACTTCACAACAGCGCTATAGTATACTTGCAAAAAAATTCACCGAGCTGAATGCCTTCGGGAGGTGCCGGCTCTTGTACCAGCCACTCTGCTATTCCCTGGTGAATAGGCGTCCCCTACCTCTGATCATTCTTGAGTAGGGTGCAGAACTGTGGGGTGGGACGTGGTCTTTATCAAGTAGCTCCTCAATTGGCACCTCTGGGATCTAACGAGGCTGAGTGCACCCTTTGCCAGACCTTCCAGAAGGGGAAAAGGTCCCCTTGGGGATCGAACACGGGTCCAATGTGACTTTTTCTGCCCCCTTGATTTCCTGTATGCTTCAGGATCAGCGGTGCCTCTCACCAAGAGGGTCCGGAATCAATACTAGGGCACGTACGTGGGATTTGAGGTGGACAAAGCGGGCGTCTAGGCAGGTTTTCCCCGGGTTCACCGGTTTCTCTGCTATTCATTCCACCAACTGCTCCATCATCACCTTTCTTTCTTCCATAGCCACGCTCATTTCATACCATCTGCTTCCTCACTTCAGACTGATCACACATCCTAGAGTGCTCCTCAACAGACATTTGACCACAGTCGCTAACTTGGAAGTCCTGGGGTCCGTATAAGTACACAAGAAGATGTTTTAGGGTCGAAGGAACACGCCAGTGAACGACGAATGAGGCGTGTGATGCTAGAATTTGCTATGGAACTGCCTCGCATGACTGAAGACCTTACTTTGGGGACAACTAAACCTGTGAGCCCCCCCCCCCCCCCGGCGTCGGATGTAATGTCTGGAGACGTTAGCGACGCCGCCTATGTCGAGCCTGCAGTTTCGGATAAGTCCCCTCTTGGAATGTCGTACCTGGAAATTCTAGATTGGGTGGTCTTCGGTGGTTAAGGATCAATTAGTCTTCAGGATTGCTTATTTCTATTAAATTGTCACACAAATTTACTCTATAAATCATACTTCCAAAGTTTAAGTGCGATGACTCAAAAAAAATCTCCATCTTCCAGCCGGAAGTCGAACCCAAGACCTCAGGCAGTCAAAATTCTGCTTCCCTTGAATAATAAGTAGGAATGGTTGATAATGCAAATGCATATTTCTCCTCTGCTGTCAGAAAGATTACTCACTTATGTGAGTTAAAACAGTGTTTAAATTAATTTCGTTATGTTTTACCAATAAACATTGCATTTCAGCACTTTGTGTGAATTCCCGCCAGTTATCTGGTTGTAGCCGTTCACTCACGGTGGCTGTTAATCTTTTGCGGTCGTATATCGATATATGATCGACATGACAGTAATGCCTGTACGGTCTATGTCGACTTATTATGATCGATAGCAAAGCTCTTCACATAATCTGTGTACAATCTCTGGCTCTTCACGTTTTCTCGACTTAGTTACAAGAAGTAACGCTTGTGGTAGCATGTTACAGGCATCATAGTGTTCGTGGAAGCTTTACCCAGCCTATACTGCCATCTGTTCGGTCGAATGTCAACATATGTTCGACAGCAAAGCTCTACGTTTTCTCGACTTAGTTACAAGAAGTAACGCTTGTGGCAGCATGTTACGGGCATCATAGTGTTCGTGGAAGCTTTACCCAGCCTATACTGCCATCTGTTCGGTCGAATGTCAACATATGTTCGACAGCAAAGCTCTACGTTTTCTCGACTTAGTTACAAGAAGTAACGCTTGTGGCAGCATGTTACGGGCATCATAGTGTTCGTGGAAGCTTTACCCAGCCTATACTGCCATCTGTTCGGTCGAATGTCAACATATGTTCGACAGCAAAGCTCTACGTTTTCTCGACTTAGTTACAAGAAGTAACGCTTGTGGCAGCATGTTACGGGCATCATAGTGTTCGTGGAAGCTTTACCCAGCCTATACTGCCATCTGTTCGGTCGAATGTCAACATATGTTCGACAGCAAAGCTCTACGTTTTCTCGACTTAGTTACAAGAAGTAACGCTTGTGGCAGCATGTTACGGGCATCATAGTGTTCGTGGAAGCTTTACCCAGCCTATACTGCCATCTGTTCTGCCGTATGTTGACAAATGACCGACAGCAAAGCTCTACGTTTTCTCGACTTAGTTACAAGAAGTAACGCTTGTGGCAGCATGTTACGGGCATCATAGTGTTCGTGGAAGTTTTACCCAGCCTATACTGCCATCTGTTCGGTCGTATGTCGACCTATGACCGACAGCAAAGCTCGACGTTTTCTCGTCTTAGTTACAAGAAGTAACACTTCTGGCAGCATGATACAGGCATCATAGTGTTCGTGGAAGCTTTACCCAGCCTATACTGCCATCTGTTCGGAAATTATTTTAACTATTTCAACATACAGAGGAAATGTTTCTGTCTTGTTTTGCAAGTTTTTCCGTGATGTTATACCTCGGGATAGATTTTTGCAGATTTTTTAGTATTGAGTTCACGTGTGGTGGTTAGAGGTAAGATTACATTTAGTTTTTATATTATTGCTTAGTAATGCTATTTATACTTGCTTTTCCTTAGGTATCACGAAATTTAGCTCGCTGATAAAAGTTAATTTATGCTTTTTAGGTTATACATCGGTTTTAGCACATAAGAATTATTTATTTATTTAAATTCTTTATCTTTCTTGCAATCATTTCTTTATAAAATCATCAACCTTACCACTCAATAATTCCGTTATCAAAGTAAATATTCCTAATGTAGTTGTACCAGAAATAGTTAACATTGTAGGATATTATTTAGATTAGGTGTTATCATGCAGCGAAACCTAGTGGCGATTCTGAAACCACTGTCGGCGCATGCGCACTAAGTAACTTCGGACTTAGAATCTGCCCAGCAAGTGGCAAGTAACCTAATCTAAACAAGAGCCGAATTTACTTAAAGTTTGGAAAATGTTTACAAAATTGGCCGCTCGAGAAAACGAATGAAACATAGTGCAATGGATGCAGTTTTTATTGCTGATTACAATTTTGAAAGTTTTATTGTGCGCACAACCTTCCTTTTTGATTTATGGGCAAATTTCGTACGTGCGATGCAGTGGTTTTATTTCGCTTCTGCAGCGGATATTTAGGTAATGAATGTTTATAAACGAGTATAATAAATATATGGTAGAATGATTGATTAATGCATTTACGTTGAAATGATTGCATAAACACTGCCCAAATTGTAAATATTTCGATAACACAACCCTGTCACCACACTCATATACACACACAAACCTAACCTAACACGGGCAAAATTTCGATAACACAGAACCCTGTTACCCCACTCATATACACACACAAACCTAACCTAACACGGGCAAAATTTCGATAACACAGGACCCTGTCACCCCACTCATATACACACACACAAACCTAACCTAGCACGGGCAAAATTTCGATAACACAGGACCCTGTCACCCCACTCATATACACACACTAAACCTAACCTAGCACGGGCAAAATTTCGATAACACAGGACCCTGTCACCCCACTCATATACACACACACAAACCTAACCTAGCACGGGCAAAATTTCGATAACACAGGACCCTGTCACCCCACTCATATACACACACTAAACCTAACCTAGCACGGGCAAAATTTCGATAACACAGAACCCTGTTACCCCACTCATATACACACACAAACCTAACCTAACACGGGCAAAATTTCGATAACACAGGACCCTGTCACCCCACTCATATACACACACACAAACCTAACCTAGCACGGGCAAAATTTCGATAACACAGGACCCTGTCACCCCACTCATATACACACACTAAACCTAACCTAGCACGGGCAAAATTTCGATAACACAGGACCCTGTCACCCCACTCATATACACACACTAAATCTAACCTAACACGGGCAAAATTTCGATAACACAGAACCCTGTTACCCCACTCATATACACACACAAACCTAACCTAACCTAGCACGGGCAAAATTTCGATAACACAGAACCCTGTCACCCCACTCATATACACACACACAAACCTAACCTAACCTAACACGGGCAAAATTTCGATAACACAGAACCCTGTTACTCCACTCATATACACACACTAAACCTAACCTAGCACGGGCAAAATTTCGATAACACAGGACCCTGTCACCCCACTCATATACACACACTAAATCTAACCTAACACGGGCAAAATTTCGATAACACAGAACCCTGTTACCCCACTCATATACACACACAAACCTAACCTAACCTAGCACGGGCAAAATTTCGATAACACAGAACCCTGTCACCCCACTCATATACACACACACAAACCTAACCTAACCTAACACGGGCAAAATTTCGATAACACAGAACCCTGTCACCCCACTCATATACACACACAAACCTAACCTAACCTAGCACGGGCAAAATTTCGATAACACAGAACCCTGTCACCCCACTCATATACACACACTAAATCTAACCTAACCTAACGTATCATGGGCAAAATTTCGATAACACAGGACCCTGTCACCCCACTCATATACACACACTAAATCTAACCTAACCTAACGTATCATGGGCAAAATTTCGATAACACAGGACCCTGTCACCCCACTCATATACACACACTAAATCTAACCTAACCTACCACGGGCAAAATTTCGATAACACAGAACTCTGTTACTCCACTCATATACACACACTAAACCAAACCTAACCTAGCACGGGCAAAATTTCGATAACACAGAACCCTGTCACCCCACTCATATACACACACTAAATCTAACCTAACCTAACGTATCATGGGCAAAATTTCGATAACACAGCACCCTGTCACCCCACTCATATACACACACTAAGCCTAACCTAACCTAGCACGGGCAAAATTTCGATAACACAGAACCCTGTTATCCCACTCATATACACACACTAAGCCTAACCTAACCTAGCACGGGCAAAATTTCGATAACACAGAACCCTGTCACCCCACTCATATACACACACTAAGCCTAACCTAACGTATCACGGGCAAAATTTCGATAACACAGAACCCTGTTACCCCACTCATATACACACACTAAACCTAACCTAACCTAACACGGGCAAAATTTCGATAACACAGGACCCTGCTACCACACTCATATACATACACTAAACCTAACCTAACCTAACCTAACCTAACACGGGCAGAATTTCGATAACACAGGACCCTGTCACCCCACTCATATACACACACTAAGCCTAACCTAACCTAGCACGGGCAAAATTTCGATAATACAGAACCCTGTTACCCCACTCATATACACACACTAAGCCTAACCTAACCTAGCACGGGCAAAATTTCGATAACACAGAACCCTGTCACCCCACTCATATACACACACTAAACCTAACCTAACCTAACACGGGCAAAATTTTGATTACACAGGACCCTGTCACCCCACTCATATACACACACTAAACCTAACCTAACCTAACACGGGCAAAATTTCGATAACACAGGACCCTGTTACCCCACTCATATACACACCTAAACCTAACCTAACCTAACCTAACCTAACTTAACACGGGCAAAATTTCGATAACACAGGACCTGTCACCCCACTCATATACACACACTAAACCTAACCTAACCTAACGTATCATGGACAAAATTTCGATAACACAGAACCCTGTCACCCCACTCATATACACACACTAAGCCTAACCTAACCTAACCTAGCACGGGCAAATTTCGATAATACAGAACCCTGTCACCCCACTCATATACACACACTAAGCCTAACCTAACCTAACCTAGCACGGGCAAAATTTCGATAATACAGAACCCTGTCACCCCACTCATATACACACACTAAGCCTAACCTAACCTAACCTAACCTAGCACGGGCAAAATTTCGATAATACAGAACCCTGTCACCCCACTCATATACACACACTAAGCCTAACCTAACCTAACCTAACACGGGCAAAATTTCGATAACACTGGACCCTGTTACCCCACTCATATACACACACTAAACCTAACCTAACCTAACCTAACACGGGCAAAATTTCGATAACACAGGACCCTGTTACCACGCTCATATACACACACTAAACCTAACCTTACCTAACACAGGAAAAACGAAAACAAAGCATTTCTGCCAAATAAAACTTTCAAAACCGTAATCAGCAATAACAATTTCAACGTCAATACATTAATCAATCATTCTAGCATATATTATACTCGTTAATAAACATTTGCTAAATATCTGCCACATACGCGAAATAAAACCACTGCATAGCACGTACGAAATTTGCTCATAAATAAAAAACGATGCTTGAGCGCATAATAAAACTTTCAAAATCGTAATCAGCAATAAAAACTGCATCCATTGCACTATGTTTCATTCGTTTTCTCGAGCGGCCAATTTTGTAAACATTTACCTAAAGTTTTATAACCAAACTATTACGAGTGTCTTGTAAATGGTAACTAAATACAATAAAGTGTTTATGTAGATTTGTTAATCATCACATACGCACTTATGTCCAAACTTTCAGTTTTGAATTTTTTTTCCGGTGCCTCTTTTATGGAGCATTTATGTAAATTAAAATCGAGTATCAGCGTTAAGGTTTGATGAGGAAATACCTCATATGTGATTAGTGGACTAAACTTAAATATGTTTCATCTTAATAGGTACGTTTACCTGAGGATTTTACCCAATCAGAACAAAGTGGTGGCACTGGTGTTTGCAATGAGTACAGACCGGTGCTAAAATAATTAAAATACACATTATAACAAGCTCAAAATAGGCAAAGTGAATTAAAGAATAGTATAGAAATATCAAACACCCATATACAATATACCATATATGTATTCTCGAATACGATGATAGAAAAAAACGAAGAGAAAAATTGCTAAAAATGGAAGAAATAAAAGAATAAGCAACTGAAAGAGGGCGTGATATTGTGTAAATTGTATACAAAGTTTAAAGACAGTAAATAATTCATTCATATTCCTTTCTTATCAAAAAAATTGGTGCCAGTAAGATATTTTGCAAGAACACCATTGCAAAATTTAGTGCAATAAAAAATACATTCATGTTTTTTTTAGTTAAAAATATGGGGTTTTACATTCACAAGATTTAATTAATATCGTTTACTTTAACATAGCTTAGACAAACTATTTTTACACAAGCTTGTTTTTTTAGCCGAGATAAATATTTCCAGAAATACATTATTAATTATAATAATGTGGTTGAAGGTACAATGGACATAGAGGATACCGAATCGATACTCAGATATTTAAAAGCCAGATTGCTATATGCTTGATAGAAATTCCTACTTTTTCCAGAACATCACGAGAAACAACTGAAAAGCGACATCTCTTTACCATTGTTTCATTATTGAAAATTAAAAACAAAAACGACTATTTTGGAAGCTATTTTCTTGGTAATTTTATTTTCGTGTGACATTTTTAATGTTGCTGAATCTGAATAACAAGTTTGGTATTTCGTTTATGGGTTCACAGGCACAGACATACCTTTTTTAAAATTATTCTTCGGAAACATGTATTTACGGTAAACTTGGACATAGAAATTTTGGATGGAATGCAATAACTTTCTCTACGTGATAGAGAAAATAAAAATGGCTAGCTAGTTTGAGTTATGTTCTTGGTATCTTTATTGCTTGTAATGAAGGGTTTTTAGTAAAGTTTAAGCACAACAGTTTAAAAATACTATCACTAATGTATAACACAGTATTAAAATATTTCAAAGACACAAAAAGAGAGACTTAAAATTTGAATTTCCATTATAACACAAACAGTAGATAAGAGTTGCAGCAGGCTTGTGGCAGGAAAGTTGAGTATCGGAGTTGGCCATGATAGCATGTCGTGGTTTACTGCAATCAACACAGAATTCTGCACGAACGACTCGCACGGCGGAAATGTGTAATTAAAGTTGGCGACAGTTCTTTCATACACAAGCAATTAGTGATATTTACAGACAGCTCTAGAGAAAACCTTAGCAATAAGCAAACTGAAAATCTACTCTGTGCTAGTAATATGAAAATATCTAAAACATGATTTAGACTGAACTGTCTTTTAAAAATAATGAAGATAAAAACTCAGACATCACTAAAGCGAACAGTTTATGTCAAAATCATACGTTTTTATAAAGTTTAGTCTTAATTTTTAGATACCTATACTTCTCTAATGTCAAAGCCATCACATAGTGGCCAGCTCTTAACGGATGAGTTTACTGTATTCCTCTATTCCCAACCTAGCTACAAGGAAGTATTCAATAAGACAATCTCTACAAATTTTTATCTCGATTAACATGAATATATAGGAAGAAGCGTTTGTAAGGATTCTTTGTACAAGAGTAGAGGAAGTCAACTGAATTAAACATTTCAGATTTCTATAATTTGAGAGCCTATTTTATGTGCCTAAGCTTCTTTTTAAGGGCTAAAACTACGATATATGTAATATAAATATATACATTTCAGTGCTAACAAAAGATTTATATAGTATTACGTATATGTATAACTGAAATTTTATGAAAATGGAAGAAAAAAATAAAGCTAAATCTGTTACTCCCATTAAAACATAAACTTGAAAATCATAACTAGTCTATTTTTACTTTCTCTGCTAGTAAGTAGGGCAAGTATTGTATTCCACCCAAAAATTCGATGTCGAGATTTCACCGGAAATATATGTTTTGAGGCCCCCTGAATCAAAAAAGAAGCATTTTTAGAAAAAGGTCTGTGTGTCAGTCTGTGGACAACAACTCAAAAACGAAAAGTCGGTTAAAAACCAAAGTTGGTATTTAAGTTTAATGTCTTTCAAGGATGCGACACGAAGATTTTGAAGAAACTAGCCCCATCCTAAACTACCCTTTACATGGAAAATTTTTCGAAAATTTTGATTTTCTTGAAAATGGCTCAAACGATTTTGATTAAAATGTCATATGTTTGAGATATTTGAATGACAAATGAAATGTATATCTTGAATTTTCTGGCTATAGCCCCTGTAGTCGTATTTACTCTAGACGACTTTTGCATAACTGGTAAACCGTTAGAGATAGACCAAATTAAACTATACAAAAAATGTAGATCTTGCTAAAATACACAATTTATGTCTCAATAGATTTTCTTGTAGGGTGAACCATTTCGGAGATATTCCTTGCTATATGTGCGAGTTTCGGAAAACTTAGAACTTTCGTGAAATGGATCATCGTTGTTCATTTTTTTTATATGTTAAGTGTGCAAAGAGAACAGAATCTCAAACTATCGCACAAAGCCTACTGTATTCTAATATTCCCCTTGTACCTACAAGGAAATAAGCAAGTAGTAGTTCAATTGTTTCTGTAGTGTGACGAAATCTGAACCAGGAAGAGCCATGTGTATAGTTCAGTGCCCTGTGTTTTGAAGCAACAGAGTCGGTAATCGAAGACTGGACCTCGGCCGGCACACCGCGCTATGAAATATGGGTAACTGGAACACTAAATTACTTTCTGTTCTTTTTTATTTTATATTTACTACAATAAAGACTGTGAAGAACGCAAAGGAGGGATGAATTTAATTTTGAAGCGAGTACGAAGAAAAATGTGGTATGATCTAAGATGGTGGAACATAGAGCGGCCAGCATCTGTAATTAAATATCGCAACCCTGTAATTAGGGCCAGTAAATTTCTGGCGCGGGGAGAGGGGCCCCAAACTGACATGATAACGTCCCTTCCCTTTCCACTGCGAGCAGCCGTGAAGTGGAAACGCAGAAAAGAAACAAAACACAGATGATGTGTCCTATACGAAAACAAAAGAGTTCAGAAATCCTTACGAGGTTATTTATCTGCCGTGAGTTATACGTTGAATGAGTTAGTTGGGACGGGCAGTAGAATTTGGGCTCCGGGCTACAAGGAAACAAAACGATCTACTCTAGGTGTTATAAATGTCCAATAGATGGCAGTAAATTGGTGATAAAACAAATCCGAGAGGCGTTTGCTTTAAGTATGAAGAAATTATTTGAAAGGTCCTTCACCATATGCTTGTTTGGTGATTTTTTGGAAGGTGATATGGTCTACATTAGACAATACCATCCCCATTAGTGGTATATAAGTACTTAGCCTCTTTCTAATATCTAATTACAAACGGTAAAATAATACAGATTACTTGAATAATTCTGTAGTAATTACTTTTGTTACTAATAGTCGTACAGATACCAGAATAGTAATAGTAATAAATCTCTCTCCCAGGCTTTTATAAAAGTTGATAACGCTAGCTCACTTCTGCAGCACTCTAAATAGCATAATATTGCCATCGCAATATCTACGTAGTTATGTGATATTAAGAGGAAATAAAAATAGTGTAAAAAAGCGACAAAGTCTAGTCCAATTACTTTTCTATAATTTTATGTTTTGTAAACTTTTGCGTAAAAACATTCTTTCACTGACCTTAACAGAATCTACAGTCTTTCGTGATATTACAACTCAAACTGTGTTAATTATTATTTATCTATTTATTTTTTTATTTTTAGGTCGCTTTTGGAGTGTTTATCTCTGATATGAGATTCCCTTCTGGTCTACCAGGAAAGAACGAATCGGCTGAGGAATTTAATGTCACATTGGCAAGTTGGCCATAGTAGCATAGTGGTTAAAGCAGCCGCTGAATCCCGGCTATGGCATTTAATTTTTCAGTCCTAATTCCACCTGTCTCACAACTGTCTTCTTCTCGTAGCCTTGAAACACTCCTTTCACTGTCTCTCAACACACTAACCAAATGAAAAACTGCCTACTTCACGCGCTCCACCAGTTTTTATACCGGCGATGACGTAGCCAGATCTTTCTCTAACCTCTACAAACAAACCGGCCACCGGAAATTTCTAGAATGAGCTAGAAAATCCCTTTTTTGACGTGCCGCACTCATTGTTGTCACTTGTTTGCCCGCGTGGGTAATGTGGAGAAGCTTTACCTTAAGCGTATTTAACACGAGCCTCGCCTTGTATGTGGTGAAGCAGCAACTGTCCTTTGTTGTGGGCCGCAGCCGGCGTCACAATAGTTTTTTTCAATAAGTATGGATTACAGTATGAAAATTCAAAAGCTGAGGAAACACTATAAAAGGAAAATCGAAGTGACTGTAGGATATACTAAAAATTCTAATTTATACAATCGAAATTGATATCGGCACTATGTTTTTGTCTCTCTGTGGCCTATTTATAATATATTTAATAATTTTTTCGTTATTGTTTTTAAGTTTTAAGACACATTTCAACATTTTGGTGACTTTTAGGTGTATTATTATTACTATATTATTATATATATATTATTACATTTCTCACCTCGTTTACGTAAAGTAATTTTATGGTTTCGCGCCTTCTTTTATTGCAACGTAAAACATTTCCCAACTACTACCAACTGGTTCTGTGTTTACAATTAACATAGGTTTTTTTCTGCTGTAAAGTTGGTAACTAACATTGCACCTAACACCGTCTGCCGCAGCAACATTACCGAAAAAGTCATGTAAACGTAACACTTATTTTAGTTTCAAGGTCATGGTGTTGGTTTTTGACACAAGTTTGATGCAACAAAAGCAGGGTGCACGAAACTTGCCCCAGTCGATTTAAATCCGCACACAAAGTTACCAACCAGAGCGAAGTGAATATAAATCATTGCCCTGTTGGGGTGGTCTCGAACCTGGGACCTGCCATCTGCCGCTAATATATACGACAGAGTGGAATATTGATGGCGAAACGTCATCTGCAAGACCATTTGTCAATCACGTGACCTAGCTGGACCTGACGTTTACATAGCAGCACTCACCTGCACATTGTAAACACCGCCGCAACAATGACAACAATGCTTTATTGACTGCTGCACCACCGATGTTACTAGCCTACTTTCAGGGGGTTGAGAAAACACCTTTTAAAGAATGATATTAAGAAGTTTTGTGGATTATTATTATTATTATTATTATTATTATTATTATTATTATTATTATTATTATTATTATTATTATTATTATTATTATTATTATTATTATTATTATTATTATTATTATTATTATTATTATTATTATTATTATTATTATTATTATTATTATTATTATTATTATTATTATTATTATTATTATTATTATTTGTATAATAGTTACAATGTTTACACGTATTTTTGGTTCCCAAAGTTTTATTTTTCTTGTCTATTTATCTCTATCTTTACATTCCACCTGCTTGAGTGCTTTTGTTATCATCCCGGCCCTTATTTCCTGCGTCCAAGTATTTCTGACTGCACTGCAAACCTCTTCTTCCAAATGAACACCATTCCCAAACTTTTCTGGGCGTTCTCTCTATGGCATCTTCCCGCTGTGTCCATACCAGTTTTCCTAGTATTTTATCACAGAATTCTTCCTTAATAACTGTCTTCTTAATTACTTTCTGCACTAAATATAGTAAGTGGAGAAAGACTTTTATTCCACCCAAAATTTGATACCAAGATATCAAGATATCACCAGAAATACATGTTTTGAGACTCACTAAATTCAAAATATTCTAGAAAAAATCTGATGTGTTGCACTCACATGACTTTCTCTACTCTTGTACTAACCATTCTTACAAACTCTTATTCCTATATCTTCTTCGTGTTAGTTAAGATAAACATTTGTACAAATTATCTTATTACTTATTTCCTTGTAGGTGCAAGGGGAATATTAGAATACAGTAGACTTTGTGCGATATTCAAATATTTTAAAGCTTTCAAACTCCATTCTCTTTGCACACGTAACATAAAAAAATGAACAACGATGTTCCATTTCACGAAAGCTTTAAGTTTTCCGAAACTCACACACTTAACAAGGAATATCTCCGAAATGGTTCAATCTACAAGAAAATTTATTGAGACATAAATTGTGTATTTTAGCAAGATCTACATTTTTTGTATAGTATAATTTGGTCTATCTCTAACGGTTTACCAGTTATACAAAAGTCGTCCAGAGTAAATACGACTACAGGAGCTATAACCATAAAATTCAAGATATACATTTCATTTGTCATACAAATATCTTAAACATGTGACATTTTAATCAAAATTGTTAGAGCTATTTTCATAAAAATAAAAATGTTCGAAAAATGTTGCATGTAAAGGGTAGTTTAGGGTGGGGCTATTTTCTTCAAAATCTTCGTGTCGCATCCTTGAAAGACATTAAACTTAAATACCAACTTTGGTTTTTAACCGACTTTTCGTTTTTGAGTTATGCTGTCCACAGACACACACGGACATAGTTCTAAAAATGCTGTTTTTGGATTCAGGGGGCCTCAAAACATATATTTCCGGTAAAATCTCGACATCAAATTTTTGGGTGGAATACAGTATTTACTTTGCTATATGTAGTAGATTAAGTAGAAAATGAAAAATTTTCAAAAATTTTGATTTTATAAAAAATGACTACGATTTTGATTCAAATGTCATGTTCAAAATATTTTTTATGACAACTGAAGTTTGATTACGAATTTTCTGGGAATAGTCTCTGAAGTCCTTTTCATTCTGGGTGACTTTTAGATAATTGGTAAGCGTAAAACATAAACAAAATATTATTTCCCAAATATAGAGATTTAGTTAAAGTATTAATTTATGTCAAATACATTTTTGTGGACAGAAAATTATTTTCTCAAATAGGAAGTACGGAATGTCAAAGCTATCACATAGTGACTAAAAATTTGACCATCACTTAAGCCTACTGTATTCTCCTATTTTCAGTATACCTATTAGAAAATAAGTGATAATATAATTTCTACAAACGTTTATCTTGATTAACATGAAGTAAGGTTATTTTTATAATTTTGAATGCTTTGCTGAGTTTCATAAGCCCATTTCTATAGAAAGAATCTTTGTTAAGTTTCTAAATTCATCATTATCATCATGAAAGTTCGTTGTAGGTCATGTGGCCTGTAACGATAAACCAAGTGAAGAGGTCTTGGTGTTTCCACCACTGTTTTAGTCTTCTTTGGTCCCCTGTGACCAGTTGGAGCATACTGGAATGCCTATTTTGGGAGTCTAGTTCTTTCCATTCTCCTCAGTCAAACTTGGTACTCCAAGGTTTTCTCTGACGTCCGTATTCCTTTGGTGGTCCAATCTAGTAGCTCCTAACAGTGATGACAAAAAACGCATTTGGGCTACTTCAAGTTTATGTGAATTTCTGTTATTTAAAATTCAAATCCAAATGTCTTCTTATTGCCCCTTGTAATTCTAAATTTCAGCCCCATATAAGAACTTACATCCTACTGTGGATATGTATGCTTGCAATTTAGTTTCTTTGGCTATGTTTCTATGTTTGGGACTAAATATGCAATTTTTTCATTCATAAAAACTTCTTCGATTTTTTATACACCTAAAAATAGTGTACTGTTTTACTGTGCGCCATTTTTTAATCTCTTAGCGGTTATTTAAGCATTTCATTCGTTTCTCAAAATTACATTTCTCTTCGCACAAATAGTCCCTTGGGATGCAGTTTCGGTCTGGTTTTTATGAAATTTGGGTCATAAAGCCCTTTGTAACCTTATTTTATAATTTGGTCTGGGTTTTGTTGAGATATGTTTTGTAAGTTGTGTTGGTAATCGTGAACTTATATTAATTTTTTCAGAAGGTTTAAAATTAAGATTGGAAAAATCCAGGCTATCATTTATTTGCATATGTATTAAGAACATACCATGAATTATACCTGAAAGAAAATTTTCGAAGCATTTTCCATATAAAGGGTAGTTTAGGGTGGGGCTATTTTCTTTAAAATCTTAGTGTCGGATCCTTGAAAGACATTAAACTTAAATACCAACTTTGGTTTTTAAGCGACTTTCTGTTTTTGAGTTATGTTGTCCACAGACTGACACACAGACACACGCACGCACGCGCACACACACACACACACACACACACACACACACACACACACACACACACACACACACACACACACACACACACACGTAGAGAAAGTAAAAATGATTGTGATTATTGATTTCAAACATGATTACTTAACATGTATCTAATTCATAATTCTGTTTTGCATTCTGATTCTCGAAGAAGGAATCTCGAAGTGAGTAAGATATCGACTGATCGATAGTGTTCTCTGCCCACTCGAACCTGGCGTTAGTGAAGAACCGGTTTAGAGGTACATTAATTTCATATCTTCACGTTTTACGTGGACCTCCTCGTCGCGGGATCGACTCCGGAGGTTAACACGTGTTTGCATTGCTGATTTCGGTACAACCCACAACTTGCTTGTGCACTAAAAATTTGTTTAAATGGATTTTTGTTGTTGATTGTTGACATAATGGCGTGGTTTGTAGGGGAGACTTAGCACCTCGAGCAGTAAAATGTTTTGTGTCTATACCCTTGATGGGGCAACTCCGAAAAGGAAGGTTTGGATGAGAGGAAACTGTAATACAATCACAAGTCCACTTAATTTTGATCTCTCTTTATTTTTATTAATTACATGGCTAAAAATCTGATGTATTGCATTCGGCACCTTTTCTCGAAGCTTCCAGAATAACTGCGTCGCACGGCGTTTTTCAAAGCCAGTTTTATCTGGTGCTCCATATGACGTTTCCATTTCTATGCTGGCGGCCGACGCGACAATACTTACTGTGGCCGGATGGAGGTAGGTGACAGCAGAGGTTCATAACAGTGGCGGCTCATGCAATATCACCTGGGGTGTCCGGTACTCGAAGAAGTCCCCGATCTGGAGGACGAGGGTTTACAGAGAACAAATTTCCTACCATACACACCTGAAATGGCCAACCAAAAGTTGTGCGGTGAATTGGAAATAGAAGAAATTCAAGGATCCTTCCCAGCGTTCGCATAACAATCTGTGGAAACACCCGAAACCGCCTAAGCTACCCCAACTTTCAAGTTTGACATATTCTATCAGTTCTTAACTAGCACTCACAATAAACGGAATCTAAAACGTTTTCGACCAAAGCACCTGTAAAAGCAATTTAAATATTCAAACACAACAACAACCATTGCTGCTGTAATTTATCGCCTGTTATAGGGAGATTAATAAAAATACGTAATGAGTTCTTTGCGAGGTCAGCAAAATAAACTCCATCTGATATCTCCTCTAAGACTTGGGGAAATACAGCAATTAAAACTCGCAGTCGGACACGGCACCGGAGAATGATATAAAACATTGACGAAAAGAAAGGTTCTTCAAGATTAGTAATTAGCAAAGGAAAGGAAAACATTAAAGCTGTAGACAAATGTAAGTAGTTGGGGGTACCTTTCTGAGTTGAATAATTTCTGAGATATTCCTTTATATTCTTTTGTATTTTCTGATACAAAACGTGAAGTCATTACGAAATTTTTGCCCTCCCCATCATGCAAAAAGAACGAAATTTAAAAGCCATCTCATATCGATCAGCTCATAAAAGATTTGATTATTGCTAAAGCATACCTACGCATTTTCACATTCCCTTTGTACCTACAAGAAGACGTAATAAAACCATACAAATGTTTATTTCGATTAAGAAGAAGTAGAAGAATAAGCGTTTGCAAGAATAGTTTGTACAAGAGTGAGTAGAAAAAACTATGTGAATGCAATAAATCAAATCTTTTTATTAAAAGGACCAAAAATGATTCTTCATAATTATTTGAGATCTGCTTATGTTGCTTTTTTCCACAATGTGCTTTCTTATGGATTGATTTTGTGGAGTAAATAGTCTACACGTAACAATGACCTAATTGCTGGTCCCTTATATTACAGGCAAATTGTAAGTGATTACTTACAATAAGGAATAAAATTCTCAGCCCATAATACAAGGATAAATTAAAACTTAGGTGTTCCAAAACATAGGATGAATTAACTTGGTAATAATATCTATAAAGGTCTAGGCGAACGATGTACAACCTTGTCTCTTTAGAGTTTTAGAGGGTGAATCAGCTCACACACAGTCAGTATCCAGTGATGGACATAAACAGCCGATTCCATGACAGCTTGTAAAGACCTCTTCATTCTGGATGATTGTTGCATAAATGGTAAACAGTAAAAGACACAAAAAAGCGCACTAAATAAAAAAAATATATGGTTCTCGTTAAAACATACAATTTATATCAGCTTTTTTTTTCTTTTGAGTGCACCGTTTCCGAGATATTCTTTATTATTTGTTTGAATTTACCAATACTTACCTACACTTTTCTCAAATAGGAATATCCTATTTGTTTTTTATCTCTTGGACTTCCAAAGAGAACGGAATTTCAAAGCCATCGCATACCAACTAGCTCTTAAAACATTTTACTATCACTTAAAGCCTACTCTATTCCCATATTCCACTTGCAACTACGAGAAAATAAGCAATAAGATAATTTTTTAAAATTCTTAAGTGGATTAAAATAAAGTAGATAGATAAGCATTCGCAGGAATAGTTTTTCAACGTAGTCACCTGGTAAATAAATTAGTGTTATATAGATTTAGTAACAGTTCGACTAAATGACTCACATGACTTTCTCAACTCATACTAACCATTCTTACAAACTCTATCTTCTTTGTGTTATTTGAGATAAACATTTGCAGAAATTATCTTATTGCTTATTTCCTTGTAGGTGTAAGGGGAATATGGGAATACAGTAGACTTTGAGCGATAGTCAAATGTTTTTAAGCTTTCAAACTCTGTTCTCTTTGCACGGGTAACATAAAAAACTGAATAACTATGTTCCATTAGACGAAAGTTTGCTTTCCAAAACTCACACAAATAACAAGGAATATCTCGGAAGTGGTTCACTGTACAAAAAAATTATTGAAGTATAAATTGTGTGTTTTAGCAAGATCTGAATGTTCTGTATAGTAAGATTATTTGAAGTTTAGCAACAAATAACTTACTATATGGTGTTTACATGAAAACTAGAGGGAATGGGTAGAGAAATGGCGTGGATAAGGATTCTTCTTTATGAAGTTGGCATAGTAAGAGAGTTGGCGGGACCGTTAGTATGTGGGAGTGGGTAAGTAGGTATATCGGGGGGATAACAATGAGTGGAAATTCATAATTTGGTCCGCAGCGAGCGAGTGAGCGAGAGTGCTGCGTGACTGGACACTGCCCTGTAGGCCAGTGCACGAATATAAACTTGATTTCTCAAGGTCCCACAGCGCTTGTGATTGAAAGATCCCAGATAAGGACTGACCCTGCCTGTACATATGTCTCAGTCGCCATGTCTCACTTCCGCAGCACCATCATTCATATCATTGTTGCATACTTCGCCCAATAATGACACTCGAGACACAAAACATAATGTTCAACTCCATACAGGCATTTCCCGATGTCCAAGTGAGCACACTCGGGGTACTCGATGACGTCAGAGGCAATTCGTTACTCTGGTTGTTGGTGTCGATGACAGTTGGGGTGATAATAGAGTTTGGAAAGGGGAGAGGTAACGGGTTCTGTCAACCAGCATGGGTTAGGGTCACCAGATGCACTTGCCGATGTCTCTCATGGAGATCCTAGATACCTGCACAGTTCATCCCAGATGTTAGAAGCAAGAAACACCTACAATTGTAATAGAAATTCAGAGAAGTTATTTTCAGAAGCTTTTTATCTTCTGTTTCCACGCGATTCGTGTGTTAATTTAGCCATTGAAATCATGCAAGCCACAGCTTCCATTTTGAATCAGCTGTTCAGTTGTTTACAATTTTCTTAGGTTATGGGACTATTCATTTGGGTTACACTCTTAAATTTGCAATTTCCTCATGTTATAATTGTGGACATAATATTTATAATTTAAATATTATTATAGTTTTGCTTTCTCTGATGAGAAAACGTGTCCGGGTTGTTGTACTCTCTGAAGGGGTAAGGGGGAAATACGTTGAAGTTATAAATCTACTATTAAATTAGATACTTTCTGCAACGTTATTATGGCAGCACTGATAACAGAAGGCTTTTGTTTCTTATTAGACGTAAGGCATTCTAACCTAAATTTCTATCAGAAAACGGAGTTGTGGATGTTAAAAATTCCTTACAACCACATTATGTGAGAGGAACACAGTAAGTGTTGTAATATGACACCGAGATTTTGCCGAAATACATGTTTTGAGAGTTCCTGGATCTAAAAATGTGTCTCTCTGTGAACAGCAAAGCTCAAAAACGAAACTTTCTGTGAGTAACCTGCAAAGATTTTTTTCTTTGGAACGGATTTTGCATAATTTGTACCGGTAAACCATATTATACACAAATCTTAGTTCACAAATAATTTAAATATTGTTAACATATACAATCTATATCATGTTTGTAGCATTAAAAACTTCCAACTTTACTTCACCAGGCTATATCTAGAAATCCACATTCTGGTTCACAAGTATATACGCAGCCGCTTTCCATAAATTTTAATTAAAAGGTCAATTTTACGTAAAGGTTTTATCATTAATTAAATTAATTAAGGGTGCTTAAAATATTTATAATTTAGCTACTGGAATTAAAGTTAAAAATAAATATTAGAATTAGTATTATTAAATTTATTATTCTTCCCTCCAAAACTCAAAGAACTATTAAACCAAATATCCCACATTCTAGTTGAAGTAAGGATATTTCAATATAGGGCTTTATTTAAATTTGATATATTGACAATTAGATAGATATTAACCATAGGGGCAATGACATCAACAATGATAAAGAATAGTTATACATATACACTAATCGTGGAAATTTGATATTAATATTTAACCGGTTTAAAAGTTATACATAACATTTTCAGTCGCAAGTAGGCAAATCAACATTGCAAGGAAGATGGATGCCTAAAACCACTATCTGATCTTGGTGTCCATTTTTTCTTGCATGCAAATATGTGATCACGATCTTACCTACAGTATTCACAGAAAGAAGACTCTTTAATATTAATAAAGATGTTTGGCGAAGCAACTATGATTGAATTTTAAGTGGGTTATAGCTGTTATTATTTTGCTTGAGGCTTTTGTATACGTATACCATTGTTTTTTGGGTACATCAGTATGCAATGTTTCTTTAAATTCGTGCTGGAGTTTTCTACCATTTATTCGAGCACTGTTTTACATTATTCTTTTCTAAGTGAGTCAAGTTGTCTGGATACGGTTGACCAGATAAGGTTTGTAGATTTTACTAAACTGGAAGGGTTAGAATGAGACTGGAAAATTCAGCGCCATAGCCGGGTGTTGTTCTAACCACTGAGCTACCACGGAAACATTCCGACCGACATTAAATTGAACTATGAATTTAATAACATGCCGGCATATTGCCATGTAACCCACTGGTTAGAGCAACCGCACGGAGACAAATAATGTGACGTTGAATTTTTCACTCTCACTCTACCCTTTCTTACAAAATGTCCTTAATTTGATGGTGTATTTCTTAGGCACCCTATAATGGGGAGACATTCAGGGCACATCTCTGCAATTGCTCGGTTCACATACAAATTTCAACTTTTAGCTGCACCCCTCGGATCAATAGCAGCCCTGAAGGAGGGAGGGTGCCACCAGAAGGGGTTGAGACGGCTAAGTAGACTGGTATTGTCACCACAGATTGATTAACACTCTGCCAGTGCCATCTGGAGTATCACCACAATGCAAGTGCCATTAAGTGCAAACTTCTCAGAAAATACATACACACGTCCTACCCTGAAATCTGGACTCTGGTCGCTGCCACCATTTATAGGTTATGGTGGACATAGTGGTAATGCTAGAATCTTACAACAGTTGGACATGAGAAAACTTGACTGTCGACTGACTATACATCAACTATCTCCCAAAATGAAGTCACTTGGTATTTATGTTCAGTATCTTTCAAGGTTGTGACAAAAAGATTTTCAAGACAATACCCCCACCACAGACCACCTTTACGTAGAACATTTTCCGAAACTTTGATTTGGCTCTAACGGTTTTATTTAAAATACCAAGTAGTTAGGATTTTTTCATGATGAATTGTATATCTTGAAATTTTTTGGGATATCTTCAGAAGTCTTCTTCATTCCGAATGACATTTGAATAACTGGTAAACCTAAGAGAGACACAAAATCTTCTTCTTCTGATTAGCCTGGCGTATTTAGGACTTACAAGCCAGTGCCTACAGTCAGACGCCTGTCGGGGAGCAGAGGAACCTATGGGCCGGACAGAGTGAAGACCTGGAAGTGGGTGGTCAGCCAAGCACCACGTATGATAGTGAGGAAGAGGATGATAGTGGCTATAATTACAAAATATCTTATGCCCTTCGCATGATAATCTACTTCGCGTTAATTGAAATTGGTGTTTTTAAACACACAAGCCGTGTGTGGGCAAAGTTTGAGAGGTAGAACTGGAACTTAAAAATTCAATGCCACAACTGGGATTTGAACCACAGATCTTCCGCTTACCGGGCGGCTGCTCTATTTATTATTATTATTATTATTATTATTATTATTATTATTATTATTATTATTATTATTATTATTATTATTATTATTATTATTATTATTATTATTATTATTATTATTATTATTATTATTATTATTATTATTATTATTATTATTATTATTATTATTATTATTATTATTATTATTATTATTATTATTATTATTATTATTATTATTACTATTATATTTATTGGAAATGTATAATTTCAAAAAACTGTTCTGATTTAGGTTTAGGTAAAATCAACCAATCACAAGAGGACTACATAGTTTAAGAAAAATTCAAGAATTATGAACAAGGCCTGAATTTCAATGAACTAAAAATTTTTAAAATGACACATTAAATTTTTCTTAAACTATGTAGTCGTCTTGTGATTGGTTGATTTTACCTAAACCTAAATCAGAACAGTTTTTTGAAATTATACATTTCCAATAAATATAATAATAATAATAATAATAATAATAATAATAATAATAATAATAATAATAATAATAATAATAATAATAATAATAATAATAATAATAATAATAATAATAATAATAATAATAATAATAATAATAATAATAATAATAATAATAATAATAATAATAATAATAATAATAATAATAATAATAATAATAATAATAACTTTTTACAATTCAAACCGTCTCAAATATGTGTTTTTAATTGGTGACAGACAGTATAACAAGAATATAGCAGAAAAAGAAAGTTAAAACTAGTACAAATAGGAAAAAAAAGCCTATGTATCTTATAAGACACACCAAGCATGAAAGGGTTAACTTTTAGATTCATTTAATGTGTCATTTTAAAAATTGTTAGTTCATTGAAATTCAGGCCTTGTTCATAATTCTTGAATTTTTCTTAAACTATGTATTCGTCTTGTGATTGGTTGATTTTACCTAAACCTAAATCAGAACAGTTTTTTGAAATTATACATTTCCAATAAATATAATAGTAGTAATAATAATAATAATAATAATAATAATAATAATAATAATAATAATAATAATAATAATAATAATAATAATAATAATAATAATAATAATAATAATAATAATAATAATAATAATAATAATAATAATAATAATAATAATAATAATAATAATAATAATAATAATAATAATAATAATAATAATAATAATAATAATAATAATAATAATAATAATAATAATAATAATAATAATAATAATAATAATAATAATAATAATAATAATAATGCAGGAGGGGTATACATGCATATAATTAGGAAACGGCGCCGCACGATGTTAATCTCTCAAATTACACGAGATAGGTTAATTGTTGGAAGGCACGTTGTTCCATTAATAAAGTGCATAGCTGACACCTTCATGGCGTCCGAATTACAAGGTTGCCCAGACAGTTTAACAAAGTTCACACTGTAATGGATTACATAGGTGAGTGACGGCTGCTTGTTCCACTTAATGATAGGCACCGTGCAAGCAATGATTAATATGTCCCTGTAATGCGCGGGTCCTGGGATCGCATCCCTTCAGTCTACGGATTGATTTCAATGTAGGCTCATGCGGAAGACTCAGTTAATTACTGCTAGTGCCTCTTAGGAACTAGACATTCTCCTCAGACCAGTCGCCACTGCAGTATTTCTTTATCTCCTTTCGTAGCAATGGTTTACTCTCCCCTTAAGGGACACTGGGAGTGAAATTTGAAAGTTCCACATTTCTTGATAGATTTTTCTGAAATTATTACTGTGTTTGTATTTATATCAGAATAAGAGGTACACCAAATTTCATTAAAATTAGATAATTCGTTTAGGATATATAAATTATTTTATGAATTTAATAGGCACACTTTCAAAATAGAGCTCGCGTCTATTGACTTTTCAAAATTCATTTATATTGGCAGAACTGATACTCTAAAACATGGGTAACAATTGTATGAAGAGATATTTCAAATATGTTTGCTGATTATGCTGTACATATTTTTTTTGATAACAAAGAAAATTTAATCTTAAAAATTATTGCTTTTTTTCATACAAAAATTTTTTTGGGAATTCATGTTAATGATGACATCAATATTGAATCATAGTTTTGTTTAGCTGCTATTTATGAATACTTTTGGAAATTTTCATTGAATTTGAAGCAAATCTGAGGCGCGACCTTCTTTTGGAATGTGCAGAAATGTAGTTTTGAGAAAAACAGGCTTTTATATAGGAACATCCTGTGTACGTTAAGGAAAGAGCCGTAACATTTTAAGGTAAAAAAAACAATTTTCGACTTTTTGACAATTTTCACCAAAATTTCACTCCCAGTGTCCCTCAAGGGAACTTTAACTATAGCTTGTTCACTAGCTCATGGTTTGCAGCGAGCCAGTACGTCAACAATCCCAGATAAACAGCGAAATCTGAGCCAGTTTATCGAGATAAACATAATCGAGTTTATGGTAATAGTGCCAACCTTGGAATGTGTATTCACGCTAGATTAAAACAAAGAACTCGCTGAAAATAGCACAATTCAAATGTTATTCAGTTCATGGAGTATATTAGCTTATAATCTAAATCCTTGCAGCCATTTTTGAGAAAATCAAACTTTTCGAAAAATGTTGCATGTAATGGGTAGTCTGGGGTTGGGGATTTTTTGAAAATGATTATGTTCCACTACAGAACGCTAGCCATCGTCTGCGAGTTTATTTTCAATGACATTTGACCTTGTCTGCCAAAAGCCGTCAAACGCAGAGAAAGTTTAATTTCACAGCGCATACTGTGCTGATATCTGATGTTGTTGCCGTTACTTTTTGACTGACCCTGACTGACAGACGTGTCCCGTCTGTATCTGATACAAGCGGACATTTCTACAATGGACACAATAGCTGCAGATAAGATTCCTCCAAACGGAATACGCAATGCTCGAAGTGTCCACCTTTCCGATTTGTGGTTGTCTTGTCAATTGACGTAAGTACGTGCTTAAGTGTCCAAACACGTGTCCCATCTGACGTTTGTATCCGCTGATTTAGGAAAATCTGTGTTTACTCACAGGAATTCCTCTAATCTATCTTGTACTAACCATTCTTACAAACTCTTATTCCTATATCTTCTTCGTGTTAGTTGAGATAAACATTTGTAGAAATTATCTTATTGCTTATTTCCTTGTTGGTACAAGGGAAATGTTAGAATACAGTAGGCTTTGTGCGATAGTCAAACGTTTGAGATTCTGTTGTCTTTGTACACTTAACATATAAAAAAAATGAACAACGATGTTCCATTTCACGAAAGCTTTGTTTTCCGAAACTCACGCACACAACAAGGAATATCTCCGAAATGGTTCACCCTACAAGAAAATTTATTCAGACATAAATTGTGTATTTTAGCAAGATATACTTTTTTTGTATAGTATGATTTGATCTATCTCTAACGGTTTACCAGTTATGCAAAAGCCCTCCAGAGTAAATAGGACTACAGGGGCTACAGCCAGAAAATTCAAGATATACATTTAATTTATTATAAAAATATCTCAAACATGTGGCATTTTAATCAAAATGGTTAGAGCCATTTTCAAGAAAATCAAAATTTTCGAAAAATTTTCCATGTAAAGGGTAGTTTAGGGTAGGGCTATTTTCTTCAAAATCTTCGTGTCGCATCCTTGAAAGACGTTAAACTTAAATACCAACTTTGGTTTTTAACCGACTTTTCGTTTTTGAGCTATGCTGTCCAGAGACTGACACACACACACGGACCTTTTTCTAAAAATGCTTTTCTTGGATTTAGGGGGCCTCAAACATATATTTCCGGTGAAACCTCGACATCGAATTTTTGAGTGGAATACAATACTTCCCCTACTTACCAGTGGAGAAAGTGAAAATCGTTACAACCATTTTTGAGAAAATCAAAATTTCCGGAAAATTTTCATGTAAAGGCAAGTCTGGGATGGAGGACTCTCATTCATTTACTTTTTTAATCTTCGAGTTATATCTATGCTAAACTTAAATACCAAGCTTGGTGTTTAACCGTCCTTTTTTTAGCTATGCACACGCATAGAAATTTTCTAAAATGCTTCTTATATATTCAGGGATTCTCAAAACATGTATTTGCGGTAAAATCTTAGTGTTGGATTTTTGGGTGGAATATATTTTAGTATGAGTGCGTGTATGTGTTGGTAGCATAAGATTTCTGTTGTTCTGTGCATTCCTTGTTTCGCCTCAGTTGAATTATTCAGAACCCTTCGTATAGAAGACATCGAACCTGAGGAACATATCTGAAGACTAAAGCTGACTCACCTAAAGTAGATTATACCTCTTACAACGGACATGCGCCGAAAGGTCATTCATTCACTCACTTACTGACGCACTCACACTCACTCATTCACTCACTATAAGAGTGAACAGATTCCTGAACAGATTCAGCATTGTGCTGCTTTTCAATTTTTTTTTTCGTCCTTTCCACTTTTAACGTTCTTCATAACTATATTTCAAACACTCAATCATTTTTCTTCACTTCGTCGCAGTGTCGAAGTTTTCTCAACATTACAATATCACAATGAACAAAACACCTCACTAATCTCATTCTTAATTCTTTCTTTAAGGGTACGCAGATATTCTTTTAATTTTACTAATATTTATCTGTATGAGTAGAAAAATTCTTGTGTTCCAGTCAGATATTTTATATCCCGATTTTACTGTATATGGCCATTTTAAGATCCACTGAATGGAAGGAATGAAAGTGTGTGTTTGTGTGTGTGTGTGTGTGTGTGTGTGTGTGTGTGTGTGTGTGTGTGTGTGTGTGTGTGTGTGTGTGTGTGTGTGTGTGTGTGTGTGTGTGTGTGTGTGTGTGTGATTTCTTTCATTAATTTCTGCATTCTCAAGCACAGCCATAAATATTTTAATCAAAGTTAATTTAAGTTTAAGAAATTAGCATGACAAATTAAATATAAATCTGTATTTTATAAATATCCTATAAACTGGTCTGAATGAAATTGAGATGCACAAAAGCTTGCTACTCAGAAAATATACATAAATCGTTAAATAAGCCAAGTTATGAATGCAAGAACTTAGACAAATTTTTAGTAGTTTTGCATTTTCCAGATATTTGTTAATATTAGTATGAATGTTCAAATATGTCATACATTTTTGATGAGCTAAGTCACTATTTTCATTTTTAAATGATGATAATTATCATCAATTAATTATAATTAATAAATTATTAGAGGAAATCGAACAAAACTAAACGGGATTCAACTCCTAAAACTTTAGGAAGTAACTGACAAATATAAACGAATATAATTTCCGGTATCTGAAACATGGATCTTAAAGTCTCCGTCCGGTTGCTCTAACCACTCAGCCACCAGAGCGACCGGCCGATATGATATTAAATTCTCCAGCTGTCACATTTTCACAGTAAACCGCAAGGAAATCTCAAATTTATATGAAATAACCTACGCTAATGGCAGCTTACAATGACCGCAAGGTCTGTGGTTCAGATCCCGGCTATGGCATTGAACTTTTTCAATCTCATTCTATACTTTCCAACCTTGACCTACACATAGCCAGTGTGAAAGAGCAATTTTTTTCTAAATTTCATTTGTTTTCAGAAGCATAGCATTCATTGTCGGTTTGTACTTGCTTTTCAAATGATTTTAGGTTAGAGACTCCCATATGAGGGCCATCGCAAATTAAAAGCAGGTGTTACTTTTGGTTGAAAGGTGTGTACACCTCAAAGCAAGGCGACAATCAGGCTGTGTAATTACGGAATTCGTCCTGTAGCAAATTTGTCGGCTGTCAGGAGAGTTTGCATGCAGACACGACAAAAATCTTGTGGCGGTAAGATTAATAGAGCTTTGGCATACAAGATCACTTGCCTCACTTCATTTATCTTCATCATCATTACCACCTGTGTTGACAACTCTTCGAGGTCATCACACCAACATCAAGATGGTGGCTCCATCTGCTGACGAAAGCTGCAAAACGGCTTTAATAATTTCCCATTTAAAACATACTGCAATAAAGCCGATGTTTCCTTACTAATATACATGCTGTCCCATAATTAGTTTCTCTACTACGTACAGTAAGTAGAGGAAGTTCTACATTCCACCCAAAAATTGCCTCCCTAAATCAATTTCATGTTGAGATAAACACTTGTAGAAATTATCTTACTGCTAATTTTCTTATAGGGGGAATACATTAGGCTTCTAGCGACAGTCAAATGTTTTAAGAGTGGTCGCTAAATAATGGCTGAAATTCCGCTCTCTTTGCACGCTTAACATATAAAAAAATGAACAACGATGATCCATTTCACGAAAGTTATGTTTTCTGAAACTCACACACATAACAAGCAATATCTTCGAAATGGTTCAACCTACAAGAAAATTTATTGAGACATAAATTGTGTATTTTAGCAAGATCTACCTTTTTTGTATAGTATGAATTCGTCTATCTGTAACTGTTTACCAGTTATGCAAAAGTAGTCCAGAGTAAATACGACTACAGGGGCTATAGCCAGAAAATTCAAGATATACATTTCATTTGTCATCAAAATATCTCAAACATATGTCATTTTAATCAAAATCGTTAGAGCCATTTTCAAGAAAATCAAAATTTTCGAAAAACTTTCCATGTAAACGGTAGTTTAGGGTGGTGCTTTTTTACTTTCTCTACTGGTAAGTAGGGGAAGTATTGTATTCCACCCGAAAATTCTAAGTCGAGATTTCACCGGAAATACATGTTTTGAGGCCCCCTGAATCCAAAAAAAAAGCATTTTTAGAAAAAGGTCCGTGTGTGTGTCTGTGTGTCAGTCTGTGGACAGCATAGCTCAAAAACGAAAAGTCGGTTAAAAACCAAAGTTGGTATTTAAGTTTAATGTCGTTCAAGGATGTGACACGAAGATTTTGAAGAAAATAGCCCCAACCTAAACTACCCTTCACATGGAAAATTTTTCGAAAATTTTGATTTTCTTGAAAATGGCTCTAACGATTTTGATTAAAATGTCATATGTTTGAGATATGTGGATGACAAATGAAATGTATATCTTGAATTTTCTGGATATAGCCCCTGTAGTCGTATTAACTCTAGACGACTTTTGCATAACTGGTAAACCGTTAGAGATAGACAAAATTATACTATACAAAAAATGTAGAGCTTGCTAAAATACACAATTTATGTCTCAATAAATTTTCTTGTAGGGTGAACCATTTCGGAGATATACCTTGTTATGTGTGTGAGTTTCGGAAAACTTGGAACTTTCGTGAAATGGGTCATCGTTGTTCATTTTTCTATATGTTACGTGTACAAAGAGAACGGAATCTCAAAGCTTTAAAAGATTTGACTATCGCACAAGGCCTACTGTATTCTAACATTCCCCTTGTACCTACAAGGAAATAAGCAATAAGATAAGTTTTACAAATGTTTATTTTAACTAACACAAAGAAGATACAGGAATAAGAGTTTGTGGGAATGGTTAGTACAAGAGTAGAG